>CM062210.1:2392500-2567500 GCA_031216445.1 Lateolabrax maculatus
TTAAGTTTTAGTTGTAACCAATCATTCAAGATATTCCTCATTAGTGTTCAAAAAAATCATCAGCTGGAGACGAAGTTCTCGGCAACAAAAGACTTTAATGTCGACATTAAAGGAAAGATGTTCAAAGTGCACACAAGTTACACCTGAAGAGCTCCGACCTGTCCTGGTGTGAGCCCCGACCTTTATACTCTTGGGCTCACACACCACGCCTAGTGTCCATCCTCTTTAATACTGATTTCAACCGTTTTGTTACACCATTAGGTTATTTCCAGGATATTCTTACTGTATGCACCATGGCTCCTGTCATGAGCCTGGCCTCAAATTACACCAGTATTCCCCGTTCTTTCACTCAGGTTTCATATTTTCCTACGTTTTCACTGCTCCTAGACACCCTTGTTTCTCACTCATTCTGGTGGGTTTTTTAAAAAAGAAAACATGCTGATTCCAGTGGGTTACTGCCAAGAGCGCTTAATGCCCAAGAATGATAGTGCCCAAATATAATTGGTGTGTATGCTTCAGGTTACAGTCAGATGCAGCATATTCAAAGCAATGAAGGTTACATAAGATGCATGTTCATGAATAAGATCCCACTGGTTCAAACCAGGTCACCCTTGGGTTCATGGCTGGGTCAGTGAGGATCACAAGTGAAAATCATGTCAAATAGGTTTTTTATGGATCATTTTTAACATCTACTTCTCATTATTATACTTCTTAACTATCACACATCATAACATATTTTGTCATCAGTTAGCATTGCATTTTATCTTCTCCAGCACATCACACGTCTTATTGAAAAATATACCACATGGTAAGCTTTTTAAAGACAGGGCTCTTGTATTGAATTGTATTAAACTATAGGTGAACTAAATCAAATAGTGATTATGTGTAAGAAAATTAAAATCGACAAATAGAAGAACAACATTTCACTCAACAGACCTTTATATAGCCTTTAAATCTTAAATTCGGACTGATCTTACCTGATTTAATCATGTTAACTAAAACCATAAAGAAAACTGACAATAAATAAAAGAAATTAAATATATTTATATATTTTTTTTCTAAATGTAACATATAAAAATAAATTATATATATATTTAAATACAAATCTTTTATATACAATTTTATTTTTTTATATTTTATTTTATTTTGACACCGGCTGGCTCTAGCTCCGCCCCCTGGGGTTACGTAATTCCTCGCGTGGCTTCGCCCAAGACATGTAAAATGGGGGGGGGGCGGGTGTAGTTTAGTTCACTTAATTAAAGAGAAAATACAGTAAGTATTTATATATTGTTTAATTTAAACTCATAAATTAGAGTAGAAATAACGCATACTCATTTGTGTTGTATAAGATTCTCAGATAGCTTTATCGATGTGGCTTTAACGTGGCGCTGCCCCCTCTCTCGGATGGTCCGGTCCGCGGCCGTTCGAAGCTGGGAGCGGGAGGAAGAAGCTGCCGGTGGCTGTTGATGTTTCTCAGGGAAGAAGAGAAGCACCGCAGGTAGTCTGCGACAAACAGGCGCCATTACATCTCATGAAACCGTTTAAAAACAAATGAGCAGCGGGTCAGAAATGTTTTCAGTCAGTTTGTTTAATCCGCTGTTGTCTTTAAACTACACGACACTGCTTGTCAGTTAGCTGGCGTTAGCAGCTCAGAGGTTCAAGATGGAGGCTGTACCGTCCGTTGTTCGCTTTGAAGACTCTGCGTGTTAATGTGTCGTCTGTTGTTCGTCACCTGACAGAGGGTGGTTCTGTTCTGCAGGATGGACATGGCGACGTGTTTGAAGTCTCTGTTGATGGCCATCCAGCAGTACAGAGACGGCAGGACGGCGCAGAACGCGGCGCAGCTCCTGAGGCAGGTGGAGGTGAGTCTCCGGACCGGGGACGGGTGTGGGTCCGGACGGGGACGGGGACGGGTGTGGGTCCGGACCGGGGACAGGTGAGTCTCCGGACCGGGGACGGGTGTGGGTCCGGACCGGGGACAGGTGAGTCTCCGGACCGGGGACAGGTGTGGGTCCGGACCGGGGACAGGTGTGGCTCCGGACGGGGACAGGTGTGGGTCCGGACCGGGGACAGGTGAGTCTCCGGACCGGGGACAGGTGTGGGTCCGGACCGGGGACGGGTGTGGGTCCGGACGGGGACGGGTGTGGGTCCGGACCGGGGACAGGTGAGTCTCCGGACCGGGGACAGGTGTGGGTCCGGACGGGGACGGGTGTGGGTCCGGACCGGGGACGGGTGTGGGTCCGGACGGGGACGGGTGTGGGTCCGGACCAGGGACAGGTGTGGGCTGGTCTCAAGGAGGCTGGTAGATCAGAGGGGATGCTGTGCTTAAACAACGGACACCTTCTTGCCTTCAAGGGGGTTAAAAAGGACAAAAATATAGAAATAAAGGTATATTTCACCTAATAAATAAATATAGTGCGCCCTATCAGAAGGTCCCCTAACTTGGATCCCCCCCCCCCACAGCACAAAGGAATCTGTAATGAAATAAGACAATGCAAATAAGATAAGAAAAAATAAAAAGGAAATTGCTGTGCAGCAATATATATATATATATATATATATATATATATATATATATATATATATATATATATATAGACCGAATATAAGATTGTCATGTCTGGCTGTGTTTGTTTTTCCTTCTTCCTGCTGTACTCCAGTCTCTCTCGATCTCAATGAGGATTACCTGCTAGAAACCATGAAATAAAAATAGTTATAACTAGGATGACAGGGATCAAATCTGTGGTAGGGATGTTGTAGCTTCACTGAAAGCTGGATGAAATGTTTACATACCACCCTGTGTAATAATACATGTGTGCCGTTACGTTTACCTACACATGCATGTTGTGTTTGTGTGTGTTTCTCAGGAGGTTTCAGGCCTTAAATGTGACCAGCTGCTGTCCTCAGGCCAGGTTCTGCCCAGTGAGTGTGTGAGTGGGCTGGTGGAGCTGGCTGGGAGCCCAAACACCAGCCCGACCCTGACGAGCTCCATCATCTCCCTGCTGGCGCAACTAGGTAGAGTGCACCTACGTACATGCTTCATACATACTTCCCCTTTCTCACCACACATGCACCGTAACCTAAATGCTCTGGCAGTTTAGTTTTTAGTTTAGTTTCCCAATTAAGTTTTGGGAAATGTTCCTGGCACTTATCTGCACTTAGTTTACTTTGAGGATATTTCTGTGATGCTTATTTCTGCAGTTCAGTAAATGGAAATACATACAGTGTACTGAGTTGTGGGTCATAAGACTAAGAGATTTGGTACCTTCAAATTACCTTAAAGTATGTTAGCAAAACTTCCCTATTCTCCTTGTATGGTGAACATTTAGAAAGATCAGAGAAAGTAGAAAGCAACACTGTCAGGATTGAATCGCAGGCCTGTGAGTATGCGAGGTGGAAAACTGAACCACCAGCTCTTTCTGAAACAAAACTCTCCTTCAGCCTGTGACGATGACGGTCGGGAGATTCTTCACAGCAGCTACAACCTCACCAGCACTCTGGCTTCTATCATCCACTGCCACAGCGCCACACCAGGAGAGCCCCTGGTACTGCAGGTACGTCCATTGCTGCAGTTGGTTTGAAGTGTGGGTCAGCACATGAGTGATATATTTCCAATATAGATTATTTGTTGTAATGTTGTCTCGTATGTATCGTTCAGTGTTTGCAGGTGCTGCAGAGACTGACTTACAACACTCGCATCTTCCAGTCCACAAACTATATCCATGAGCTCATCGCTTTTCTCGTGACCAACGTGTAAGAGCCAAATTGCACATCTCCCAGTATGACATAATGAGGGTTAAGGATGTGTTTTTGACATTCGACTAACCACATTACCTCGGTGTCTTGTGTCACAGCCAGTCCCACAATGACGACATCATCATGCCGTGCCTCGGCCTCATGGCCAACCTGTGTCGTGACAACCACTCAGTGCAGAGTCACATTAAGTCTCTGGTGAGTCTTCTGAATACAGCAAGTTGTAAAGGATGTTTGTCTGTGAGGGCGAGAATTATTTTAGGTAGCAGCATCACAGGAAAATATTTAAATAATCGCAGCACCGATGGCAATAAGCAGTAATTGCATGTTTTACGTAACTTCATAGAACCAAGAAGTTTCTGTTTGTAATTTCCATTTATATCTTCATGTCCTCGCTGTAACAAAAGGATATTCATAAACTGTGGCAGTCAAAGATCCTCAGGGATCACTACCAGTATCACAGTCTTTTATTCACTTTACAGCACGTTATTTCAAAATGAATATCTGCAAGAACATGTGTAGAAAGTTTTTAATGGTTTGCATATTTTATTGACCTTTCTGTCATGTGTGTGTGTGTGTGTGTGTGTGTGTGTGTGTGTGTTCTTGTAGGACAATGTGAAGCCATTCTACCGCACTCTGATCAACTTCCTGGCTCACAACAGTCTGACTGTGGTGGTCTTCACGTTGTCCATACTGGCCAGCCTCACTCTGAATGAAAAGGTTGGAGAGAAGGTAGGCTGCAAACAAATTCTATTTCTATTTCTAGTTTTCTCTCCCAAATAAAAAATAATCTTGACAGTGAATCCCTTGAGATCAACCAGTAGTCAAATATTAGAAATGACTCTTATGAGGAAGGTGTGATGAGTCTTTCTTCCTTGGTATGTTTGGTTTCTTAAATTAGCTGAACAAGTTTCATTTTATTTTCAGCTCTTTGATGCAAAGAACATCCACCAGACTTTCCAGCTCGTGTTCAACATCATAGTAAACGGCGACGGTACTCTGACAAGAAAGTACTCTGTTGACCTTTTGGTGGACCTGTTGAAGAACCCAAAAATAGCTGATTACCTCACTAGGTGCACCCACACGGACACATTCATGCGTTTCTCACACAGAGCGTTTAACGTCAGTGTTTGCTTCTGTTGACCTGAATTAATGTTAAAAACCCATTTTCCATTTCAAGGTATCAGCACTTCTCAGCATGTGTGTCTCAAGTTTTAGGACTGCTGCAATCAAAAGACCCGGACTCTGCAGCAAAGGTGAGATAAAAGAAACCGGACCACGTTTAAAGCATGTTGCACATTATTCTGCATGTCTTTATGTGACTTTTGATCAATTTAGTCAATAAAATGTAAGAAAGAATCCCCATCAGAATTTCCTCTAATTTCCTATAATTTTCCTTTGTTTGCAGGTGTTAGAGCTTCTCCTGGCCATGTGCAGCGTCTCAGGGCTGCGTTCGCTGCTGTGCGAGGTGGTTTTCAGACCAGCGGGACCCAAACTCAGAGCTGCGGGCCGCAGGCAGGGGGCGGGACTGGACGGTGGACGCAAAGCCGAGCCTGGGCTCGCCCTGGTGCAGTGGCTGAGCTCGCCCGTGGATGGCGCAGAGTCCTGCTCGCTCCAGGCCCTGCAGCTGTTGAATGAGCTGCTGGAGGTACGGTGGCCCCACTGGGACACACGAGACTGCAGCTGCATTTACTGGTTTAGCTGAACTCTTCCGTGTCAGTAAAATTGTTTTTAGGGCAGATTTGATCGAAACTGTTTTCGATTTTATGTTACAGACATATTTTAGTCAGCACCAAAAAAGTATTGACATTCAGTAACCAACCCTAATGTCTAAAATGACCTAGAATTTCTCTTTTTCCAATACTTGTTTTAGTTGCCTCTTTCACTTCTGCCACTTTGTCTATAGTTACCAAACGTCTTGCATGCACCTCTGACGTGAAGGTATAAGTGCAGCTCTGGGTCTAATAGTTTCAGAGAAAGACTGCGCTGTAACTTTCTTCTTTTTCTTTCCTCCTCTCTCTCCGTCCAGGAGGCGTTGGAAGCAGAGTGTGTCTCTGAATGTGTGCTGAGCTTCGTAGAGATCTTGCTTCCTGTCCTGTTGGGACTGCTGAGGGGCCTCGATCCCGCACGGGGAGACGCTCACCTACGAAAACACTGCCACCGCGTCACACACGTCACCAGTCTGCTGCTCAATATCCTTCACCTCACTGTGCCGGTCGGCTGCTTGAGTGTGTTTGTGTATTTTCTGTTTGTTTTGAAGCCTTAACACATCCACTCCTGTGTGTTGAGGAGTCCACCAGATCTTTAGTGTCCCGCCAGGTCAGCGCTGAGCTCTGCCTCTCGCAGGTTGAATCCCTCCTCTCGTGTTGTCATAGCAACAGCCCCCTCACCTGCCTCCCTCCTGGGTCTGACAAGGATCTCAGGTGAGTGAACGCTGATTCTGATGGCATGTGTTTTCGGGTTTAATATGTTGGCCCCATCAAACTGTGATCCATACTGTGACACACACGGTACAAACAGTTAGGAGTCATGTGTTTTCTGTTTCAGTCAGGTGTGTGCAGAAGCTCTGCTGAGGACTCTGGAGTTAATGAGCAAACTGAGACAACAGGTGAAGGACATGGAGACCAGCTTCTACAGGATGCTTCAGGTACAAACACACTCTCTCATCCCCTCTTCCTCCTCTCCCTTCCCTCCTGCTCGGTGGTTTACTCTGTGACCTGTTATTCTCTCTCTGTCTTTACCTTTCAGGACCAGAGGATCGTGACCCCCCTCTCTCTGGCCCTGACGTCCCGCCACAGAGAGCGTGTGCACACTGGACTCTCGCTGCTGTTTGAAGCCTCACCCCTCCCGGACTTCCCTTCACTGGTGTGAGTCACTCGCTGGAAAAAACACCTTCATATATAGCCATAGACTGGTTTATAAAAAACATCTCACTAAGCAGCAATCGATCAAAAACAAATTTAGCAGTTAGCACCATCACAAAGCCACTAAAAGGGCCCTGTGTGTATTGATTACCCTATAAGACATGGGGTGTCCCATCCAAGAGAAATACAGGGGGTTACAAAATCATTAAATGGACAACGTATTTCTAAATAACAATTAATAGAAACATCTTAATGTCTTCTGGTGGTGAAATGAATTGTGTGAATATAACTTGTATGAAATGAAATGTGGACAAAGAAGCAGCCAGTTTGCTTCTCTCCATTAATCAAAGCATATTTCTCAAGTCTGGGAGAAAGCATCGCCGCCAACAACGCCTACCGCCAGAGGGAGGCAGAGCTGTCCGTCAAACGTGTTGCAGTGCAGGAAGTCCCGCCTTCCAGCATACTGGACTCCTCTTGTTGTTCCAACAGGGGCGTCCACAGTCTGGTTGAGAAGATCCAGAACGGCTTAGAGGTAGAGGTGTGTGTGTGTGTGTGTGTGTGTGTGTGTGTGTGTGTGTGTGTGTGTGTGTGTGTGTGTGTGTGTGTGTGTCTGTGTGTGTGTGTGTGTGTGTGTGTGTGTGTGTGTGTGTGTGTGTGTTAAAAGGGCTGCACTGATACTGACAATAGATTATTAGAACGTAGCGTATGTCGGTATTATCACAGCAGTCTGACATTTTGTTGGCTTCTGTTTGGTATTTTATCTTGTTCTATTGTTGCACTTTAGACTATTTAGTATAAAAGTACAATTTAACTGCCTACGATGTTTAAAAAAAAAAAAAAAATTGTATTTATGCATTTCTGTAAACTTCAAGGGTTTCATTATATAGCAGCCAAAGGTGAGAAATATGTGTGTACAATTTAAAGTGTGTTCAGCCACCCTGACACATCTGTTCTCAGCTTTTATTTTGAAATGTGTAGTGAACCAAAATATGTTTTCCTTGACTTTTGTGGATTTACGTTGATTTGAATTTATTTGGAGCTGCAGGGAGACAAGACTTTGTTTAGGAAAACCCATCTTACAAAATGAAATTTCTTACATTAAAGAACATTGTGCCAACGTATTAAAATGAACTCATTGCTTCCAGCACTGCCTCCTGCTGTTAACCGTATCTGTGAGCGTGAAATGCGTCTTCACCGATGTCCCTCTGTTGTTTGCAGTTGCAGGATCAGGTGAAGGACTCGCACGTGTCTGAGATCATCGACGTTTATGAACAAAAGCTCTCGGCGTTCGCGGTGAGTACGTTTATAAGAAGAAAGAGGAGAATTTACAGCGAAAAATGCTGCTGGATGTTAGCTGGATGAATATATGATCCTCTTATTTTACTTTAGACTTTAGATTTCAGATTTTACCTTCATTAGATTGTACGAGTGTTTCTGTGTAGAAATTTTAGTTTGAGTATTATCTCCACAAAAAATGAGAACTGGATTACAACACTTAATTATGAAAACCGTTGAGTCTTAACATTGTCTTTTTTTAAATTTTGGTTGGTTTAGTTTTTGAACAGTAATATCTCTTTGTGTCACCCCGTCAGTCTAAGGAGAGTCGTCTGCAGGACTTGTTGGAGGCGAAGGCTCTGGCTCTCTCTCAGGCCGACCGCCTCATTGCTCAGTATCGCTTCCAGCGAGCTCAAGCTGAGGCTGAGGTAACATTCACACACTTCCAGCAGAGCGGGCTACAGGAATATAACCAAACCTACTCCGCTTTCTATTATTTTCGCTATAGGTTACTTCTATCAGATGATGTTAACAAATATTGACGTTAATTCCTCAGTTAAAACTGCAGTATTTTTGTTCCAATGTAGTTGGAGCTGGAACAATTGACAGGAGATTAATTGGCAGCTATTTAGATAATGGAATTACTACTTTTTCACTGTGTTTTTGACATTTTGTAGACAAAAAGTTGAATCTAGAAAAACAATGTCAGATTATTTGTTACTTGCAGCCCCAACTGTATTCATAACTTTAATTTGGCTTGGCATCAATTTCAGAATTTAAGTTGTATTATAATGTTATTTAAATTACTTTTTAGATTAAAATAAAGATTTAATGATTTGTTGATGGAATTTATGGCGTTGAATGTTAAGCTCCTGACATGTTAAAGGTCTTAAATCTGAACCTGGGATGTTGCTGCATGCATCCTTAACAAACTTAGCCACCTGAATGCTCAGAATAGTCTTTAATTATACTCATTATTTTTAAAATGTCTTCCTTCGTGTATGTGCAGGCCTGTAAGCTGGGCTGCCTGCTGAAGGAGGCGGAGCGCCGCCGCGAGGATCTGCAGGGCAAACTGAGCAGCCAGGTGCTGGAGGTGCAGCGCTCCAAGGCCGACATGGAGGAGCTGCTGCAGCACAACGCCAGGCTGCAGCAGGACTCGGAGGAACACCAGGCCCTCAGAGGAGCCTACAACGCCCTGCTCAACAGGTCAGAGGCAGAGATGTGGACTATTTATCTGGATCCAGGTCACATTAATTGATTAATCATATTACCAGAAGTGCAGGCAGAACTGTGATATAAACGTCAGTAAATTCATACTCTTAATATTTAATTGTAGGCCTTATTGTCCCTACTGGGTTTCTGGTCATTTTCTGACCAACCCGATTGTGAAAAAGGCTTTGAATTTCACTATTAGAAGAGGATGTCGTCGTCTACCAACCAGTCGCTCCTAATGTGGGTCAAAACAAAATAAAATCTGGGTTATTTCTTCACATCAAAAAAGAACAACACAAACAGTTTATAGTTTTAAGATAAAACGTTAGTAAAACATATGAGAATATATAGAATAATAAAGATGCTATAATCACATCCATTGAGCTTGAGGCCACAGTAAACTTCAGTCTTGTCGATCTCCTGTGCAGGTTCAATGAGAGCGAGCGGCTGCTGAAGGAGCTGCAGGCGGCTCACATCTCGCTCACCAAACAGAGCGACACTCTGAGGAAGAACCACGAAACGCTGCAGCTGCAGCACGAAAAGTAATCCACACACACATCATTTCATTGTGTTATTTGTCTCTGTCTATCTTTTTGTACATAAATACTGCAGAAGCAAACCTCTGCCTCTTGAGTCAGCGCCCTCTGAATTCTGTCTCTGTCTCTCAGGATGGCGTCGGTGTTGGAGGAGAGAGAGGAGGACGTCAGATCTCTGCATTCAGATTTACAGCAGAAGAACAGTGACATCGCAGGTTTGTCAGCTTGTAAAACCTAAAAAGCTTAAAGCTAACGTGCATCTAAAGCACCTGTTTCCTGAATTTGTCACGTTGGCGCCATCTGGCGTAAGGTTGAATGATTTACAGTGATTTTAAAATGATCACTTCCCATTCATTTTTATAAAACTATCTGATTTTTTTCTTCCATATTTATTGATATATGTGGTAGAACAGCAATTTCAGCCGGCAGTAAACTACCTTTTTAGGTTGTGCTAAAAATCCTGGGTCCTTGCAGGTACTTTTCCCAGGAAACAGGAGCAGATTTTGGGGAGAAATCCCGACATTCAACCCTAATCTGCTTCAATAAATGCTTTGCCTCGTTCCCGTCAGGTCTGCGTGGTGAACTGCGGGCGGAGGAGGAGAAGGTGAAGGAAAAGGATCAAGAGAAGAGAGATCTGGAGGAGACGGTGGATGTTTTGAGGAAGGAACTCAACAAGACGGAGCAGGCCAGGAAGGATGCCAGCATCAAGGTGACGAAGAGGAGCGAGCACAAAGCGAACAGGCAGGCTGTAGACATTTGAAGCTCTGAACCTTTTTTCACTTTTCCTGTTTTCCAGGCGTCGTCTCTGGAGCTGCAGAAGAGTCAGCTGGAGACGAAGCTGAAGCAGAAGGAGGACGAGCTGAGCAAACACTCGTCGATGATCGCCATGATCCACAGCCTCAGCAGCGGCAAGATGAAGAACGACGTCAACCTGTCGCTCTGAGGACCCATGCAGATGAGTGACCTGGGAAACTTAAAAAAAAAAAAACAACCTTTATGGACTATGATCTTCATTTTTAAACTTTTTGAACTTTTTTTATAATTAATAAAACAATTAATGAAATATACCTAACTTTTTTTTCCTTTAAATTTTTAAAGTCGTGGTCATATTGAAAACTTTGTATGTGTCATATCTGTGTTTGTTGTTTGGTAAATAAATGATGGATCCGTATTCGTACGTCCAGATAAAATGTATCTGTGTTTGCCTTGGATAGTGAGCCAGAGCTGATATACATTACATTTCTGCTAACTAAGCATGTATGCTTATAGTGTCAACTCCCCCAAAACGGATCCACTTTAATCCACAAAGGTACAAAATCTGAGAAACGCTCAGGACGGAGGAACAGTACAGTACAGAAGAGCCCAATACTGCAGTTCCTTGAATGGCCATTGTTAAAATGTCTCTACAGCAGAAATAAACATGTTATTTCCCTGTTAATGACAACTGTAAGGGGGGTGATTTTTTTTTATATAACTCACCTGTTTAAACTATATTAAGGCTTAAAGGAATGCATAGAAAGGCATTGTGTTTGTGTAGGTAATGTTGGAGTGTTTGGGATTTTGTTTTACACATTCAGTGGATGAGATCGGACTGTGAACAGGTTACCTGTTCAGTAAAAAACTACCAACAGAGAATATGCACCTTCCTGGGTCAGACAGGTGCATCAGGATACAAAGTTTGTCTCATAACTTCCAAAAACGAAGTGTCAAAAGGTGAAAATAACGTCTCCCTCTGATCAAAATATGTTTTTCTTGTTGCTTCCCTTTAATCTTTGACCTTCGCTGCGCAGGATACGTTTGTTTTCACGTTGGCGTGCTGAAGGAGAAACTTTCTCTCGTTTCACCTTCAACATGTGGACGTACCTGCATGATTTAGTGACATCACAACTGGTTTGGAGCCAATCACAGTCCGTGATACAACTGGAAGCCTCCAGCACACCTACACATACACTGAGAGTTGACTGTTCATCTCTTGTGTTCAGTATATGGAAGTGAAGATGTAATTTTAAAATAATCTTTACCTCTATGATATATTATTGGATTATAATGATGCATTAATATGTTAATAAGGTTTAATATTGAAGCTGGTAAAACATTTCCCCACTCGGCATCAATACAGTTTTATTCTAATCTAAAAGAATACATCAAAATGTATTTATTTATATTTTGTTTTATTAATCTGCATCTGTAAAGTAACTAAATATTTGCCTCTGAAATGTAGTGGAGTAGAATATAAAGTAAAATGGAAATATTAGAGTATGTGAGTAAGTGACTTTTTTTCCCCCTTATTAATTGATCTGTATGCTGATACCAATATATTTATGATAAACTAATATTATCTCCCACATTTGCTTTCAAATGTTTTCATCTTTTTAAAGTCTAAATGTAAAGAAAAAGGAATAAAGTGTTTTTTGAAGTTTATAGTGCACTTGTGTGACATTTTTGTCATCTCAGTGGTTTAATGTGTTTCACATGTAAATCTGAATCACAAGTTCAGACCTTTGTTGTGTTATCTGTCCCCTCTCCTCTGCAGGCTGGAGGTGACGGCAGCCGCTCTCTGTTTTCTATTTTCTCTCCTCTGTGTTTCTGCAGCTGCTGCCCGTCTGTCACTCGGCCTCTTGGCAGAAGGTTGGTGGGTAAAACAGGACGGCCGACTCCTCACCACCAGCCATGAAGCTTCAGCCTGCAGCTCTGGGCGTCCTGTTCCTGCTCGCCCTGCTCTCCTCTGGTGAGTTACTATTCAAGATTTTATCCAGATATAACTTCTATCCAAAGTTTAGTTGAGCTGAAGGTCGACTGAAGTGTGTTTCTGAAAGCCCTTACTGACTATTTTAGCATTGAAGCAGCAAATATTTGGTGTCAGTTGTAAATATCTCTATTTATTTTATTTCTATGCAGAAAGATTTTCTGCCCTTTTTCTCTCGATTATTTGCTTACCAGAGTGGAATAAATTCTTTAACAGCTTCTAACACGCTGAACTGAACTGAACTGAACTGAACTGAAAAGTTGTGTTTGCAGCTCTTCTCTGTGAAATTCTATAAACTCTTGGAGTCATTCGTCCACAGCTGAAACAATCAGTCGATTGACAGGAAAAAAACCAGCATCGATTGATTGTTTTAAGTCCTTTTTTAAAAGCAAAAATTCACTTGATAGATATGTAAGTTGTAATGGTTTTCTTAATCTTTTATAAAAGTTGGACTAAACAAGGAGTTTGAATGTGTCAGCTTTTTTATCTCTCATTTAATGACATTTTATAGAACCATCACTTAATCGTGAAAATAATCACAGATCCATCGATAATGAAAATAACAGTTAGTTGCAGCAAAATTAAAGATTGGTCAACTAAAATTACCCGTGGACGACCCTGGCTGAGCTTTAAGTTCATAATAAGTCCATAATGTGTGAGAGTAAACACAAACAAACATGGCCGTGTGGTAAACTGGAGCGTTCAGAGGGGAAATGTCTGCCAGTTAGTCTCAGTGTAGCCGGCAGCTCGTCCTCTGAACCGCAGAGCAGCTGCCATGATTCCCTGAAATATGACCGGCATGAAAGTATTCACACACACTGTTCACCCTGTTTGTTCTCTGTGTGTGTGTGTGTGTGTGTGTGTGTGTGTGTGTGTGTGTGTGTGTGTGTGTGTGTGCGTGCCAGTGCTTTACTTACAGCATATTTATGTCACTTTAAACTGAGCAAACACATTTTTCTTGTTTTGGATGTTTTTTAACAATAAACATTAAATTACGGGTCAGCTAGAAAAAGCTTTTTTACAATCTTAAAAGTATTTTTATTTTGTATTTATTTTTATTTCTTTCACTTGGAAGTAACATGTTTTGTATATATGTCAGTATTTTTGGGCGGTGGAAAATAACTAAGTACATTTACTCAAGTTACTCAGATAATGTGTATTATCAATTAACTATCAGTGTCTCTGCGATTGCACACATTTGTCTGTATTGTTAGTTTTGTTGACTTAAATGTGAAGTTACAAGTGTGAAAATGTGTGTGTGTCAGAGTGTTTGGGCAGGAACGAGGAGGAGCGTCTGATCAACTACCTGTTAAAAGAGCGAGGATACAACAAAGAGCTGCGTCCCGTCGAGAGGCAGCAGGACGCCGTCGACGTTTACCTCGCCCTCACACTCTCCAACCTCATCTCTCTGGTACATTATCCTCTGAAGTGAAGCTCAACATGTGACACCTTTGATACTCCTGATATATGTTAAACTTTTTCTACATTGCATTCATGTACAAAAACACCATTAAAACTCTTAAAAACACTTAATTTCATAAAGGACTGGTCAATTAATCAATTAATTATTTATTTGTTCTCCTTCATTTGCAGAAAGAAGTAGACGAGACGCTGCTGACGAACGTATGGATAGATCATGTAAGTTAAAGACACTTTACAACTTTAACTTCCTGAATACTTTATTTCCACTAACTACGGGTGTGTGTGTGTGTGTGTGTGTGTGTGTGTGTGTGTGTGTGTGACAGACGTGGACTGACTACCGGCTGTCGTGGAACACGTCAGAGTTCGATGGCATCGACATGCTTCGCCTGCCGTCCAACATGGTGTGGCTGCCGGAGATCGTGCTGGAGAACAAGTGAGGATTCGTATTTGTTTACATGTGTGGAGACAGAAAACCCTCCAACCTGTAACACCTGTGACAAACACAATGTCCTCCTGTCCTGCAGCTATGAAACGCTCACTGTTATGTTTTTGAATGGTTGGAAATGTCTGTGGCGAGCTCATGTTTGTCTCCCTGCCTTCTCCCTCCACCAGTAACGACGCCCAGTTCCAGGTGGCCTACTACAGCAACGTACTGGTGGATGCTACTGGTCTCTGCTACTGGTTACCTCCCGCCATCTTCCGCTCCTCCTGCTCCATCAACGTCAACTACTTCCCCTTCGACTGGCAGAACTGCACACTCAAATTCACGTAAGGTGCTTAAACCAGACAGCGTCACGTGTTGTCTGGTGTACGGCTTCACATTAAGGCCGCGGTACATTTAAAACACTGATAAACTCTGAATTTGTTAACTAGAACGTTTACTTTGTGGTAAAATGTAAATTCTTGTGTTTCCAAATATCATGTGAATACTTCAATTATCAGAATATTATGTGCTTTCTTTGATTATGGGAGTATTTGGACTGTTTCATAATATTATAGACTAAAAAAGAGACAACAGATCTGAAAAATGAAGTGCGAACATACTAACTGAGAGAAAAGTCAGGATTTAGATGTCAATTGATCGACCACAAAGGTGCAGAAATCCACAAAAAAAGCTTCCAAACCACTAATGAAGAGTTTACAACAAGAGAATAGCCTGGAGGTGTAAATCAATAGTTTTAACCATGAAATCACAACTGATCACATGACAGTTTAAACCTACTACAGACGCTTGTGCAGCTCATTCATATATGAATTTACACTTTTTAAGCAAATGTATCATGACTTTTACTGAAGTCTTTCCCTCTGGATGATGCTGAGCCATTTGATTTTAAACTCCATTTCCATGTTGCTTTGCAGCTCTCTGACGTACAACGCCAAAGAGATCAGGATGCTGCTGAAGGAAGAAGACGGTGGAACGGTGGAGTGGATCATCATTGACCCTGCTAGTTTCACAGGTAATCGTCTTCCCAAACTCTCTCACTCCTATATTTTAATAAGTATCATAGTCTTAATTTAAAAAAATACAAAGTAAAGTGTTTTCATTTTCTTTGCATATTCTTTTTGTTATTTATGTAATTGTTCAATGTGTTTTTGTGGTGCTACAGATTGCAGCAGGTGTCAGTCGCCACACTTTTTCAAGGCCTTAATTGGTATTAAAATATCTTAAATCCGTATTTCAAAGGTCCTAGAAATGCCAAGACATGGGAAGAAGGATTTTATGAAGCTCTGTGCGTCTCAGATGAGATTGTTTGAATGTTTGGTGCGAAGATCATCATCATCAGCAGCAGCAGCAAAATTGGTCTTGGCATTAAAAAGTCTTGAATCTAACTTGCTGTAGAATCCCTATGCTCCATAAGATCCATCCATCCAGCTCTATGACTCTGAACAACCTCAGCTTTTAAACACCCACAGGTTATAAACTGTAGTTGTTAAAAACCTGCAGAGAAACAATACTGAGGACCTCAGGGTTAGTGCAGCGGACACCTTGCAGGCTGCAGCTCAATTATCTGTTACTCTCTTGTCCGTTTCTCGTCCTCGCTGTTGTTTCCGACAGAGAACGGCGAGTGGGAGATCGTCCACCGGCCGGCCAAGAGAAACACCTACAAACACATCCCCATGGAGAGCAACAAGCACCAGGACATCACCTTCTACCTGATCATCAAACGCAAACCTCTCTTCTACATCGTCAACATCATCATCCCCTGTGTGCTCATCTCCTTCCTGGCCTCGCTCGTCTACTACCTGCCCGCTGACAGTCAGTGCACCTGCACCTCCTTAAAGGATCAGTGCAACCAAATCACAAAATAACTTTTCTCACTTAACTGTAGTGGTGTCGGGCTATGCAGATAGTTCAAGTTTCTATGGAGATTTATAGAATTTCTTTGGGTTACTAGGAACAGTTTCTTTGTAATTTCACTGAAGTGACCTTTTAAGACGTTAAAAAGCTTTAATCTTTACTATTTTAGAGGCAGTGATCAAGGAAGTATTCAGATGCTTTACTGAAGTAAAAGTACTAAAACCACACTGTGAAAATGTTGTGTGTGTCTGTGTGTGTGTGTGTGTGTGTGTGTGTCTGTGTGTGTGTGTGTGTCTCTGTGTGTGTGTCTGTGTGTGTGTGTGTGTGTGTGTGTGTGTGTGTCTGTGTGTGTGTGCGTGCGTGTGTCTGTGTCTGTGTGTGTGTGTCTGTGTGTGTGTGTGTGTCTGTGTGTGTGTGTCTGTGTGTGTGTGTGTGTGTGTGTGTCTGTGTGTGTGTGTGTGTCTGTGTGTGTGTGTCTGTGTCTGTGTGTGTGTGTCTGTGTGTGTGTGTCTGTGTGTGTGTGTGTGTGTGTGTGTGTCTGTGTGTGTGTCTGTGTGTGTGTGTCTGTGTCTGTGTGTGCGTGTGTGTGTGTGTGTGTGTGTGTGTGTGTGTCTGTGTGTGTGTGCAGGTGGTGAGAAGATGACCTTGTCCATCTCGGTGCTGCTGGCTCAGTCTGTCTTCCTGCTGCTGATCTCTCAGAGGCTGCCGGAGACTTCCATGTCTGTTCCTCTTATTGTCAAGTAGGTCACACACACTCACACACACACACACACACACACACACACACACACACACACACACACACACGCCTGGGAACATCAGGGAGGTCTGATGAACAAATAAAGACCAAACGTCTGACAGAAATCTGGTGTTTTGGTGGAAATCTGCCTTTTACTCCTGGACTTGTAGCTACCTGTGATGACATGTTTTATTCTCTGTTTATTCATCTTTTGTACCAACAAATAACTATTGAACAATAATTGTGTGTGTGTGTGTGTGTGTGTGTGTGTCAGATATTTGATGTTCATCATGGTGTTGGTGACGGTGGTGGTGTTGAACTGTGTGGTCGTCCTCAACCTGCACTTCAGGACACCGAGCACACACGTCATGTCTGATTGGACCAAGAAGGTAACACACAAACACACACACACCATACACACACACACACACACACACACACACCATACACACACACACACACACACACACACAGACTCATCCTAACACGTCATACACACAACAAGCGGACACACACGCACAAACACACTTTAAACATGCTGCTGTTATTGGTTCTCTGTGTGCAGTTCTTCCTGGAGCGCCTGCCCCGCCTCCTGCGTATGTCCCGCCCCGCAGAGGCGGAGCCATACTGGGATGGAGCGTTGCCAAGGCGATCCAGCTCGGTGGGCTACATCGCCTCGGCGGAGGAGTACTACAGCGTCAAGTCCCGCAGCGAGCTGATGTTCGAGAAGCAGTCCGAGCGACACGGACTGATGACACGAACCACGCACGCAGCACGTACGTCCGCCAGCATCAGCATCAGTTATCAACCGCATCTAAACCTGCAGTAACTTCAGTTTTTGACCACTTGGGGGCGACAGGAACAAGTTATTAACACATAATATGTTGTTAGTCCAGTTTTCTCTCAATGAAGTTGTTCGTTGATTTTGTGTCCCTGACGTTTGTTCTCATCATTGTCCTCTCTTGTTTTCAACGCTACACCGTGAAACCAAAGACGATTTTCTTCACCATGGACTATAAAGTTCCTAACTATGTACCAAATCTAGCCCAGTTTAACCCTAAATCTCTTCATGCCATCATTCCCTACAGCTGGGACGTTATCACAACTTCATTAACCCACTGTGTGTGTGTGTGTGTGTGTGTGGTGTGTGTGTGTGTGTGTAGTTGTGAAGCCACAGGACGATGGCGGTGTGACAGATCAGCTGTACGCAGAGATCAAGCCGGCGGTGGACGGAGCAAACTACATCATCAAACACATGCGCAACAAGAACGACTACAACGAGGTGAGACTCAGAGACAAACCAGCAGCACCTATGGGTGCAAGGCGCTGGCGTCCACATACTTTTGGCCATGTAGGTAAATCATAACGTGCAATTTAGAACAGAAACTTTGACCCCCCCCCCCCTCGCCGCTCTCTTCACAGGAGAAAGATAACTGGAGTGGCATCGCTCGTACGGTGGACCGCCTCTGTCTCTTCCTGGTTACCCCGGTGATGACCTTCGGCACCATCATCATCTTCCTGATGGGAATCTGTAACGACCCCCCGCATCTGCCCTTCAAAGGAGACCCGCACGACTACAGAGAGGAAAACCCACGCCTGCTGTGACACACACACACACACACACAGTTACTGTGTTTGAATCCTGAAGTTTGTCTTCATTATTTTTGTTTGACGACTTTTAAGGTTCATAGCTGTGTGCGTTTTTTCTTAACTTAAATTTGAAGTGAAAAACTAGATCAGTACTTTAATATTTTCATTCTATTTGTGTGGTTTGAATAAACATTTACACTCGGCAGACATCTTTTGATTTGATTTTTGTTCCTATTTGTTTTGGGTTAAATGATCCAGTCGGTCCTACATACATTATAATCAGTTTTAAATATAGTTCAAGAGTTTTGGTGTTTAAAATTCAGGAGAATCTTTATTTCAGTGGATTTGGAATAAATTTAAAGATACAAATTGCTGAATGTTGAAAATACAGCTTATAAATATTTCATGCGATATAAAGGAATGAAAACTGGAAAATAATTATTATATAATATAATTATTGTTCCTTCACTGTAATATTTCTCCAAAAAGATTTTCAGAACATTTCAGGCTGAAACAGTCAGTCGGTCAAAAGAAAAAATTTATTCATTTTCAAACAAAAATAGTGAAAAGATGTCAAACGTTCTCTAGTTCCAGCCTCACAAATGACATGACTTGCTGTTTTCCTCTGTTTTATATCTTTGTTACCTAAATATATTTATGTTGGTCGTACTTAACAAGATATGTGAGGACGTCACTTTGGTCTCTGAGATGTCAGCTGGACATATTTTTCACTATTTTTGACATTTAATAGACTAAAAGGTAATTCACAGATTCAATGATAAATATCCTCATAGTATTCCAACTTTGAATCTGATTTTTATGGGAAAAGTTAAGAAGCAGTAATCACTTGTAACCAAGTGTTTCTCCGCTGTGGTTAATCATTTTACTTAACTAAAGACTTTGAAACAACCTACATTAATACTGGAAGTTAAAATAAGTTCAAATGAAAATAGAACATAAAGGAAAAACACTTTTGTCCGAACTCTAGAAAAATGCAGCCTGCAAAATGAAAATGAAATGCAGATTATCAGATTTCCAACTCTGCTGAAGGTTAATGTTGAAGAGTTGGCAGCCGGCGTCGTCCGACTGGTCGGAACAGATTATTTTTATGAAATAATAAACAAAGGCAGAGAGTCAAACAGCCTGTGAGTGTTAAACTCTGAACTGTGTTTTATTACTTCAGTTAAACTTTGGAAAAACTGCAAACATTTTTGAGCATAAAGATTTTGATACAATATCTATTATATTCTAAATGTAATATAAAATGTAATAATTTTCAGTTAATCAATAAACTTGTTGTGCACCTGGATCATCCTGGTGAAATAAAGGAACAGTAAACTAATTTAAATCCAAGTTATTATTTACAACAGATTTCACAATCCACACTTCATTACAACATCTAAACTTTTATTCAGATTTAAAGATACAGAAACATACATTCACAAGTTATGACAATTATGACACATTCAACTAATATTAATAAAATAACTCAAAGAAAAGCGAAGCAGCAACAGAAGTCTGAGTCACACATAAAGGGATGAATTCTTCTTCACTATGGTAACAAAAAACAATGAAATTGACTTAAAAATTGGAGAATAATTGTTTTTTTGACATACTTTCTCTGATAATTCCTTCTGGCCTTAAAACAGATGACTGCATCTGCAAAATCTCCACCTTTTGGGAACTTTATTCGCGATTTTATTTTCAACTGTAAATGCCTTCACACGCTCACTCAAGTGTTTCCACTTCTTCCGTCTGATTGGGCCTCTGCTCAGGTTGAAGCTCTGCAGGAAATTACATGAGGTTACTAGACTTATTTAACAATAAGATTGAGAAATGTATAATTAAATGTATATTTTCCACTAGACTGAATAAATGTTCCAAAATATCAACGTACACTCAAGTTTCATTACACTTTAACAAAGACTATTTATTGCTATCAGTACTTGCATACACCTGTAATAAAAGTTAAAAGACTTACTGACTTTTACTCAAGTAAAGGATTTGGTAATAAAGAATAAAATAGATTTCTATTTAGTCACTGCTTTCCAAATTCTGTTTTTCATGCAGTATCCTGTTATCATTTGCAGCTGCATAACATGTTTTTTTTTTTTTTTTAAATCAAACAAAAGTTTTGTTTCATCTCATCTGTCACCTGCTTCTTGCTCGTCTGCCGAACCACCGTTCACTTGATTCAAAGCCTCGAGCTCCTCTCTTCTTTCGTTTAATCCTCTGACTGTGAGAGAGTTAAAATTTAGTGTTACATGTTCTCATTTAAGATTTAAAACAGAAACCCACAATAATCAAGGGCAGGTTTAGAAACGTTTCAATGGTGGGGGCTGGACTGGGAAACATGGCCTGTTCAGTAATCCATCCATGGTACTGAAAAGCCAATTACTCACCTTCTGATCCTGGTGGGGGGGTACCAGAGGTGGCCAATCCCACAGACAACCCTGGGAATGCCATCGTTCCTTTCTTTCTTTTATCTTACATGACCTGAATGCAGCATTGGCTTTGAAGGGATAGGATAGATTTCGGGGGCAAACACTCAGCAGGAACTCAGACTGGTTGAATGAAAGACTCACTTTTAATCCCCAAAAACACCAGCGTCCCATATGACAAAAACAGGAGATAACACAGCCCACTGATGATGGCGATGTAGATGTGCGTTTTATAGTCTGAAAAGGAAATCAGATTTTCAGATATTCAAAACTAAACACACATCAGCGTGAAGTGAGCACCTTGTTGGGTTGTTCTGGGTTGCAGAATCTTTTCTTCACGTTTCTTTCCAACAGTCAAAATGTCGTCAAGAACATTGAGTTAAATTTCAGAGAAGCACTGTGAATAGTTAATCCTCCACCTCCCCCTGTAAAGTCCTTACCTTCAGTGACTGTGACCTCCGTCCAGGTGACGTACGTTTCCCCAGGTGTGCTGACCTCACAGGTGTAGGTTCCCTGGTGCTCCGGCTTCAGGCTGTGCAGGTGCAGGCTTCTCCTGGCTGAAAGGACGTTGGAGACATGAGGTTTCCACTGATCCCAGACCTTCACCTGTGACTTCTGATTGGCGGTGGAGATCCACAGGATGGGATCCGAGCGGCTGAACCTCCAGGTGAGATTAAAGCTCCAAAGGACGCTGTGAGGCAGACTGCAGGAAACCTTCACCTCGCTGCCCGGAGACGCCAGGATGGAAGCTACAACAAAGAGTAAGAAGATGGTTTCTGTAAAGCTTAGTCATGTTTACAGCAGTTATATCAAACTTCATTACCTTCTTGTTTCAGGAAGGCTGTTTTGTTGTTGGTGTCACTGGTTACACAACAAATGTAAGTTTGATTTGTGGCTTCGTTTCCTGTCAGCATGAGTGAACTCTGAATGTCGTAAAAGCCGAGCTGGGTCTTCTGGGTCTTTGTTTTGTTCTGGAGGAGTGGAGCATCAGTCGGAGGATCTGTAGACCAGGTGAGTGTCGGAGCCGGGTAGATACCTTCAGCTCTGCAGGCGACTGAATCGTCTCTAAACTCCATGTCAACCTCCCGGACCGGAGCTACAAAACAGTAAAGGTGAAAGTAGTTTTGTGTTAGATCTAAACAACTTCAGCGGTAAATGTCTTCTGCTGCCTGCCGTCCTTGGAGCAGCCTGCACCTTTTACAATAAGAGAGATAACGCCAGACTCTTCTGTTCTGGACGCCTTCATGGTGATGCAGAAGTATTTGCCCTGGTCGTATGGCGTGACGTTTCTCAGCAGCAGCGTTGCGTTGCCCTCCAGGACCTGGTCTACGTACAGACCCGTTCTTCCTTTGTACATGTCGGCCGGGGAGTTGTGGCCGACCACAAAGCTGGTGTTGCCGTAGCGTGTGCAGCTCACCACAGCCTTCTTCTTGTACCACATGATCCTCGCACCTTTGCCGTCGGATTGAAACTGACATGGCAGCACACATTCCTCCGAATTCAAACACATGATGACGTTCTCTGCAAACACAGGAAACAGAAAAAACATTCAGGAGGCATTTCTAGACTTCAAAATGCTATGATGACCAACATGAATGGTAACGTAAACCTCCATGAATCCATCTTTGTACAGATCTGTACTGCTGCAGGTAGAAAAGCTTTTCCGCTCAACTACAACTAAAAGTCCTGCATTGAAAATGTTACTTCAGTAATGGTATGTAAGTATAATCAGTAAAAAATTAACTAACCTGTGACTGTACTATTAGAGTGCATCTGAGTGCTCACCTTTTGCTTCTGCTGGAGATAAAATCCACAGGAGAGAACAGAAAAGAAGACCTCTATATCCCACCATGTTAACGATAATACAGCATGGACACACAGCAGACTGACAGGACCGGTTTGTCTCTGCTCGTTTCCGCTACTGGGATCAAATTACCTCAAATGTCACCGCCCCATCGGGCAGGTACAACAGGTCATATGCCCTGATTGTAATGACGAGAAGCCAAAACAGAAACCAGACTTTCAGTACACATCTTCATTGTCAGTGTGGGACTCAATTCTAGTTTATCTACGGTTCCTTCCTTAAACCTCGTCTACAAGCAGAATTTCTTTTTGTTTCCATTTCTGTCATTTCCTGTTATTTCATCCTTTTATATATATATCATAATAATCATCGGCGAAAACTTTTTTACCCAACAGAGAGAATTCAGTTTATTACTTCCTGAACTCAGAAGTGAGAGGTTTCACTGTCTGTTTGTAGATTGACTGAATCACTGAGTGGTTGCAGCGCCATCTGCAGGGCAGAAACTGAAAACACAGATCATAATTTAACATGTAGAAACACAGAAGGATTACAGATAAAGTCTAAGTGACATCTGAATATATTATAAAGATATAGGCAACAGACTGTATTATTTCAGGAAGTGTAGGAAGACAAAATATGAAACATTTAATATCTGTTAGAATGGAAAAGAAGAAAAATACTGGAGAAATACCATTGATTTGAAAGACCTACAGATGAGATCAACGTATTTAAAAATATTCTAATGTTTAAATTCTTAACAAAATGCTTTGATAATTTCCCACAGTTAAAATGACCGGCAAACATATCAGCAAAGACAAAGACTACTTTGTATTTTACACGATTTATTTAATATTGCACAACTGTCAGACTCACTATGGATGTATTTAAAAAAAAAATCTCAATAGTGACCAAATACTGCCGGTTTCCAAAATCACAGGATAGTACAAAAATAAAATATATAAAACAAATAGTAATAATGACAGTAACATTGATAATATAATGTGTATGTATATAGTATATTGATAATATAATGTGTATGTATATAGTATATTGATAATATAATGTGTATGTACAATTTTGAGTATGCTGAAACTCAAAGTAATGGAGATCCTCACCAGCACAGTAACTGTATCACGCAGGAGGCCGACGGACGAACTAAGGTCTTTCAACTGATAAAATACACTTTACCAAACCTTACCGGCGGTGGCTGGACTAAACACAACCAAACCCAGCAGTGTGGGACAACACTATTATATGCAGCAACAAGCACAACAGTTATCTTATACAGCACTGGACGGGACTCACCGTCATGTCTACACAATAACAACAGTAAACTTGATCTTAAAAACAAACAAGGTAACAATCACACATCTGAACCAATCTCTGCACAGACAAAAAGCCCCAAGCTGCCACACTAGATGACTTTAACTTTCACACTACACGACTTTCTGCCTTGTAATGTGTCTACTCGAATGGGAGGAGCGCAGGGCGTAGAAGTTATCCTGCTCTCCTTCAGGATCCAAGTGTTGGAGATCGGGTACCAATGTTTTACCTCCTGTAGCAAACTGAATTGCAGTTGGTTCAAAAAAAAAAAAAAAAAGAACAGTAGTGACAGGACAAGGACAGTAACTTGTAATGTTAATTGAACACTGATTACATTAATACAGTCATTTGTCGTCATGTCAACAGATTGTTTATAGCCCTGATTTAGACGGGCTATGTGTATCCCACTTAGAGACAAAATAGGTTTAAAATTTGTTAAATGTAGGCTTCTGTAATGCTGCTAGTGAGGTATTTGTAAAGGTATTTGTAAAGTTTCATACCTCAGGCTTTTATTTTGACATGTAGGTCTTCGTCTTTGTTTGCCCCACGTGGTGAGGCTCCAACATACTGTAGCCTGGGAACCAGACGAATCTGCAGCTCATGTTTTCGTTGCTCTGGCAGATACGTCTGGTCCCCCTCCCGTTGGGGCAGATTTCCACCCAACATCGCGTGTGGCGAGCCAACCACAACTGTTTATCTAATATGGGGCGGGTTTGATATGATGACTGACAGAGGAACCAAGATATATTGAACGGACTGGACGGTTTATTTCCTTTAATAAACAACGGCACTCTCAGCTTTGTTGATAAGAAGGATGGGTTCTTCTGACAGGATGACGTTTCATTGCTCTGATTGGTCGTTGATAACGCCCCTTAGAAATCTAAAATGAACTGAGAGGTTCCATTTGTGAATTAGTCGTGCGATGCCCGGTTAGTAGTACTCCCCAACGCCACATCTTTGGCAGCGCTCTAAGCCCCTGTTCTCCAGACCTGCCATCCTCATACTCTTCACCAAATGCCTTTTGGCAGCGCCACCAGAAGGCCGGACCTGGTGCCACCGCCTGCCCCCAGCCAACCCAGCATAGCTCCAACCCCCCCCACAGAGAGATAACCGCAATTAATAATACTGATAACAATGATAATGATAACTTTAAACTTATAGTTAACCATAATACTCAAGAACTGCATTTGGGTCTGACATTGTCCAACAATGAATGTGGAAATCATTTAATATGAATATTTGAATATTCATATATCCATGCCGTGTTAAATTTTAAGTTTCAAAACAACCTGAAGCAGAGTTTGCAGTTATAAACGTGTTCCCTCAGCTGAAATCCATATCGCTCAGACAGAATATGGTCAGGAAAAGTATTAGTGAAAGGGCTGCACGTTTACAGACGATTTTAAGCGCAACGTCTGAAGATCATAAGCTTCTTCGAGCTCTAGCTGATTCTAGTCGATTTCCCTGCAGCAGTGGATTGTGAGTCGTTACTCGGGGGGGTTCATTTTCAAGGGGAAACGTTTTATTCTTCCACAACTTGACTTTGTCTCAATTCACAACTTTCTTCTTTCCTGCAAACAAAAGTGAACAGAAATAACTGGTAAAATACATGAAAGTGAAACTCAAAAACAAACTTCCCTTTCTGCTTCTTCAGTTTAAAGAAACAAATAAAATACTGTGAGTGCCTTCATTCGGTTTGGTCATATTTTATGTTTTAGCTTCAAACTACTGAGTTTATTTTGATTAGTTGTGCGTTATGTTGCACTCTGCTTGTATCTTCTTATGTAGGTCAACATTTAAGCAGAGACAGCAGCTCATTTGAACTTGAGGTTTATTTCAGTAATTATTGATTCATTAAATTAATCACAGCTTGCCAGGCACTGCAAAGTGATTTGGGGAATGTAAACTCATTGTGAGAGTGCTTCTGGATTCAATACGGAAGAAATACTTACACACAGGTTTGATGGTAACATGTCTGGAACAGTTCCTGTCAGTGTCCAACAGAAATCATCATCATCATCATCAGTATAAACTACACACACAATAAATAATCAGCAGGTGAAGGCAGAATGTGTTTTCTTACCTTTCTACGTTTGCAGTACAGTACAAGTCCTGTTAGCAATACAACCAAAACGACTCCAACCACCACACCTACAGTAACGCTGCTGTCATGAGTCTGACTCCCTGAAACAGAAGAAGAGTCAGTGAAGTGAACTTTCTACTAACCAAACCTCCACTGATAACTACTGTAACATCAGAATGTTAGGTTGCAGTGTAAAAATAATGCAAATATTTTCATATTGCCAAGTGGGCAACACATCGTCAGCGTTGTGTCTCTGTTTCCTTTTACAACACAACATCCATGCAGCACGTTTCCACTCATCCACTCCCTACACTGACTTTACAGATTCCTCCCACCTACTTGTTTTGTTGTAAAATAAGTGACTTTTTCTTGTCCGAGTCCTAAGACTGTGACAGTAATGCTGAATCAAACCACTGGTCGAAAACCTGCCTGAATATTAAACCTGGGATTTTACACTCAGTTTAAATGACAGTTTTGGCTCGTACCTTTCTCTGTCCTCAGAAAGATGTTGGATGTGTACGTCTCCTCAACATTGTGGAGTTCACAGGTGTACATCCCCTCCTGTTTCATAGACAAGTTCTGTAGCATGAGGCTGCCTGACTCTGACACACCCTTCACCTGATGCCTCCACTGCTCTGAGACCGAGTGGCTGGCGTTGGTACCGGTCTGGTTCAGGATGACGTGACTGTGGTCGAACCTCCAAACGAGGCTGAAGCCCATAATGGAAGTGTTTGAGGCGGTGCAGGGGATTGTTGTTTTAATGTGGGAGCCACTGATAGGAGCTGAAATGATACAACACACGAAAGAGAAATGAATAAAAAGATTAAGACACCTGTGATTTCCACTGATATAGAAACACATCATACGGAGACAGTGATAAAGAAGTGGTATTTGTTTGCTTAATAACAATTATTTGTGTTGGTTCTGTTTCTATCGCTGCTGATTAGTCTGTAGTATTTTGAAAAACTAAAAGCGATCACCAAAGTTACTGCAGTTCATCCCAAGGGGACCAGTAATGTTTGTACCAAATATCATGGCGATCCTGTACTAGTAGCTGTTCACACATTTCACTCAAAACCACAAGTGTGAACATCTTGGTGGCGCTTAAGGAAAAGAAAGGGATCATTGAAGTCATTAGGATTCATCACGTGGGGACCATGAATGTCAGTATAAAAAATGTTGCGCCAATCCATCAACTGTACGGATTTATTTCTCTAAATAAGTGAACATTTGAACCTCCTTGAAAAGTTAGCATATCTGCAAATTGATTAGGATTTATCCTCTGGAGACCTTGAAAAGCTCTACAAAATGTCACGACAATCCATTCAACAGTTGTTGAGATATTGACAGTGATGGACTGACCGACACTGTCATCCAAAGAGCCTCGACGCTAGCAGGGCCAAAAGAAAACACAAAGAAAACAGAGTTACATCTCAGCTGCAGGTTGTATACACTGTTGTCGTGTATTTTCCGTCTGGGAGAAATTTATTATTTAACGAAGGACCGAAATCAACCTGATTTATTGGGGTTGTTGACGGATTAGATGTAATACTCACACGACTGCCTCAAAGTGGCTCTCCTCCAGTTTCTGCGAGTGCTGATGTTGCAGCTGAAGTCCAGATCAGTGAGACTGTGTGAAAGTATCAGAGAGCTGCTGATGTTGTAAAGCTGCTGTTCAGTCTTCTGGACTGTGGTTGTGTTCCTGAAGGTCTCGTTGGACGGAGGGCTGGTGGACCAGGTGAGCTCAGGCTCAGGGTAGATCCCCTCTGAGCTGCAGGTGATCCTGTTTCCTACCTGCTGAATGTCCACTTTACGGACCGGAGCTGCAAAAAAACAACCCACAACAACACTTATGCTACATTTAGAAATCCACTGCATAAAAGAAAACACTAAGGGTGAAGTGTTTTGAGTGTTAACTGTGTGTTTTCTCATACCGTCCACTTTTAGTTTGATAAATGACTCCCTGCTGTCATAGATGGTGCCGGTGTAACACTTGTATCTGCCCTGGTCCTGAACCTCCACCCTCGTCAGCTGGAGCGAGGCGTTTCCTCTGGAGATCTGGTCCTTGAACAGTGATGTCCTGCCTCTGAAGCGCTGGTCCTGCTGTGTGAGCTGGTCTTGGTTGCTGTAGTAGGAGTGGACAGGAGTGTTTCCTGCTGTCACCTGAATCCAGTGGATGATTAATTTACTGCCACTCGGGAAGCTGCACGGTAAGATGCAGCTCTCCATGAAAACACAGGACACCTCAGCATCTGAGTATCAGGTAAAAGCAACACATCTTTATTTTAGTAGTTTTAGAACATATAGGAAGGCCCTCTGTAATGCCAGAGGAGCCTCTAGGAGCCATTTCATTTGTTTCATTATTTGTTATTTTTGCATTTTTATTTGTAACTGTGAAGGAATTTTCCTTCTTGTATGTTAAACTTCCCTCTTGTAGGTTAAAGGTAACTGAAGACAGGGCTTCACAGGTCAGGTCAACTGTCTGTGTTCGCCTGTCTCACTGCCTGATAAGGCCGAGTTGGCTCTGGCCTCTGGTAGACCAAGGTCTGCTAGATATCTTCTGTTTTCAGGGTTAGACACAACAGGCTGGAGCCTGGTTGTTGACGCTGGATAAGAGAGACTGTAGAGAGGCTATGCTGCTGCTAGGACAGCAATGGTTGACGTCTTTCCTTGTTTGGATCTGATATCCAACAGAGTCATCACACAGACCAGGCTGAGTTAGGAATAACCCTGTTTGGATATAGCAGAACTCATCAGTTCTGGGGAGGGTTAAATACTGAGCTTCAGGACACCATCTTCAGATTTGGGTGGCAGTACACTGTGATTCACACGTGGTGTTTCCCTTTTCTCCTCGATCGAGCTTCAATAAATATTCCTGTGTAAGACATCCAGGTCTCCTGAAACTTCTTGTTAGAGTGAACCAGCTCTAAGATTTCCTTCACATGAACCACTAGGGTCACTGAGCATCAGACCGGGCAGGATGTAGGATAAAGGTAGCAGGAGAGTTAATAGGCTCGTTGGAGATGAACTGCTTGTCGCCTGGAAAGTGGACGAGATCAGGCGGCAGCAGCAGAGGCGCTGACAAAAAGCTGCAGTCAAGTCGGACAGTTTCCAGCAGCCTTCAAAGAATATACAGGAAGTGACGGAAATATTTGCATCCTGTTCGATCCATCTGTAGTTTAAGTAGAGCCAAAGATGAACTGTCTCTGATGGAGTTTACATAAAACTAATCATACGACCCAAACTTTAAGAAACGTAAATACTGAATCAACGTCCTGACAGCTTCAAACAGGAATCACAGAGGAACAGCAGCAGTGAGGACGATAACACACAACTTTCCTTCATTGAGAGACAGAATATATTAGACTCAGTTCCAAACAAGTTTTTAATAGCTTTTCTGTCACTTCACAATAATTATAACTTGGACTAAACATATTCATCTTCTCTGGCTGACAAACGCTGTCATCAAGTTGTACTTAGGCTTTATTATAATTTGTATTCATTAATTAATTTGTTTTGTTTATTATATATATGAATGAATAAATTAGAAAAAATTTTGTCATGCACGAGGAGCCCTGACAAGACACCATGAACTCAAACAGACCAGGATCAGAGAGCTGTGCAAACATATTTAAGTCCATAAATAGAAACACAACAAAAGTATCTTTCACAGTCAAATCTTCAGACCGTCTTCTGTTCAAGGCATCGATGTCTATGTGGAAATGTGTGTATATCTGTCTTTGTATTCTATCCTTTGTTGTTTTTCTGTCTGCCTTGTAAAGAACTTTGTCATTGCTCTATAAAAACCTATAATAATAAGATAATTATTATTATCCACCACACCAGATATGTTTGTTAACAGTATGAGACTAACAGCTGACAATCTAGCGTTAAATATTACAACTACACAGAAAAATGAGGATTTTCTACAACAGGTGGTGTTTGTGGACAAAACTTAGAGCCAATCAGCTCTTTGATCAGGCCACTTTGATATACCCACTGTACAGGTGGAGCGTTTAAATAATGAATGCTTATAATATCATTACATCAGAGGCTCTGAGTGACAAACACTTAATTATCTGCATTCTGGTGAATTGTTATGGACCAGTTGTGTTTATTTACATAAAAGAACACAAAATTCAGTCTTCAGGTGACAATTGAAACTATAATGGAATAAATGCAGTGAGAACACCTTTCTCATTTAATGCTGTAATGTTCCTGCTGAGTCAACACACTTCTGTCATATTTAGTGTCTTTGGTTTGGAGAATAACCTCTTTAAATGTGCATGTGGCACCTATTCACATCAGTGACACCTTCATTCATTTGAATTATTTCTAAACTCCTGGACTTTAACAGCTGGCTGTCCAGGTGAAACTGTATTTGTTCTCCTGCACAGTGGGAGTTCACCACCGACTCCCTCGTCTTGCCAGTGTTGATCTGCAGCTGGTTCAGCCTTATGTTAGAAGATTATATCATTTAGAGCTGCAATGATTAGTCCATCCACAGAAAACTAATGGGCAACTATGTTGATAAATGATTAAGTGCCAAATCTTCTGTTTCCAGCTTCTCAAATGTGATGATTTGTTGTTTTTCTTTGTCTTATATGGAAGTGAACTGAACATATTTAGGTTTTCCATATTCACGTCATTTTATTTTTGTAGGTTGTGAAGTTGTGAGGTGGATAAAGATCGGAATTGGAATCGGAATTGAGTTTATTGCCAAGTAGGTTTTCACATACAAGGAATTTGCTGTGGTGTATTGGTGCGGAACAAGTACAGACAAGTACAGACAAGACAAGTAGTGCAAGGGTATACATAAGTGTCGTATTTTAAAGTACTACAGTGCTAGTGCTAAGTAAGTATAATTTACAGTACAGAACATAAACAGAAAATTACTAAATATGTGCTATGTGTCTTTTGTAGAGGATAATGAATAATAAATGAAACTAAAACTGCGAGGAATGTGCAAAGATAATAGTCCTCTACAACACTAGCACAGTATAGTGCAATTCTTGATAACGACAAAATAACTGAGTCAATGCAACACAACTGAAGTCGTAGAATCAAATCCAATCCTCCATGTCCATGTTGTCCTCTCACTGACTGAACGCTCAGAGTGGAAAATCAGCTGTGAAATCAGCTGATAATACTGTTAGATCCTGGACACACACATTGAACTTTAGTCCAGATGCATGACATCTGCTGTGATCTGATTATCAAACAGTTTCAGTTTCGATTTGACTTGTTCTTCGTGTCCAAAGACCCCCCCGCCCCCCCCTCAGACTCGGTATGAATCTTATTCGTGTTGTGAGCAAACAGAGGATCTAAACATTTAGCTGACATCTATATCTACCATCACTCCAGAGGAAAGTGTAGATGCAGACAGATCACAGAGCTGCAGGACAGGGCGGGACTGTTACTGTTTTCTGTCTCACCCACCAGGGTCGCTGTCTGTCTTTGTGCAGGTCTGCATGTAAACAGCACTCACCTCCTTTGGCAGGACTCAAAATCCTCAGAAAACTCCCGACCAGCAGACACACAGATCTGTAGACCCCCATCATCCTCTGAGTCCCCTCTGCTCTGCTTCCCCAGTGTTTTCCACAGCTGATCATGTGTTTCCAGGATCATGTGGTTCCAGTTCCCTCTACTGGCCTAGACAAGTTTCAAATTATGTGACTCAGATTTAAAGTGGAACTACCCCTCTGTAATAAAACTACACAGGCTATATATTAACTATTGAACCATTTAGAGGCATGTACATTTATTTATTTTTTTTGCAATTATCAGGGGAGCAAATAACAAAAATGAAATCATTCATTTAGTTTTCAGTCACTTTTCACACATCTTCATTGTCAATGTGGGATTCAATTCTCCTTAATCTACGGTTCCTCCTGCAGTGGCCATTTGTCAAGAAAATCAAACACAAAATCAAAGGGTCACTCTGCGTTTCGAATGGTTTATTTTCCCCAAAAATCAAGCCATCAAACAAAATAAGAAACAGACCGTGCTTCCTGCTGCGTCTTTCCTGCTGGTAAAAAACCATAGGCCCACCCAGGTGCATGCTGGTCCTGTACCTGCCCTCCTACCTGTATAACCTCAGGTGCCCACAGTGTTCCCCAATTCACCAACAAACTAAATCAAAAGAAAATACTAGTTATGCAAAAACTAAATGTTAAACAAATTAAACTAAACAAATAACTATCAAAAGAAAATACTATCAAAACTGAATCTAAATGAAGCAAACATTAAGAATAATCAAATACTTATTAGTAAAAAGACAACTAAATACTAACAATAAATAAATAGCTCTTACACCTCCTATAAACCTCGTCTACGAGCAGCAGAACGTCTTGTTTCATCATTTTTAGATCAGCATCATTTCTTTTACCCCTAAATTGACTCTTTGGATCCGTCTTATGTGTAATTCTTAGTTTGATAAATCCATCAGCATCAAATTATGTTCACCAAACAGTTTTCTCACCAAACAGAAGTCTCAATACGTAGAGAAAGAGTTCAACACCCTTTAAACTTTGAGAAACAAAACTTTATTGCTTTTCATTTGCAGAAATCTTTATTTGCTTTACCTTTTTACCAGTTTTTTTAACCAGAAACAGATGAGAGAATTCATCTGAATGTGGTTGCAGCGCCCTCTGCAGGGCAGACACTGAAAAACAGATCATGATTCAACCATTTTAAATCCAGTATAATCTACATATAAAGTCAGTTTGATCTCTGAATAAGTTATAAAGATGCAAGCAACAGACTGTATTATTTCATGAAGTGTAGGGAAGGAAGATGGAATATGTCAGAAAGGACAAGGAGAACACTACTGGAGAAATACCCTTCATCTGGTGTGGTGGATAATAATAATTATCTTATTATTATAGGTTTTTATAGAGCAATGACAAAGTTCTTTACAAGGCAGACAGAAAAACAACAAAGGATAGAATACAAAGACAGATATACACACATTTCCACATAGACATTGATGCCTTGAACAGAAGACAAGGTCAGTGATTTATGAATGATGTTCTACTGAATGATGGTCTGAAGATTTGACTGTGAAAGATACTTTTGTTGTGTTTCTATTTATGGACTTAAATATTTTTGCACAGCTCTCTGAAAATATATTTCATGAAGTGTAGGGAAGGATTATTAGCTGCCCTGGTTTTGGGAGTTCCTGTTCAATAGACAACACTGGATGATCATCCTGCTACCTGCTCCTGACCACCAATCAGGACAGGTGTATCAACATACTCTGCGTTTAAAGCCAAATATCAAAGTCACAATTTAAATCGGTAGAATTAAACAGGTTAAACGCTGTCCAAAGAAATATTGCAGGTATTTAAGAGAATTTGAAAGCGTAAACCCCACATTCTTCAGTCAAACTGTATTTTATATTATCCTACACATAAAAAAAATAAAAAACATTTAAAATAAATTGCAAAGACACTAAAGGCTAAATGCAACTTTTTCCACACAGTGGAACACCTGTAAACACACTGATGTGTAAAATCTGTACAGTTTCCCTTTAAGGCAGCGAGCTCACCTGCAGCTTAGTGCTCCAACACAGTGGAGAAGCCCTGGTGTAAAGCACAGCTCCAGAGTTATTGGATTGTCACTTTGTTGGTACACTGATCGAACCCTTATTAGTTAGTCTGCTATCAAAATAAAATACAATCAGAAAAACTCCAGCAGCTACTTTTAGTAGTTTGTATAGATTTCACTTTGTGTCCATTTCTCCATCGAACATTTGTTCATTCTTCATTGAATACAGTCACTTCAGAGCAGCAGTGGATTGTGGGTCGTTACTCGGGGGGGTTCATTTTCAAGGGGAAACGTTTTATTCTTCCACAACTTGACTTTGTCTCATTTCACAACTTCCTTCTTTCCTGCAAACAAAAGTGAACAGAAATAACTGGTAAAATACATGAAAGTGAAACTCAAAAACAAACTTTGCTTTCTGCTTCTTCAGTTTAAAGAACCAAATAAAATACTGTGAGTGCCTTCATTCGGTTTGGTCATATTTTATGTTTTAGCTTCAAACTACTGAGTTTATTTTGATTAGTTGTGCGTTATGTTGCACTCTGCTTGTATCTTCTTATGTAGGTCAACATTTAAGCAGAGACAGCAGCTCATTTGAACTTGAGGTTTATTTCAGTAATTATTGATTCATTAAATTAATCACAGCTTGCCAGACACTGCAAAGTGATTTGGGGAATGTAAACTCATTGTGAGAGTGCTTCTGGATTCAATATGGAAGAAATACTTACACACAGGTTTGATGGTTACATGTCTGGAACAGTTCCTGTCATCATCATCATCAGTATAAACTACACACACAATAAATAATCAGCAGGTGAAGGCAGAATGTGTTTTCTTACCTTTCTACGTTTGCAGTACAGTACAAGTCCTGTTAGCAATACAACCAAAACGACTCCAACCACCACACCTACAGTAACGCTGCTGTCATGAGTCTGACTCCCTGAAACAGAAGAAGAGTCAGTGAAGTGAACTTTCTACTAACCAAACCTCCACTGATAACTACTGTAACATCAGAATGTTAGGTTGCAGTGTAAAAATAATGCAAATATTTTCATATTGCCAAGTGCACCCCTCCAACCATTTATCAAACACCCAAGCAACCTCCGAGCAAAGCCAGAGCAACCACATAGCAACCACCACCGGGCCACGCCTTAACAAAGAGCCATGACACCGCAGCAACCAGCTACATCGTTACTTACATCTACTGGTTGGTTGTTTGACTGCCCCTCTGCCTGGTTTGCACGGCTGTTGCTCTGTTTGTTAGATGTAATACTTACACGACTGCCTCAAAGTTTCTCTCCTCCAGTTTCTGCGAGTGCTGATGTTGCAGCTGAAGTCCAGATCAGTGAGACTGTGTGAAAGTATCAGAGAGCTGCTGATGTTGTAAAGCTGCTGTTCAGTCTTCTGGACTGTGGTTGTGTTCCTGAAGGTCTCGTTGGACGGAGGGCTGGTGGACCAGGTGAGCTCAGGCTCAGGGTAGATCCCCTCTGAGCTGCAGGTGATCCTGTTTCCTACCTGCTGAATGTCCACTTTACGGACCGGAGCTGCAAAAACACAAAGTTTACTTAAGATGAAATTTCCCTTCAGGTACAATGACAACTATTAACTGTGTCTAACTGCTCATGATAAATAATAATATTGTAATAAATGTTGTTTTTTTTGTATTTTTGTGTTTCATGTATTGTGTGTTTCTCGTACCGTCAACTATCAAATTAATAAATGTCTTCAATACAGTTGTATAGTTGGTGTTGGTGTAGCACTGGTATCTGCCCTGGTCCTGAACCTCCACCCTCGTCAGCTGGAGCGAGGCGTTTCCTCTGGAGATCTGGTCCTTCAACAGTGATGTCCTGCCTCTGAAGCGCTGGCCCTGGTGTGTGAGCTGGTCTTGGTTGTAGTAGTAGGAGTGGACAGGAGTGTTTCCTGCTGTCACATGAATCCAGTGGAGGACTAAACCATCAGCAGCCTGGAAGCTGCACGGTAAGATGCAGCTCTCCATGAAAACACAGGACACCTCAGCATCTGCAACATCAGGTAAAGAGACGTCCATCACAGAATCCAGGTGAGCTGTCTTTAAAAGGCCTGATTATTAATGATCTGGACCACATTTATTTATATTCAACATAACTGAATGTTGCCTGTTACTGAGAGACTTGCATCAGACCTGCATAGTTACTGAGCAGCTTTAAACACTATGTTACACTGTGCTGCACAGCAAACAAAGAACTACAACAACAAGAACATCAGTACAACAAACAGCAACATACAAGCAACACAACCAAGACGCCTCAGTAAAACTATGTACAAACTAGTTTTCAGCAAAGATAAAAAGCTGTTTTCCCAGCACTTTCTGCCCTGTGATCCTCTGTAGCCAGGAAATGCCTGTTTACAATGGGGGCATTTTTCTATGAGCGTGTTTCATGTGAACACTTTGTCGGGGCCTGACAAAGTAAAACTCTTTAGTATTTCACAAGAAAACTGTATGAGTAAAGTCAGATTAAAGTCAACTAAATTACATCTGTTAATACTTTTATTACTAGTAGTTATAGTAATAATAATCACCTAAGAGCTCTATTTTTAAAGTGTACAGCTGGAGGAATAATACATGTATTGTTTTAATATAGATTTTTGTGTAAATCTTTTACACAAAAATAAGAAGCACTTTCATTCATTATTACCAAAATAATAAAAAAAAGAATGCTCCTCACTTCTGCTAATAATGATAAACACACACACACACACACACACACACACACACATATATAAACACATATAGTCATAAATGCATGTTTTCAGAACCTGCACATGTTTGTGTCTCACATGAGAAACATACAGTGGACACGGAGACATTCAGGCTCCCACATATACTTACAGTGCACACACATGTACACATGGACAAATTCAAATTCAAAGGGTTTTTATTGACATGATGTAATACTCACACGACTGCCTCAAAGTTTCTCTCTTCCAGTTTCTGCGAGTGCTGATGTTGCAGCTGAAGTCCAGATCAGTGAGACTGTGTGAAAGTATCAGAGAGCTGCTGATGTTGTAAAGCTGCTGTTCAGTCTTCTGGACTGTGGTTGTGTTCCTGAAGGTCTCGGTGGACGGAGGGCTGGTGGACCAGGTGAGCTCAGGCTCAGGGTAGATCCCCTCTGAGCTGCAGGTGATCCTGTTTCCTACCTGCTGAATGTCCACTTTACGGACCGGAGCTGCAAAAACACAAAGTTTACTTTAAATGAAATTTCCCTTCAGGTGCAATGGCAACTATTAACTGTGTGTCGCTGCTCATGTTTAGTACCACTGTTTTCTTCTCTTTATTCCAAGTAAGTTAATTTGTAATGTGTCTCTGCTTCATTTCAAATTTTTTGAGGTCGTCATATTTGTATTTTAACAATTTTAAAACAAGGGCAGCAAAACAGACATTCATATAGAAATATGATCAAGTTTTACTTAAAATAATGGAGAAGTTTAGTTTTCTAGCGTGCAATAAAAACTCAAATAGACTAGTTTGTCCATTTGTTTTCCAGAATATTATGGAGCTGTCTCCATGTTTTTGCAGCTGTGAGTAACTCCTGGACAATATTGTCCGTCAACACCAATAAGTACATACAACACACTGTATGCTACTAGTATGGAATATATATGTGTATAATAGTTTGTATACTACACAACAGTGTCAAAGAAAACATAAAGTAGAGAAAACATATTCACAATAATAAATAACAGACACCTCTCAGTATGATGCAACACAATTGAACAGCAGCACAAACTGCAGCCTCCAGAATGATCCAACAGTTGAATCAAGTCCTCTTTAACTTTATAACCTTCATGAAGGGAGGATTTATTTCAGGACTGTTGTATTAAACTGTAATAGTTTTGGCCAGGTGTACCTAATAAACTGGTAACTGAGTGTAAAAAACACACATACTAGTTAAATGTTGTTTTTTTTGTATTTGCTTGTGTTTCATGTATTCACTGTGTGTTTCTCGTACCGTCCACTTTTAAGTTGATAAATGACTCCCTGCCGTCATAGATGGTGCTGGTGTAACACTGGTATCTGCCCTGGTCCTGAACCTCCACCCTCGTCAGCTGGAGCGAGGCGTTTCCTCTGGAGATCTGGTCCTTGAACAGTGATGTCCTGCCTCTGAAGCGCTGGTCCTGGTGTGTGAGCTGGTCTTGGTTGTAGTAGTAGGAGTGGACAGGAGTGTTTCCTGTCACCTGATTCCAGTGGAGGACTAAATCATCAGCAGCCTGGAAGCTGCACGGTAAGATGCAGCTCTCCATGAAAACACAGGACACCTCAGCATCTGCAACATCAGGTAAAGAGACGTCCATCACAGAATCCAGGTGAGCTGTCTTTAAAAAGCCTGATTATTAATGATCTGGACCACATTTACAGACCAGAGCTGCAAAATACAAAGTTTGCTTCAGATGAATTCAGCTTTAGAAGCGACAATGTGAGAGATAACAGTTAACTGTGTCGCTGCTCATGTTCAGTACCACCATTCTTCTTCTTCTTCTCTTTATTCCAAACAAGCAACGTCTAATGTGTCTCTTCTTCTGTTCACAAATAGTTTTAGGTCGGTCATATTTGTATTTTAAAAGCTTTTAAACAAGGGCAGCAAAACTGATCTTTACATAGAAATATGATCAAGTTTTACTTAAAATAATGAGGGAAGCTTATTAGCACAAGCAGATGATAAAAACTCACTTTTCATTCTGTCTGTGTTCTGGCAACAGGTAAAAGATTTTTAATAAAATGTTTTGTATTTGCTTGTGTTTCGTGTATTCACTATGTGTTTCTCGTACCGTCCACTTTTATGTTGATAAATGACTCCTTGCTGTCATAGATGCTGCTGGTGTAACACTGGTATCTGCCCTGGTCCTGAACCTCCACCCTCGTCAGCTGGAGCGAGGCGTTTCCTCTGGAGATCTGGTCCTTGAACAGTGATGTTCTGCCTCTGAAGCGCTGGTCCTGGTGTGTGAGCTGGTCTTGGTTGTAGTAGTAGGAGTGGACAGGAGTGTTTCCTGCTGTCACCTGATTCCAGTGGATGATTAAATCACCCCCGGCCTGGAAGCTGCACGGTAAGATGCAGCTCTCCATGAAAACACAGGACACCTCAGCATCTGCAACATCTGGTAAAGAGACGTCCATCACAGAATCCAGGTGAGCTGTCTTTAAAAGGTCTGATTATTAATGATCTGGACCACATTTATTTATATTCAACATAACTGAATGTTGCCTGTTACTGAGAGACTTGCATCAGACCTGCATAGTTACTGAGCAGCTTTAAACACTATGTTACACTGTGCTGCACAGCAAACAAAGAACTACAACAACAAGAACATCAGTACAACAAACAGCAACATACAAGCAACACAACCAAGAATCCTCAGTAAAAGTCTGTACACACACACACAAACACACACACACACATATATATATATATATATATATATAAACACATATAGTCATAAATGCATGTTTTCAGAACCTGCACATGTTTGTGTCTCACATGAGAAACATACAGTGGACACACACACGGACAAATTCAGTGAGGCTTTATTGGCATGACCATACTGAAACACAGTATTGCCAAGGCACATTGGTGTAAACCAATTAACATCATAATAACATTATAGTGCCCAAACCAAAAAACTAAAACATATCACAATATGATGATGATAATAATAATAATAATAATAATAATAATAATAATAATAATAATAATAATAATAATAATAATAATAATAATAATAATAAACAGTATGTCTGTGTGTGGTAATATGATATATGGCTAAATATAAAATAATGTAATTTATTTATTACTTTTCTTTATGGGAGGACATCAAAACTAACTGAAAAAATAGCTTGACAACATCAAAACTTTTAAACAGACTAAAAAAGATCAAGACTATCTTTAATATCCGGCCTCAGAGGGATTAGTTTATCCTAGGTAGAGTCCTCCTCTCTGATGCAGAGGGCCTGTCTCGCTTTGTGCAGCCATCTTCATCTTTATTTGTAAATTAATCTACAGCCAAAGAAGTAAATAGAACTTTTTTGTAGATTTTATTTCTTCTTTCTGTCAGAGACCTTTAAAAAACTCACTTTTAAATAGACTGTTTCCATGCATTTTTTTCTTCACGTGAGGACTACATGTTGCTTAAAGCTTAAAACTCAGCTCAGCTAGAAGCCTAAAGTTTTGTTTCTATGGAAGCTGCGTTTATTTAGCTGTTGATGTTCAACATGTTAAGTGAGTTAATTCCTTAGTTCCTAGTGGTTGGATTGTGAATGAAAACAGGATACAGAAAGACGCCCTGTGCTTCCTGACTACAGTCTGGAGGAAAAAACAGGAAATACCAGCACAAGGTTTTTCAATAGGCCTACTGTGTGTAACACGCAGTAACATGGAGTCCTGGATTTCGTTGATACTATTCCTATTTTTATATGTTTTGTGTGTAAATAATTTAAGATGTAAAGTAACTAAAGCTGTCAGATAAATGTAGTAAAGGGAAAAGTACAATATTTACTCAGACGTGGTGGAGTAGAAGTAGAAAGTAAAGTAAAATTTTACTTTCCATGACTGTATAAAAAAAGAGAAAAATGGTCTCCTGGTCAAACAGTGTTGCGCCTCCATGACTGTTTTTTCTTTTGTTTCCTTAAATAGTAAGAAGAGGACAGATGATGAAGGAACAGTCTGAACATAAAGAGAAACAGAGAATATCAGGAGACTGATCCTCTAAAGTTTATGTGGCTCCAGTTTGATGTAACCATGAGTACTTCTACAAATACACCACACATACACACAGGGAACTCTTTCATTTAACCTCGCCCCGTTTCTCCAACCTGTAATTAACCCGAAAATAGAGCACACACACACACACACACACACATTTGTACAGCTATACTTGTGAGGACATTCATTGATTGAAATTGTTTCATCAACAATTTCTCAGCTCATAAAACTTCTCTGGAACAATTGCAACATATTTATCTGAAATAAATCCTTATTCTTTCCTAGCTGGTTCCAGAGAGATATATATATTCTCAGCCTTTTTCACATATCCGGTAATATGTTGTAATGATTAAATTATGTCTGTACACAGTTTTCCTTTTAAATAATGTAATTCTTTAACTAGAGCTATTCCAAGTGGATTAATTCAATACAAGACAACCTTTACTGAAGCTGGATGGAAGTGAACTAACAAAGTGTAACAAGCTTATTCTCCAAACTTTTCAAAGAAAGAATAAAACTCTGCCTGGAGGCAAGTTTTTCTAGAGGTTTCAAACTGAGGACATAAACTGGCCTGGCTTGTACCTTACAAGTACTGCATCTCAAACAAGGCCAGGAGAGTACATTTCAAAATGTACATAAAATATACCCTGCCAAATGTCTCATTGCTCAGTTAACAGACATTGATATTTCTTGTACCTTTTGTTAACATAATAGGCTACTGAAAAGATTTAGAGTCTCCCTTTTCTGAGGCTACTAACTTTGTTTATTCATTTAATCTTTTGCCTCTATGATAATCCAGATGATAGCGCTCTTGAATACTTGATTAATTGTATTATTCTATACATGCAAAGTTTTTTTACTCAAAACAATTTAGAACATACAGAATTTTTTCCAGTTCGTTTCCTAAAATCTCAGCTTTTCTCCTAGATCTAAATTCCTTATTTAAATAACTCAGTTTACTTAATAGTAAAAAAAAAGAATTAAGCCTTAAAATGGGACTTTTTTCCCAGAATACACCATTCACAGTACCATAGACTCTTGGCTCGTTCAATCTCTAACTTGGTATGAAGCTTATTTGTGTTGCGAGGATGTAGAAGATCTAAACATGCAGATGATTCTTTACATCCAAGTCTAAAAAACGTTCACTTCTACAGAGTGTAGATGCAGACAGATCATAGAGCTGCAGGACAGGCCTGTTACGGTTTCATATCTCACCCACCAGATTGCCTCTTTGTGAGTTTGTCCATGTGTCTCTGTGATGGCCGGGCAGCACTCACCTCCTTTGGCAGGACTCAAAATCCTCAGAAAACTCCCGACCAGCAGACACACAGAGCTGTAGACCCTCATCATCCTCTGAGTCCCCTCTGCTCTGCTCTCCCACCATGACTCTTTGCAGGCGTATGTGAAAAGTAAGTTAAATGTGACATCTAATGTGTTTCCAGGATCATGTGGTTCCAGTTCCCTCTACTGGCCATGTTGTAGACTATCAGAGACCCTCCCTGTCCTGGGCTATAAACCTTCAGACTGTTTCACCTCTAAACCAGCTGAAAAGACTGAAACAAAACCCAACAAACTGACTTCAACATGCAGGATTATTATTCTACACTGTGACCTGTAGAGAAGGACCACAAATCAATAAAATATGGAAAGTACATTCACTCAAGTACTGAAGTGCAAATTTAAAGTACTTTCTTGTACTTTCTACCACATCTCAGAGTAAATATTGTACTTTTACTGCACTACATTTATCTGACAGCTTTAATTACTTTACAAATCAAGATGTTTGCCCACAAAACATAGAAGAGTTTATTAAATATGGTTTGTTATAAATCAAACTACTGACAGTTTATACAAGTACAGCTGAAACGATTATTTGATGAATCAGTTGATTGACAGAAAATTGATGGGCAAATATTTTGAAGTCATTTTTCCTGTAAAATCATTTCCTGGCTGCAGCTTCTCAGATGTGAAGATTTGCTGCTTTTCCTTTGAATGATTTGAATCATGTGAATGTGTTTTAATAATGTTGAGCTTTGGACTGTTTTTATTTTCACTATTGTTTTTATTTTCACTATTGTTACAAAGCAATCGATCAATGGATTAATGGAGAAAATAATCAGCAGATGGATCCAGAATGAAAATAATCATCAGCTGCAGTCCGATACAAAACAGTTCAAAATGAGCTCCAACAGTAAAATCCTGCTTTTCCATGAATGATGAGGAATAATAATTTAATGATAGAATATATAACAGTACAACAGGCACAGGGGACATTTTATTGTTTTCAATGCTTTCATCAGGCATCAAGTATAAAGTGAATTAATACATTTTTACAGGTTTACAAGTACTCTGTCTGAACAGAAATGAATATCACTCCGCTTTACAGGCCTCCCAATAACTATGAGGGGCTGTTAGGGACATTATTCACAATTACCATGCAAACACATGTACTGAGGCTACAAAAAATGTAGTATGAAAGAATTGCAGTAATATACAACATTTAGTTCTGTAATTTGATTGGACAAGAGACATTCTTAGTGTCGTGGAAACTGAAATCTCAGTTCTTGTGTAGTGCAGATGAGAGTTGGCAGTTAATTACCGAATGACACAATATTCAACCCTTAGTAGATATTTATATTTATTGCTTGCAAGCAAGAGCCATCATCCACAGATATGACTGAAGAGAGGCCGTCTCGCCTTAGTTCTTATACTTTGAGATAATACACCCACACAACATTAACTGTAACAATCAACAGGATTCACATGATCTCACCCAACAAGTCCATTCTGACCTTGTGTTTATCTTAATTCTTCTCTTATCATGACTTTCCCTGTTTCAAAAGGTTCACCACCTGTACCGACTCCCTAACTCCCCACACATCCCACTGTGTGGGAAACTATTCTCAGAACCATGTGAAAATACAACAGACTATTAGATTCTTTGTTTACAGAACTATGTGCATCAACTTCTTTCAGGACACTCTAGAAAACCATGATAATACAAGAATATTTTGTATTATCATGGTGGATAAATACTAAACACATCTAATAATTTAGCAATAATGTGATTTATAGGAAAACAAATTCTTATAACAAAAACCTCCGTTACATTAGTTATTATTTATGGAGAGTTTAACACTCAAAAATGGAAACATGTGACCTCACCTCTGTCCAGCTAAGCCCCGCCCACTTCAAACCAGTAAGAAACACCTTTAAAGAAACTTTTTTTGTTGTTGTTCTTCTTAGCTGTGAAAATATAACATATATTTATTCCTTCATTTCTATTTCTCAGCACCATAATAACCAACTCCATCATAAATATCCACCAGCTGGTAGCAAAGCTTCATACATGAAGTCTGTGGCTGATAAACCTCCAACTTATCTGACAGGAAGACCAGAGCTGCCTCTGTGAGTCTGTTTTTAATATGACTTCTTCTTCACCGTTTAGTCTGAGAGGAGCATCAGGACACGAGGTAGAGGAGGAACAGCTTGCTGTACTTCATGAGGTGGAGTCCCCTGTTTCCTCTTCAAGTTTATGTTCACATCTCAGTGAATAAGTGCATCAAGTATCATTTCATCCTTCAATCTCCAGTGGGAAGGTTTGTCTCTTCTTCTTGCTCGGGGTCATTTTGTCCTCCTTCATTTTCTGTCCCATTTGTCAATAAATCCAACTTTTGTGGTCTGCAAACAAAATGTAATAAAAATCAGTTCTTAAACACGTTAAACTCAGACTCAATATAATCTGTCATTTATGTGTCTTCAGTATGAATCATCATCACAACTGTGTCGACTTCTTCAGGTCGTCTTTGTAGCTGAGATAGAAATTAATTTAAGGTCGATTTTAACTGAAGGGGAAGGATTCATTGATTAATAGAAGAGAGCTTCATTTGTTGCACCAAGGCAGGAGATTTGTCTTTGTCTCATCAATCAAGACAATAAACACAGTGGAAACAATGGACATGTGCAAAAGTTATTGATTAATCTCCTACAAAATGATTTGTGGAAATGTAACAAGCTGCGACCATAGTTGATAATAATTAAATGACAACAGTATTGTGCTTTAACAGTTATAACTCATACAGAGTTCATCACAGTGCAGCAGTGCTGCTGTATTCAATACAGAAGATAAACTTACTCTGCAGTTCCTGATGTTTGCTTGGTCGACCTATTTGTTGGTCCTTTCTGTTTCTTTTTATATATTGTATATATACAGTAAGCTGCCAGGCCTACGATTACTGCAGCCAAAACGCCTCCAACCACTGAGCCGACTACAGTTCCTACATTTGTCTGTTCTTCTACATCAGGAGGGTCTGAAACTGAAACAGAGTTTGTTAACTGAACTTTATACAAAGCAAACTTCCACAAGTGCAATGACAACTACTGAGGCATCAAGATGTGAGGGGACTTTTACAGTGAGTGTATTGCTGTTTATTAAAAATTCAATCAAAGTCAATCTCTGAATATTGTTATACTATAATTACTAATCCTAGAAAACTAAATGATCTACTTATTGATTAGTCAACTGATCATTTTGTGTTTTATATACTGTAAGATCTTTTGTGTGTATTATTAGAATAACTAATTTTGAGGATTGTGCAGCCGTGGTATGATGAATGTTTCAGCTGTTTAAGGCAGCCTGACCCACCACATTAGATCAATAAAGTTCCACAGTGACTGCAGGTCTTCTTAGAAACACTTACTTGGTTTAGACAAAGTTTCTCTCCTCCAGTTTCTGCGAGTGCTGATGTTGCAGCTGAAGTCCAGATCAGTGAGACTGTGTGAAAGTATCAGAGAGCTGCTGATGTTGTAAAGCTGCTGTTCAGTCTTCTGGACTGTGGTTGTGTTCCTGAAGGTCTCGGTGGACGGAGGGCTGGTGGACCAGGTGAGCTCAGGCTCAGGGTAGATCCCCTCTGAGCTGCAGGTGATCCTGTTTCCTACCTGCTGAATGTCCACTTTACGGACCGGAGCTGCAAAAAAGGAAATTTTGTATTCACCAATGTGACAACACTTTGCACCATTTAGAAATGCACTGCACATAAAGAAACACAAGTGAAGGGTTTTTAGTGTTAACTGTGTGTTTTCTCATACCGTCCACTTTTAGATTGATAGATGACTCCCTGTCGTCATAGATGCTGCTGGTGTAACACTGGTATCTGCCCTGGTCCTGAACCTCCACCCTCGTCAGCTGGAGCGAGGCGTTTCCTCTGGAGATCTGGTCCTTCAACAGTGATGTCCTGCCTCTGAAGCGCTGGTCCTGCTGTGTGAGCTGGTCTTGGTTGTAGTAGTAGGAGTGGACAGGAGTGTTTCCTGTCACCTGATTCCAGTAGATTTCCACTTCAGTGCTGCTCTGGAAGCTGCACGGTAAGATGCAGCTCTCCATGAAAACACAGGACACCTCAGCATCTGAGTATCAAGTAAAGAGACACTCTTTAAGGTTCAGCAGCAGGTGAATCCAAGTGAGTTCTCTTTAATTCTTACCACTACAGGTTCTCTTGAATGCCACTATATAACTTTGTAGCTCAGAGTTTCCCTTTTAAGACTTATTCACAATGAATACGTCCACCTACACATTTATATCAGAAGTGTAGACTGAATACACATTACAATTCCACAGCATCACAAACTACAGCCTCTAAAATGGTCATAAAGTTCAATCAGTGTAACTTGAAAGTGTCTATGCTTCATTATACTGAATCCATCACATCATGAATATAATGATGTAAACTTTTTTTGAGTTTGTACCATATGTCATTGAATATTTTTGTTTCCTTTAAAAAATACTGATAAAAAAGGAGTGAAGATTATTAACTGGAAGGTTTGGTAAATACATGTTGGGTAAATTCCACATCCAGCAGCTTTTGGGGAGTAAAGATAGTTGTTTATGAACATAAACATAATGCATTGTTCCATTTTCCTTATGTTTGATCTACTGTCGTCAAATGAGACGTTGTTTGCAACAACATTTAATATACCAACTAAAAACAACATTATGTTGCACATTATATGAAATCCAATCATAATGAAATCATGAATAAAAGTTGTTCTGTTATTATAACACATTCATCATTTCCTCATATTAGATATTACATTTTAAACAGGTTATATGATGTCGTTATTATTCCTGTAAGCAGCCTGTTCTCCTCTCACCAACTGTTTACAATTTATAATCACTCTAATCAATATTTATTTGTTTCTCACATGATAACACTGTAAGATACTTTACATAGGATGATATTGGAATACTTTCCCTCTGGACACTGACATTTAAATTTAGTCAAAAATGCATGAAATCACCTCACCTTCTCTGGCCAAAGTCACAATCAGAAAACTCCAGACCAGCAGACACATGGGAAGGTTGACCACCATAATCCACTGAATCCCTGTTTTCTGCTTTTCCACGATGACTCTGTTTGCCTCGACATGAAGCTGATAATGTCGTTTCAACGTTGTTTCAGGATCTGTTGGCTCCTTGTTCGTGTGTGGACATGTTTGGGAAAATATGCCAGTAGGTTCTGCATGATTACAAGATAAAGCTCCCTCTTTTTTCTACTTTACCTCAGATTTATTTTCACTTTAGTTCACTACTCACAACTGATTCTTTATATTCAAGGTGGGAAGTAACAAAGTACAAATACTTCTTTACTGGAGAAAAGTCATCTAGTTACTGTGATGTCTGAGACAGGGAGAGGAGAACAAGAACTACAACTACTTTTTTCACCCAAGTACTTTTGGCACCTCTGTTTATATTTGACTTTGACCTTATCCAAGATTTTGAATAAATTTGACATTTGACCTAAAAACACCTTAAGTCTTTATCTCTCTTTGTAGATTTTACTGATATTGATTTTTATTGATGATTTTAAACTGCAGGTTACATTGTAAACGTTGTTCTCTGAGTGTAGAGACCATCTCTCCACCCAGCTACATATTCCACATGTATGTGGTGTAACGACTGGGGAACACAGGTAAACGGACTCAAAGGCACGACTCAGAAACAGCAGCGTCTTGAATAGAAAAGTCTTTACTATTCAGAAACAGGTTTGGTACAGGAGGCAGTCCAGAGAAAAGAAACAAATCCAATAGGGAGCAGGCAAAAAGACTAAGTCAGGAAATACTGTCAAGGATGATAAACCAAGAATGCAAACATGAGAAATAAATACTGGTACGCTCGACACAAAGAACAAAGATGAACTGGCAAACAGGCAGCTGGAAACATGTGACCTCACCTCTGTCCAGCTAAGCCCCGCCCACTTCAAACCTGTAAGAAAAACCTTTAAAGAAACTTTATTTTGTTCTTCTTAGCTGTAAAAATTATAACTTATTTAACACAACATGAGTGTTTTTATACTTTAATTTCTTTTTCTCAGCACCATAATAACCAACTCGATCATAAATATCCACCAGCTGGTAGCAAAGCTTCATACATGAAGTCATCAAGTTAGTGATGTCTGTGACAGGGAGAGGAGAACAAGAACTACAACTACTTTTTAGTTTTAAGCACTTTTACTTGAGCAAAGAGTTGAATCAGTACTTGTACTTATACCAGTCTGTTTTTAACCCAAGTACTTCTACTGAGTGAAGAATGTGTCTGTTTATATTTGACTCTCTATAAAAGTGTTTCCCTTATCCAGGATTTTGGATAAATTTGACATTTGACCTAAAAACACCTTTAGTCTTTGTATCTCTTTGTAGATTTTACTGATACTGTTTTTTATTTAACTTCATGTAAAAGATTCCACTTTGAGCTTGTTGTATTTGTAAATTAAATATTAGTCTGAGTAACTAAAACTGCTACAGGGAGAATGATTTTAAAGTGCAGGTTACATTGTAAACGCTGTTCTCTGAGTGTAGAGACCATCTCTCCACCCAGCTACATATTCCACATGTATGTGGTGTAACGACTGGGGAACACAGACTAAATACACTATGGAGGGAAGACAGTGAGGGACAGTGAAAGTAATCAGTAACACGAGACACTAATCAGGGCGGGTGGACAATCCCAAAGGCAGGAAACACACACAAGGGCAGGAAGTGAAGAGTCTGCAATGAGAGAAGAGGTGAGTACTACAAAATAAAGCAGGAAACAATAAGTGACTGATGTGAAACAAATAAAAACATAACTTAGGAGGTGGGGCGAGACATGACATGAGGACTCTGTAAGACACCTCGCGAAGAAGCGGAGCAGCGCTCTAACTACATACACAACCCGATGGACACAAGTCTGTGCTTCAAACAAACTATATACAAATGTCCAACACTTACAAACCCTTATAGTGGCGGTCTTGGAGTCTCTAACCATCAGAGAAAGTGTGTGACTTGACATGGCACCAGCCTGCTCTGCTCCTGGCTGAGGTGAAGACCTGGTCCCTGAATGAGCTCTAGAAGTCCTTTATAACCGCCGCGGTTTTGTTGCCATCTAGCTTTACTTTTCACCCTTTCTCTAACTGGGAATGTTGGTATTGGCAGTGGTAGAAGAAGAATTCCAAACTGTTAACCTACTATTAGCCTTTATCTGGTCTGGAGTCATTCAACTGCAAGACATTTTGATTTCAGAAGGGCAGGACATAATAAAAGATACACTGGTGATACCAGCCACCATGACACATTAGAATAAGTAACATGAGCTGGTTATTGTCTCTAACTTCACCTGCACTGACCTCAGCATTCAGTTGGTAGCCTACCCCGGGCTGTATATACAGACCTGCAGAGGGACAGACCTGCAGACCTGCACAGGACATATCTACTGTAGGTATTATCAGAACAATAGTTTCTGCACGAGAACATAGAGGAACAAAAATCATGCAGGAAAAACAAATGTGTTTCTTTCTTCTTCCTGTCAGATTGACACAGTCGAGGTAACCTGAGGCCACGGAGAGGAAGACGAGCAGCTGTTCTCTGCCTCCACCTACTGTCCAGTCCTGGTGCAGGATCTGAGGTATTTCTTTCCTCCATAGTACCAGTAGTAGTACCAGGTCTGCTCATGCTGTGAAATAACAGTTATAATAAAACCTGTGAGATTAGTTGGACTCCTGAAACAGAGAAAGAGTAAATCTACCAACCAAACTTAGTATGAGGTCGATATTGAGGAGATTAATAACTACAGTGGATAATTAACAATAAACACTGCTGTTCAAAGGTTTGATCTCGCCTGCCACAAAGGTTGATTGTGTACAGTCAGATGGCTGAGAGGACTACTATATACTATACTATACTATATTTCTGAATGATCTTTCATGCTCTTAGGTTGTAGAAAGTCCTCTTTACACATAGATGTTCATTTGTATGAAGGGCTTGTAAAAATACCTGAGTCGACTGCAGAGGGCCCAAAGAGAAAACAGGCTCCCAAACATTTGGAGCCCAGTTGCAGCACCGTTGTGGTTCATAATGATCTCGATCACTTGCGCTTTTCTGCTCTGGAAAATTCAAAATCGGAGAAACTTGGTAGAAAAAATGCTGCACCAGTTTTGTCCTGTCAGGCAACACTGTGGTGACATCGACCAAATGGAAAGTTTAATCATCGGATTCTTCTTCTTTTGGGGCCAAAAATGTTTCTAAATGTAAATAATAGTTTTAATTTGTGTTAAAATGACTGAAGGAAAGAGTAAAAACATCAATATAATATGTTTTAATGGTAGTGTCATAGCCCACTATATATATTTACATACATACATTATTAAATATTATTGAGTAACACCATATTTCAAATGTTTCTTATTGTTCACAAGGTGTGGAGGTACAGTATTTTCACCCAACAAGTATTGTATTGTATTGTAACTTAAGTATTTCTCTATAACAATAATTACACAACAGTTAGTTCCAACTGAGTCATTTGTCTCCGAGACTTTTAACTCCATGTATCACTCCACTTTACAGGCCTCCCAATAACTATGAGGGGCTGTTAGGGACATTATTCACAATTACCATGCAAACACATGTACTTTTACTCTCACATACACACGTTTACAAACTCATTCACATATTATACTGAAAACCTGAAAAAATTTTAAAAAAAATATAGAAAACCTTTTATTGAACAGCGTTCATAGTGAGGCTAAAAAACGTTTGGTATGAAAAAGTTTCAGTAATATACAACATTTAGTTCTGTCCAAGTAATTTGATTGGATAAGAGACATTCTTAGTTATTATTTATGGAGAGTTTAACACTCAAACATGTAAACATGTGACCTCACCTCTGTCCAGCTAAGCCCCGCCCACTTCAAACCTGTAAGAAACACCTTTAAAGAAACTTTTTTTTTTGTTTTTCTTCTTAGCTGTGAAAATATAACATATATTTATTCCTTTATTTCTATTTCTGAGCACCATAATAACCAACTCCATCATAAATATCCACCAGCTGGTAGCAAAGCTTCATACATGAAGTCTGTGGCTGATAAACCTCCAACTTATCTGACAGGAAGACCAGAGCTGCCTCTGTGAGTCTGTTTTTAATATGACTTCTTCTTCACTGTTTAGTCTGAGAGGAGCATCAGGACACGAGGTAGAGGAGGAACAGCTTGCTGTACTTCATGAGGTGGAGTCCCCTGTTTCCTCTTCAAGTTTATGTTCACAGCTCAGTGAAGAAGTGCATCAAGTATCATTTCATCCTTTAATCTCCAGTGGGAAGGTTTGTCTCTTCTTCTTGCTCGGGGTCATTTTGTCCTCCTCCATTTTCTGTCCCATTTGTCAATAAATCCAACTTTTGTGGTCTGCAAACAAAATGTAATAAAAATCAGTTCTTAAACACGTTAAACTCAGACTCAATATGATCTGTCATTTATGTGTCTTCAGTATGAATCATCATCACAACTGTGTCGACTTCTTCAGGTCGTCTTTGTAGCTGAGATAGAAGTTAATTTAAGGTCGATTTTAACTGAAGGGGAAGGATTCATTGATCAATAGAACAGAGCTTCATTTGTTGCACCAAGGCAGGAGATTTGTCTTTGTCTCATCAATCAAGACAATAAACACAGTGGAAACAATGGACATGTGCAAAAGTTATTGATTAATCTCCTACAAAACGATTTGTGGAAATGTAACAAGCTGCGACCATAGTTGATAATAATTAAATGACAACAGTATTGTGCTTTAACAGTTATAACTCATACAGAGTTCATCACAGTGCAGCAGTGCTGCTGTATTCAATACAGAAGATAAACTTACTCTGCAGTTCCTGATGGTCGCCTGGTCGATGTGTTTGTTGGTCCTTTCTGTTTCTTTTTATATATTGTATATATACAGTAAGCTGCCAGGCCTACGATTACTGCAGCCAAAACGCCTCCAACCACTGAGCCGACTACAGTTCCTGCATTTGTCTGTTCTTCTACATCAGGAGGGTCTGAAACTGAAACAGAGTTTGTTAACTGAACTTTATACAAAGCAAACTTCCACAAGTGCAATGACAACTACTGAGGCATCAAGATGTGAGGGGACTTTTACAGTGAGTGTATTGCTGTTTATTAAAAATTCAAATATTTTCATATATCCAGCTAAAAGTCAATCTTTAGATATTGTTATACTAGAATGACTATCCTGGAATACTAAATTATGTATTTATTGATCAGTCAATTGATCATTTTGTGTTTTATATACTGTAAGGATTTTATGTGTATTATTAGAATAACTAATTTTGAGGATTGTGCAGCCGTGGTATGATGAATGTTTCAGCTGTTTAAGGCAGCCTGACCCACCACATTAGAGCAATAAAGTTCCACAGTGACTGCAGGTCTTCTTAGAAACACTTACTTGGTTTAGACAAAGTTTCTCTCCTCCAGTTTCTGCGAGTGCTGATGGTGCAGCTGAAGTCCAGATCAGTGAGACTGTGTGAAAGTATCAGAGAGCTGCTGATGTTGTAAAGCTGCTGTTCAGTCTTCTGGACTGTGGTTGTGTTCCTGAAGGTCTCGTTGGACGGAGGGCTGGTGGACCAGGTGAGCTCAGGCTCAGGGTAGATCCCCTCTGAGCTGCAGGTGATCCTGTTTCCTACCTGCTGAATGTCCACTTTACGGACCGGAGCTGCAAAAAAGGAGATTTTGTATTCACCAATGCGACAACACTTTGCACCATTTAGAAATGCACTGCACATAAAGAAACACAAGTGAAGGGTTTTTAGTGTTAACTGTGTGTTTTCTCATACCGTCCACTTTTAAGTTGATAAATGACTCCCTGTCGTCATAGATGCTGCTGGTGTAACACTGGTATCTGCCCTGGTCCTGAACCTCCACCCTCGTCAGCTGGAGCGAGGCGTTTCCTCTGGAGATCTGGTCCTTGAACAGTGATGTCCTGCCTCTGAAGCGCTGGCCCTGGTGTGTGAGCTGGTCTTGGTTGTAGTAGTAGGAGTGGACAGGAGTGTTTCCTGCTGTCACCTGATTCCAGTGGAGGACTAAACCATCAGCAGCCTGGAAGCTGCACGGTAAGATGCAGCTCTCCATGAAAACACAGGACACCTCAGCATCTGAGTTTCAAGTAAAGAGACACTCTTTAAGGTTCAGCAGCAGGTGAATCCAAGTGAGTTCTCTTTAATTCTTACCACTACAGATTCTCTTGAATGCCACTATATAACTTTGTAGCTCAGAGTTCCCTTTTAAGACTTATTCACAATAAATACGTCCACCTACACATTTATATCAAAGACTAAATACACGTATTAGTTTGTTTACATTTTTCCTGTAAATGCAAAAATCCAGGTTATGTGATGAAGTTGTTATAACTTACATCTCAATAGTTTCCATCTGACGCAGAGTGATTGATTTGCAGAGTCACTGTGGTAGAAAAATCACTGAAATGTGTGTTTAAAGTGCTCAATCCTGGCATCTTTTGTACAGTCCAGAGACGTCTGTGACCTCAGAGGTTCAGACTGTTTGGTCGTAAAGATTATAAGACCTTGCGGTGTCTGCACTTGAGTATATCTAGTCAAGAGACATTTCAAGGGGAAGTTGCAGTACAAAGTAAGAAAGAGTGCAAATATAAAGAGTGCAATGAAAACAAAATCAACAATATAAGAATAAACAACATCAGTAAGGTGCAAACCCAAATGAAATGTCACAGATTAACTGTGAGAATCAGACTGCCTCTTTGTGTTTGTGGAGCCCTACATGAAAACGCCCAGGTGGGGCAGTCAGGCAGCACTCACCTCCTCTGGCCAAAGTCACAATCAGAAAACTCCAGACCAGCAGACACATGGGAAGGTTGACCAACATAATCCACTGAATCCCTGTTTTCTGCTTTTCCACGATGACTCTGTTTGCCTCGACATGAAGCTGATAATGTCGTTTCAACGTTGTTTCAGGATCCGTTGGCTCCTTGTTCATGTGTGGACATGTTTGGGAAAATATGCCAGTGGGTTCTGCATGATTACAAGATAAAGCTCCCTCTCTTTTCTACTTTACAACAGATTTATTTTCACTTTAGTTCACTACTCACAACTGATTCTTTATATTCAAGGTGGGAAGTAACAAAGTACAAATACTTCTTTACTGGAGAAAAGTCATCTAGTTACTGTGATGTCTGAGACAGGGAGAGGAGAACAAGAACTACAACTACTTCTTTCACCCAAGTACTTTTGGCACCTCTGTTTATATTTGACTTTGACCTTATACAAGATTTTGAATAAATTTGACTTTTGACCTAAAAACACCTTAAGTCTTTGTATCTCTTTGTAGATTTTACTGATATAGATTCTTATTGATGATTTTAAACTGCAGGTTACATTGTAAACGTTGTTCTCTGAGTGTAGAGACCATCTCTCCACCCAGCTACATATTCCACATGTATGTGGTGTAACGACTGGGGAACACAGGTAAACGGACTCAAAGGCACGACTCAGAAACAGCAGCGTCTTGAATAGAAAAGTCTTTATTATTCAGAAACAGGTTTGGTACAGGAGGCAGTCCAGAGAAAAGAAACAAATCCAATAGGGAGCAGGCAAAAAGACTAAGTCAGGAAATACTGTCAAGGATAATAAACCAAGAATGCAAACATGAGAAATAAATGCTGGTACGCTCGACACAAAGAACAAAGATGAACTGGCAAACAGGCAGCTGGAAACATGTGACCTCACCTCTGTCCAGCTAAGCCCCGCCCACTTCAAACCTGTAAGAAAAACCTTTAAAAAAACTTTATTTTGTTCTTCTTAGCTGTAAAAATTATAACTTATTTAACACAACATGAGTGTTTTTATACTTTAATTTCTTTTTCTCAGCACCATAATAACCAACTCGATCATAAATATCCACCAGCTGGTAGCAAAGCTTCATACATGAAGTCATCAAGTTACTGTGATGTCTGTGACAGGGAGAGGAGAACAAGAACTACAACTACTTTTTAGTTTTAAGCACTTTTACTTGAGCAAAGAGTTGAATCAGTACTTGTACTTATACCAGTCTGTTTTTAACCCAAGTACTTCTACTGAGTGAAGAATGTGTCTGTTTATATTTGACTCTCTATAAAAGTGTTTCCCTTATCCAGGATTTTGGATAAATTTGACATTTGACCTAAAAACACCTTTAGTCTTTGTATCTCTTTGTAGATTTTACTGATACTGTTTTTTATTTAACTTCATGTAAAAGATTCCACTTTGAGCTTGTTGTATTTGTAAATTAAATATTAGTCTGAGTAACTAAAACTGCTACAGGGAGAATGATTTTAAAGTGCAGGTTACATTGTAAACGCTGTTCTCTGAGTGTAGAGACCATCTCTCCACCCAGCTACATATTCCACATGTATGTGGTGTAACGACTGGGGAACACAGACTAAATACACTATGGAGGGAAGACAGTGAGGGACAGTGAAAGTAATCAGTAACACGAGACACTAATCAGGGCGGGTGGACAATCCCAAAGGCAGGAAACACACACAAGGGCAGGAAGTGAAGAGTCTGCAATGAGAGAAGAGGTGAGTACTACAAAATAAAGCAGGAAACAATAAGTGACTGATGTGAAAGAAATAAAAACATAACTTAGGAGGTGGGGCGAGACATGACATGAGGACTCTGTAAGACACCTCGCGAAGAAGCGGAGCAGCGCTCTAACTACATACACAACCCGATGGACACAAGTCTGTGCTTCAAACAAACTATATACAAATGTCCAACACTTACAAACCCTTATAGTGGCGGTCTTGGAGTCTCTAACCATCAGAGAAAGTGTGTGACTTGACATGGCTCCAGCCTGCTCTGCTCCTGGCTGAGGTGAAGACCTGGTCCCTGAATGAGCTCTAGAAGTCCTTTATAACCGCCGCGGTTTTGTTGCCATCTAGCTTTACTTTTCACCCTTTCTCTAACTGGGAATGTTGGTATTGGCAGTGGTAGAAGAAGAACTCCAAACTGTTAACCTACTATTAGCCTTTATCTGGTCTGGAGTCATTCAACTGCAAGACATTTTGGTTTCAGAAGGGCAGGACATAATAAAAGATACACTGGTGATACCAGCCACCATGACACATTAGAATAAGTAACATGAGCTGGTTATTGTCTCTAACTTCACCTGCACTGACCTCAGCATTCAGTTGGTAGCCTACCCCGGGCTGTATATACAGACCTGCAGAGGGACAGACCTGCAGACCTGCACAGGACATATCTACTGTAGGTATTATCAGAACAATAGTTTCTGCACGAGAACATAAAGGAACAAAAATCATGCAGGAAAAACAAATGTGTTTCTTTCTTCTCCCTGTCAGATTGACTCAGACGAGGTAACCTGAGGCCACAGAGAGGAAGACGAGCAGCTGTTCTCTGCCTCCACCTACTGTCCAGTCCTGGTGCAGGATCTGAGGTATTTCTTTCCTCCATAGTACCAGTAGTAGTACCAGGTCTGCTCATGCTGTGAAATAACAGTTATAATAAAACCTGTGAGATTAGTTGGACTCCTGAAACAGAGAAAGAGTAAATCTACCAACCAAACTTAGTATGAGGTCGATATTGAGGAGATTAATAACTACAGTGGATAATTAACAATAAACACTACTGTTCAAAGGTTTGATCTCGCCTGCCACAAAGGTTGATTGTGTACAGTCAGATGGCTGAGAGGACTACTATATACTATACTATACTATATTTCTGAATGATCTTTCATGCTCTTAGGTTGTAGAAAGTCCTCTTTACACATAGATGTTCATTTGTATGAAGGGCTTGTAAAAAAAAACTGAGTCGACTGCAGAGGGCCCAAAGAGAAAACGGGCTCCCCAAACATTTGGAGCCCAGTTGCAGCACCGTTGTGGTTCATAATGATCTCGATCACTTGCGCTTTTCTGCTCTGGAAAATTCAAAATCGGAGAAACTTAGTAGAAAAAAGGCTGCACCAGTTTTGTCCTGTCAGGCAACACTGTGGTGACATCGACCAAATGGAAAGTTTAATCATCGGATTCTTCTTCTTTTGGGGCCAAAAATGTTTTTAAATGTAAATAATAGTTTTAATTTGTGTTAAAATGACTGAAGGAATGAGGAAAAACATCAATATAAGATGTTTTAACTGTAGTGTCTGAACCCACTATATATATATTTACATACATACATTATTAAACATTATTGAGTAACACCAGAAGATGATTTGAAGTTTTGCTGACTATTGTCATTAGCTATTTGCTCATAAACCAAATTATTGGACAATTTAGGTGTAAAATAGACCATTTAAAATGTTTCTTATTCCTTGCAAAGTGTGGAGATACAAGATTTTCACCCAACACCAACAACATCTTAAATTAAACAGGACAGGAGCAAACAATTCAGATTAGATTTTATTTAAGTAAAACAAAGAGAACCCATGAAAGTATTCAGACAGTGAACCATCATGTGCAGCTGCAGCAGATGATATCAGGTACACTCACTCTCTAGTTAACTTACTTTGATGATGGCTGCTTCAGTGCAGGAAACGTTTCTGATCTTCTCTTATTTCAGTTCGGTTATTAACAAATTAATAACGTGTGTTTGACACGTGGCACGGACGTTCTCACAAACCAAAAGAGTTCAAACGATAAAGTGCACTTCCCTAAATGTCGCATTGGTCCTTTAAAGTGTTGTATCTTCTGCAGCGATGATGTGATGATGATGAAGGAATCTCCGCTGACACCGACTTAGTTGTATAAAAAGGTTTATTACAAAAAGTACAGCATCAAAACAAGCACCATGGATTGCCTGTGAGAGGAACCCGAAGCCAATGTGAATCTCCCTCGTTTTCCACTCAACCTACACCTTTTAAAGCCTCATGGTATAGCTAATGTATGGTGTCAGCATAGGCTCAGAGCCAACTTCATAACGATATATGGCTATTTTGCCACCAGGGCAGGTGGACCATAACATAGGAAAACGACCCCCAAGGGACATCCATCCAGGATGGCGCCAGACCTTGGACATAGGCCTACCTAAACATTAGACACACAAGTATCTAAACATTGGACACATATGGCAGAGACATCTTTAAGCTCAGACACCTCAAAAGCCTCTGAAATGTCTTTTCAAATCTTAAGTATTTCTCTATAACAATAATTACACAACATTTAGTTCCAACTGAGTCATTTGTCTCTGGGACTTTTAACTCCATGTATCACTCCACTTTACAGGCCTCCCAATAACTATGAGGGGCTGTTAGGGACATTATTCACAATTACCATGCATACATATGTACTTTTACTTTCACATACACACGTTTACAAACTCATTCACATACTATACTGAAAACCTCACAACTGAAACAATCTCATAAAACATATAGAAAACCTTTTATTGAATAACGTTCATAGTGAGGCTACAAAAAATTTAGTATGAAAGAATTTCAGTAATATACAACATTTAGTTCTGTAATTTGATTGGACAAGAGACATTCTTAGTGTCGTGGAAACTGAAATCTCAGTTCTTGTGTAGTGCAGATGAGAGTTGGCAGTTAATTACCGAATGACACAATATTCAACCCTTAGTAGATATTTATTGCTTGCAAGCAAGAGCCATCATCCACAGATATGACTGAAGAGAGGCCGTCTTGCCTTAGTTCTTATACTTTGAGATAATACACCCACACAACATTAACTGTAACAATCAACAGGATTCACATGATCTCACCCAACAAGTCCATTCTGACCTTGTGTTTATCTTAATTCTTCTCTTATCATGACTTTCCCTGTTTCAAAAGGTTCACCACCTGTACCGACTCCCTAACTCCCCACACATCCCACTGTGTGGGAAACTATTCTCAGAACCATGTGAAAATACAACAGACTATTAGATTCTTTGTTTACAGAACTATGTGCATCAACTTCTTTCAGGACACTCTAGAAAACCATGATAATACAAGAATATTTTGTATTATCATGGTGGATAAATACTAAACACATCTAATAATTTAGCAATAATGTGATTTATAGGAAAACAAATTCTTATAACAAAAACCTCCGTTACATTAGTTATTATTTATGGAGAGTTTAACACTCAAAAATGGAAACATGTGACCTCACCTCTGTCCAGCTAAGCCCCGCCCACTTCAAACCAGTAAGAAAAACCTTTAAAGAAACTTTTTTGTTTTTCTTCTTAGCTGTGAAAATATAACATATATTTATTCCTTCATTTCTATTTCTCAGCACCATAATAACCAACTCCATCATAAATATCCACCAGCTGGTAGCAAAGCTTCATACATGAAGTCTGTGGCTGATAAACCTCCAACTTATCTGACAGGAAGACCAGAGCTGCCTCTGTGAGTCTGTTTTTAATATGACTTCTTCTTCACCGTTTAGTCTGAGAGGAGCATCAGGACACGAGGTAGAGGAGGAACAGCTTGCTGTACTTCATGAGGTGGAGTCCCCTGTTTCCTCTTCAAGTTTATGTTCACATCTCAGTGAATAAGTGCATCAAGTATCATTTCATCCTTCAATCTCCAGTGGGAAGGTTTGTCTCTTCTTCTTGCTCGGGGTCATTTTGTCCTCCTTCATTTTCTGTCCCATTTGTCAATAAATCCAACTTTTGTGGTCTGCAAACAAAATGTAATAAAAATCAGTTCTTAAACACGTTAAACTCAGACTCAATATAATCTGTCATTTATGTGTCTTCAGTATGAATCATCATCACAATTGTGTCGACTTCTTCAGGTCGTCTTTGTAGCTGAGATAGAAGTTAATTTAAGGTCGATTTGAACTGAAGGGGAAGGATTCATTGATTAATAGAACAGAGCTTCATTTGTTGCACCAAGGCAGGAGATTTGTCTTTGTCTCATCAATCAAGACAATAAACACAGTGGAAACAATGGACATGTGCAAAAGTTATTGATTAATCTCCTACAAAATGATTTGTGGAAATGTAACAAGCTGCGACCATAGTTGATAATAATTAAATGACAACAGTATTGTGCTTTAACAGTTATAACTCATACAAAGTTCATCACAGTGCAGCAGTGCTGCTGTATTCAATACAGAAGATAAACTTACTCTGAGGCTGGAGTTCCTGATGGTCGCCTGGTCGACGTGTTTGTTCTTCTATTATATATACACAAAGCAGCTACGATTACTGCAGCCAAAACGCCTCCAACCACTGAGCCGACTACAGTTCCTGCATTTGTCTGTTCTTCTACATCAGGAGGGTCTGAAACAGAAACAGAGTTTGTTAACTGAACTTTATACAAAGCAAACTTCCACAAGTGCAATGACAACTACTGAGGCATCAAGATGTGAGGGGACTTTTACAGTGAGTGTATTGTTGTTTATTAAAAATTCAATCAAAGTCAATCTCTGAATATTGTTATACTAGAATTACTAACCCTAGAATACTAAATGATGTATTTATTGATCAGTCATCTGATCATTTTGTGTTTTATATACTGTAAGGATTTTATGTGTATTATTAGAATAACTAATTTTGAGGATTGTGCAGCCGTGGTTTGATGAATGTTTCAGCTGTTTAAGGCAGCCTGACCCACCACATTAGATCAATAAAGTTCCACAGTGACTGCAGGTCTTCTTAGAAACACTTACTTGGTTTAGACAAAGTTTCTCTCCTCCAGTTTCTGCGAGTCCTGATGTTGCAGCTGAAGTCCAGATCAGTAAGACTGTGTGAAAGTATCAGAGAGCTGCTGATGTTGTAAAGCTGCTGTTCAGTCTTCTGGACTGTGGTTGTGTTGCTGAAGGTCTCGTTGGACGGAGGGCTGGTGGACCAGGTGAGCTCAGGCTCAGGGTAGATCCCCTCTGAGCTGCAGGTGATCCTGTTTCCTACCTGCTGAATGTCCACTTTACGGACCGGAGCTGCAAAAAAGGAGATTTTGTATTCACCAATGTGACAACACTTTGCACCATTTAGAAATGCACTGCACATAAAGAAACACAAGTGAAGGGTTTTTAGTGTTAACTGTGTGTTTTCTCATACCGTCCACTTTTAAGTTGATAAATGACTCCCTGTCGTCATAGATGGTGCTGGTGTAACACTGGTATCTGCCCTGGTCCTGAACCTCCACCCTCGTCAGCTGGAGCGAGGCGTTTCCTCTGGAGATCTGGTCCTTGAACAGTGATGTCCTGCCTCTGAAGCGCTGGCCCTGGTGTGTGAGCTGGTCTTGGTTGTAGTAGTAGGAGTGGACAGGAGTGTTTCCTGCTGTCACCTGATTCCAGTGGAGGACTAAACCATCAGCAGCCTGGAAGCTGCACGGTAAGATGCAGCTCTCCATGAAAACACAGGACACCTCAGCATCTGAGTATCAAGTAAAGAGACACTCTTTAAGGTTCAGCAGCAGGTGAATCCAAGTGAGTTCTCTTTAATTCTTACCACTACAGGTTCTCTTGAATGCCACTATATAACTTTGTAGCTCAGAGTTCCCTTTTAAGACTTATTCACAATAAATACTTCCACCTACACATTTATATCAAAGACTAAATACACGTATTAGTTTGTTTACATTTTTCCTGTAAATGCAAAAATCCAGGTTATGTGATGAAGTTGTTATAACTTACATCTCAATAGTTTCCATCTGACGCAGAGTGATTGATTTGCAGAGTCACTGTGGTAGAAAAATCACTGAAATGTGTGTTTAAAGTGCTCAATCCTGGCATCTTTTGTACAGTCCAGAGACGTCTGTGACCTCAGAGGTTCAGACTGTTTGGTCGTAAAGATTATAAGACCTTGCGGTGTCTGCACTTGAGTATATCTAGTCAAGAGACATTTCAAGGGGAAGTTGCAGTATAAAGTAAGAAAGAGTGCAAATATAAAGAGTGCAATGAAAACAAAATCAACAATATAAGAATAAACAACATCAGTAAGGTGCAAACCCAAATGAAATGTCACAGATTAACTGTGAGTATCAGACTGCCTCTTTGTGTTTGTGGAGCCCTACATGAAAACGCCCAGGTGGGGCAGTCAGGCAGCACTCACCTACTCTGGACACTGACATTTAAATTTAGTCAAAAATGCATGAAATCACCTCACCTCCTCTGGCCAAAGTCACAATCAGAAAACTCCAGACCAGCAGACACATGGGAAGGTTGACCAACATAATCCACTGAATCCCTGTTTTCTGCTTTTCCACGATGACTCTGTTTGCCTCGACATGAAGCTGATAATGTAGTTTCAACGTTGTTTCAGGATCCGTTGGCTCCTTGTTCATGTGTGGACACGTTTGGGAAAATATACCAGTGGGTTCTGCATGATTACAAGATAAAGCTCCCTCTCTTTTCTACTTTACCTCAGATTTATTTTCACTTTAGTTCACTACTCACAACTGATTCTTTATATTCAAGGTGGGAAGTAACAAAGTACAAATACTTCTTTACTGGAGAAAAGTCATCTAGTTACTGTGATGTCTGAGACAGGGAGAGAAGAACAAGAACTACAATTACTTCTTTCACCCAAGTACTTTTGGCACCTCTGTTTATATTTGACTTTGACCTTATACAAGATTTTGAATAAATTTGACATTTGACCTAAAAACACCTTAAGTCTTTATCTCTCTTTGTAGATTTTACTGATATAGATTCTTATTGATGATTTTAAACTGCAGGTTACATTGTAAACGTTGTTCTCTGAGTGTAGAGACCATCTCTCCACCCAGCTACATATTCCACATGTATGTGGTGTAACGACTGGGGAACACAGGTAAACGGACTCAAAGGCACGACTCAGAAACAGCAGCGTCTTGAATAGAAAAGTCTTTACTATTCAGAAACAGGTTTGGTACAGGAGGCAGTTCAGAGAAAAGAAACAAATCCAATAGGGAGCAGGCAAAAAGACTAAGTCAGGAAACACTGTCAAGGATGATAAACCAGGAATGCAAACATGAGAAATAAATACTGGTACGCTCGACACAAAGAACAAAGATGAACTGGCAAACAGGCAGCTGGAAACATGTGACCTCACCTCTGTCCAGCTAAGCCCCGCCCACTTCAAACCTGTAAGAAAAACCTTTAAAGAAACTTTATTTTGTTCTTCTTAGCTGTAAAAATTATAACTTATTTAACACAACATGAGTGTTTTTATACTTTAATTTCTTTTTCTCAGCACCATAATAACCAACTCCATCATAAATATCCACCAGCTGGTAGCAAAGCTTCATACATGAAGTCATCAAGTTACTGTGATGTCTGTGACAGGGAGAGGAGAACAAGAACTACAACTACTTTTTAGTTTTAAGCACTTTTACTTGAGCAAAGAGTTGAATCAGTACTTGTACTTATACCAGTCTGTTTTTAACCCAAGTACTTCTACTGAGTGAAGAATGTGTCTGTTTATATTTGACTCTCTATAAAAGTGTTTCCCTTATCCAAGATTTTGGATAAATTTGACATTTGACCTAAAAGCACCTTTAGTCTTTGTATCTCTTTGTAGATTTTACTGATACTGTTTTTTATTTAACTTCATGTAAAAGATTCCACTTTGAGCTTGTTGTATTTGTAAATTAAATATTAGTCTGAGTAACTAAAACTGCTACAGGGAGAATGATTTTAAAGTGCAGGTTACATTGTAAACGCTGTTCTCTGAGTGTAGAGACCATCTCTCCACCCAGCTACATATTCCACATGTATGTGGTGTAACGACTGGGGAACACAGACTAAATACACTATGGAGGGAAGACAGTGAGGGACAGTGAAAGTAATCAGTAACACGAGACACTAATCAGGGCGGGTGGACAATCCCAAAGGCAGGAAACACACACAAGGGCAGGAAGTGAAGAGTCTGCAATGAGAGAAGAGGTGAGTACTACAAAATAAAGCAGGAAACAATAAGTGACTGATGTGAAAGAAATAAAAACATAACTTAGGAGGTGGGGCGAGACATGACATGAGGACTCTGTAAGACACCTCGCGAAGAAGCGGAGCAGCGCTCTAACTACATACACAACCCGATGGACACAAGTCTGTGCTTCAAACAAACTATATACAAATGTCCAACACTTACAAACCCTTATAGTGGCGGTCTTGGAGTCTCTAACCATCAGAGAAAGTGTGTGACTTGACATGGCACCAGCCTGCTCTGCTCCTGGCTGAGGTGAAGACCTGGTCCCTGAATGAGCTCTAGAAGTCCTTTATAACCGCCGCGGTTTTGTTGCCATCTAGCTTTACTTTTCACCCTTTCTCTAACTGGGAATGTTGGTATTGGCAGTGGTAGAAGAAGAACTCCAAACTGTTAACCTACTATTAGCCTTTATCTGGTCTGGAGTCATTCAACTGCAAGACATTTTGGTTTCAGAAGGGCAGGACATAATAAAAGATACACTGGTGATACCAGCCACCATGACACATTAGAATAAGTAACATGAGCTGGTTATTGTCTCTAACTTCACCTGCACTGACCTCAGCATTCAGTTGGTAGCCTACCCCGGGCTGTATATACAGACCTGCAGAGGGACAGACCTGCAGACCTGCACAGGACATATCTACTGTAGGTATTATCAGAACAATAGTTTCTGCACGAGAACATAAAGGAACAAAAATCATGCAGGAAAAACAAATGTGTTTCTTTCTTCTTCCTGTCAGATTGACACAGACGAGGTAACCTGAGGCCACAGAGAGGAAGAAGAGCAGCTGTTCTCTGCCTCCACCTACTGTCCAGTCCTGGTGCAGGATCTGAGGTATTTCTTTCCTCCATAGTACCAGTAGTAGTACCAGGTCTGCTCATGCTGTGAAATAACAGTTATAATAAAACCTGTGAGATTAGTTGGACTCCTGAAACAGAGAAAGAGTAAATCTACCAACCAAACTTAGTATGAGGTCGATATCGAGGAGATTAATAACTACAGTGGATAATTAACAATAAACACTACTGTTCAAAGGTTTGATCTCGCCTGCCACAAAGGTTGATTGTGTACAGTCAGATGGCTGAGAGGACTACTATATACTATACTATACTATATTTCTGAATGATCTTTCATGCTCTTAGGTTGTAGAAAGTCCTCTTTACACATAGATGTTCATTTGTATGAAGGGCTTGTAAAAATACCTGAGTCGACTGCAGAGGGCCCAAAGAGAAAACAGGCTCCCAAACATTTGGAGCCCAGTTGCAGCACCGTTGTGGTTCATAATGATCTCGATCACTTGCGCTTTTCTGCTCTGGAAAATTCAAAATCGGAGAAACTTGGTAGAAAAAAGGCTGCACCAGTTTTGTCCTGTCAGGCAACACTGTGGTGACATCGACCAAATGGAAAGTTTAATCATCGGATTCTTCTTCTTTTGGGGCCAAAAATGTTTCTAAAAATTACTAAAGGAAAGAGGAAAAACATCAATATAAGACTTTTTAACTGTAGTGTCTGAACTATTGTCATTAGCTATTTGCTCATAAACCAAATTATTGGACAATTTAGGTGTAAAATAGACCATTTAAAATGTTTCTTATTCCTTGCAAAAGGTGGAGATACAAGATTTTCACCCAACACCAATAACATCTTAAATTAAACAGGACAGGAGCAAACAATTCAGATTAGATTTTATTTAAGTAAAACAAAGAGAACCCATGAAAGTAGTCAGACAGTGAACCATCATGTGCAGCTGCAGCAGGTGATATCAGGTACACTCACTCTCTAGTTAACTTACTTTGATGATGGCTGCTTCAGTGCAGGAAACGTTTCTGATCTTCTCTTATTTCAGTTCGGTTATTAACAAATTAATAACGTGTGTTTGACACGTGACACGGACGTTCTCACAAACCAAAAGAGAGCAAACGATAAAGTGCACTTCCCTAAATGTCGCATTGGTCCTTTAAAGTGTTGTATCTTCTGTAGCGATGATGTGATGATGATGAAGGAATCTCCACTGACACCGACTTAGTTGTATAAAAAGGTTTATTACAAAAAGTACAGCATCAAAACAAGCACCATGGATTGCCTGTGAGAGGAACCCGAAGCCAATGTGAATCTCCCTCGTTTTCCACTCAACCTACACCTTTTAAAGCCTCATGGTATAGCTAATGTATGGTGTCAGCATAGGCTCAGAGCCAACTTCATAACGATATATGGCTATTTTGCCCCCAGGGCAGGTGGACCATGACATAGGAAAACGACCCCCAAGGGACATCCATCCAGGATGGCGCCAGACCATGGACGTAGGCCTACCTAAACATTAGACACACAAGTATCTAAACATTGGACACATATGGCAGAGACATCTTTAAACTCAGATACATCAAAAGCCTCTGAAATGTCTTTTCAAATCTTAAGTATTTCTCTATAACAATAATTACACAACAGTTAGTTCCAACTGAGTCATTTGTCTCCGAGACTTTTAACTCCATGTATCACTCCACTTTACAGGCCTCCCAATAACTATGAGGGGCTGTTAGGGACATTATTCACAATTACCATGCAAACACATGTACTTTTACTCTCACATACACACGTTTACAAACTCATTCACATACTATACTGAAAACCTCACAACTGAAACAATCTCATAAAAAATATAGAAAACCTTTTATTGAACAGCGTTCATAGTGAGGCTAAAAAACGTTTGGTATGAAAGAGTTTCAGTAATATACAACATTTAGTTCTGTCCAAGTAATTTGATTGGATAAGAGACATTCTTAGTTATTATTTATGGAGAGTTTAACACTCCAACATGGAAACATATGACCTCACCTCTGTCCAGCTAAGCAAAAGTTATTGATTAATCTCCTACAAAATGATTTGTGGAAATGTAACAAGCTGCGACCATAGCTGATAATAATTAAATGACAACAGTATTGTGCTTTAACAGTTATAACTCATACAGAGTTCATCACAGTGCAGCAGTGCTGCTGTATTCAATACAGAAGATAAACTTACTCTGAGGCTGCAGTTCCTGATGGTCGCCTGGTTGACCTGTTTGTTGTTCTTTTATATATACAGAGAGCTGCCAGACCTACGATTACTGCAGCCAAAACGCCTCCAACCACTGGGCCGACTACAGTTCCTGCGTTTGTCTGTTCTTCTACATCAGGAGGGTCTGAAACTGAAACAGAGTTTGTTAACTGAACTTTATACAAAACAAACTTCCACAAGAGCAATGACAACTACTGAGGCATCAAGATGTGAGGGGACTTTTACAGTGAGTGTATTGCTGTTTATTAAAAATTTTAATATTTTCATACATCTAGCTAAAAGTCAATCTCTAAATATTGTTATACTACAATTACTTATCCTGGAATACTAAATGATCTACGTATTGATCAGTCAATTGATCATTTTGTGTTTTATATACTGCAAGATTTTTTATGTGTATTATTAGAATAACTAATTTTGAGGATTGTGCAGCCGTGGTATGATGAATGTTTCAGCTGTTTAAGGCAGCCTGACCCACCACATTAGATCAATAAAGTTCCACAGTGACTGCAGGTCTTCTTAGAAACACTTACTTGGTTTAGACAAAGTTTCTCTCCTCCAGTTTCTGCGAGTGCTGATGGTGCAGCTGAAGTCCAGATCAGTGAGACTGTGTGAAAGTATCAGAGAGCTGCTGATGTTGTAAAGCTGCTGTTCAGTCTTCTGGACTGTGGTTGTGTTCCTGAAGGTCTCGTTGGACGGAGGGCTGGTGGACCAGGTGAGCTCAGGCTCAGGGTAGATCCCCTCTGAGCTGCAGGTGATCCTGTTTCCTACCTGCTGAATGTCCACTTTACGGACCGGAGCTGCAAAAAAAGGAAATTTTGTATTCACCAATGTGACAACACTTTTGCACCATTTATAAATGCACTCCACATAAAGAAACACAAGTGAAGGGTTTTTAGTGTTTACTGTGTGTTTTCTCATACCGTCCACTTTTAAATTGAGAATTTCCTTCACTACATTCTTGGTGCCGGTGTAACACTGGTATCTGCCCTGGTCCTGAACCTCCACCCTCGTCAGCTGGAGCGAGGCGTTTCCTCTGGAGATCTGGTCCTTGAACAGTGATGTCCTGCCTCTGAAGCGCTGGTCCTGCTGTGTGAGCTGGTCTTGGTTGTGGTAGTAGGAGTGGACAGGAGTGTTTCCTGCTGTCACATGAATCCAGTGGAGGACTAAATCACTGCCACTTGGGAAGCTGCACGGTAAGATGCAGCTCTCATTGAAAACACAGGACACCTCAGCATCTGAGTATCAAGTAAAGAGACACTCTTTAAGGTTCAGCAGGAGGTGAATCCAAGTGAGTTCTCTTTAATTCTTACCACTACAGGTTCTCTTGAATGCCACTATATAACTTTGTAGCTCAGAGTTTCCCTTTTAAGACTTATTCACAATGAATACGTCCACCTACACATTTATATCAGAAGTGTAGACTGAATATACATTACAATTCAACAGCATCACAAACTACAGCCTCTAAAATGGGCATAAAGTTCAATCAGTGTAACTTGAAAGTGTCAATGCTTCATTATACTGAATCCATCACGTCATGAATATAATGATATAAACTTCTTCCATGTTGTGTGGGTATCAGGACACAACTTGTCTTCTGTTGAAACCATCTGAGTTTGTACAATATGTCATTGAATATTTTTGTTTCCTTTAAAAAATACTGATAAAAGAGGAGTGAAGATTATTAACTGGAAGGTTTGGTAAATACATGTTGGGTAAATTCCACATTGAGCAGCTTTTGGGGAGTAAAGATAGTTGTTTATGAACATGATGCATTGTTCCATTTTCCTTATGTTTGATCTACTGCCGTCAAATGAGACGTTGTTTGAAAAAACATTTAATATATCAACTAAAAACAACATTATGTTGCACATTATATGAAATCTAATCATAATGAAATCATGAATAAAAGTTGTTCTGTTATTATAACACATTCATCATTTCCTCATATTAGATATTACATTTTAAATAGGTTATATGATGTCGTTATTATTCCTGTAAGCAGCCTGTTCTCCTCTCACCAACTGCTTACAATTTATAATCACTCTAATCAATATTTATTTGTTTCTCACATGATAACACAAATTTAAATTTAGTCAAAAATGCATGAAATCACCTCACCTCCTCTGGTCAAAGTCACAATCAGAAAACTCCAGACCAGCAACATTTTCCACTGAATCCCTGTTTTCTGCTTTTCCACGATGACTCTGTTTGCCTCGACATGAAGCTGATAATGTCGTTTCAACGTTGTTTCAGGATCCGTTGGCTCCTTGTTCATGTGTGGACACGTTTGGGAAAATATACCAGTAGGTTCTGAATGATTACAAGATGAAGCTCCCTCTCTTTTCTACTTTACAACAGATTTATTTTCACTTTAGTTCACTACTCACAACTGATTCTTTCTATTCAAGGTGGGAAGTAACAAAGTACAAATACTTCTTTACTGGAGAAAAGTCATCGAGTTACTGTGATGTCTGTGACAGGGAGAGGAGAACAAGAACTACAACTACTTTTTAGTTTTAAACACTTTTACTTGAGCAAAGAGTTGCATCAGTACTTGTACTTATACCAGTCTGTTTTTAACCCAAGTACTTCTACTGAGTGAAGAATGTGTCTGTTTATATTTGACTCTCTATAAAAGTGTTTCCCTTATCCAAGATTTTGGATAAATTTGACATTTAACATAAAAACACCTTTAGTCTTTGTATCTCTCTGTAGATATTACTGATATTTTTTACTTAACTTCATATAAAAGATTTTGACTTTGACTTGTTGTATTTGTAAATTAAATATTAGTCTGAGTAACTAAAACTGTTACAGTGAGAATGATTTTAAACTGCAGGTTACATTGTAAACGCTGTTCTCTGAGTGTAGAGACCATCTCTCCACCCAGCTACATATTCCACATGTATGTGGTGTAACGACTGGGGAACACAGACTAAATACACTATGGAGGGAAGACAGTGAGGGACAGTGAAAGTAATCAGTAACACGAGACACTAATCAGGGCGGGTGGACAATCCCAAAGGCAGGAAACACACACAAGGGCAGGAAGTGAAGAGTCTGCAATGAGAGAAGAGGTGAGTACTACAAAATAAAGCAGGAAACAATAAGTGACTGATGTGAAAGAAATAAAAACATAACTTAGGAGGTGGGGCGAGACATGACATGAGGACTCTGTAAGACACCTCGCGAAGAAGCGGAGCAGCGCTCTAACTACATACACAACCCGATGGACACAAGTCTGTGCTTCAAACAAACTATATACAAATGTCCAACACTTACAAACCCTTATAGTGGCGGTCTTGGAGTCTCTAACCATCAGAGAAAGTGTGTGACTTGACATGGCACCAGCCTGCTCTGCTCCTGGCTGAGGTGAAGACCTGGTCCCTGAATGAGCTCTAGAAGTCCTTTATAACCGCCGCGGTTTTGTTGCCATCTAGCTTTACTTTTCACCCTTTCTCTAACTGGGAATGTTGGTATTGGCAGTGGTAGAAGAAGAACTCCAAACTGTTAACCTACTATTAGCCTTTATCTGGTCTGGAGTCATTCAACTGCAAGACATTTTGGTTTCAGAAGGGCAGGACATAATAAAAGATACACTGGTGATACCAGCCACCATGACACATTAGAATAAGTAACATGAGCTGGTTATTGTCTCTAACTTCACCTGCACTGACCTCAGCATTCAGTTGGTAGCCTACCCCGGGCTGTATATACAGACCTGCAGAGGGACAGACCTGCAGACCTGCACAGGACATATCTACTGTAGGTATTATCAGAACAATAGTTTCTGCACGAGAACATAAAGGAACAAAAATCATGCAGGAAAAACAAATGTGTTTCTTTCTTCTTCCTGTCAGATTGACACAGACGAGGTAACCTGAGGCCACAGAGAGGAAGAAGAGCAGCTGTTCTCTGCCTCCACCTACTGTCCAGTCCTGGTGCAGGATCTGAGGTATTTCTTTCCTCCATAGTACCAGTAGTAGTACCAGGTCTGCTCATGCTGTGAAATAACAGTTATAATAAAACCTGTGAGATTAGTTGGACTCCTGAAACAGAGAAAGAGTAAATCTACCAACCAAACTTAGTATGAGGTCGATATCGAGGAGATTAATAACTACAGTGGATAATTAACAATAAACACTACTGTTCAAAGGTTTGATCTCGCCTGCCACAAAGGTTGATTGTGTACAGTCAGATGGCTGAGAGGACTACTATATACTATACTATACTATATTTCTGAATGATCTTTCATGCTCTTAGGTTGTAGAAAGTCCTCTTTACACATAGATGTTCATTTGTATGAAGGGCTTGTAAAAATACCTGAGTCGACTGCAGAGGGCCCAAAGAGAAAACAGGCTCCCAAACATTTGGAGCCCAGTTGCATCACCGTTGTGGTTCATAATGATCTCGATCACTTGCGCTTTTCTGCTCTGGAAAATTCAAAATCGGAGGAACTTGGTAGAAAAAAGGCTGCACCAGTTTTGTCCTGTCAGGCAACACTGTGGTGACATCGACCAAATGGAAAGTTTAATCATCGGATTCTTCTTCTTTTGGGGCCAAAAATGTTTCTAAATGTAAATAATAGTTTTAATTTGTGTTAAAATGACTGAAGGAAAGAGTAAAAACATCAATATAAGATGTTTTAATGGTAGTGTCATAGCCCACTATATATATTTACATACATACATTATTAAATATTATTGAGTAACACCATATTTCAAATGTTTCTTATTGTTCACAAGGTGTGGAGGTACAGTATTTTCACCCAACAAGTATTTAATTGTATTGTAACTTAAGTACTTCTCTATAACAATAATTACACAACAGTTAGTTCCAACTGAGTCATTTGTCTCCGAGACTTTTAACTCCATGTATCACTCCACTTTACAGGCCTCCCAATAACTATGAGGGGCTGTTAGGGACATTATTCACAATTACCATGCAAACACATGTACTTTTACTCTCACATACACACGTTTACAAACTCATTCACATATTATACTGAAAACCTGAAAAAATGTAAAAAAAAATATAGAAAACCTTTTATTGAACAGCGTTCATAGTGAGGCTAAAAAACGTTTGGTATGAAAAAGTTTCAGTAATATACAACATTTAGTTCTGTCCAAGTAATTTGATTGGATAAGAGACATTCTTAGTTATTATTTATGGAGAGTTTAACACTCAAACATGGAAACATGTGACCTCACCTCTGTCCAGCTAAGCCCCGCCCACTTCAAACCTGTAAGAAAAACCTTTAAAGAAACTTTTTTTTTTGTTTTTCTTCTTAGCTGTGAAAATATAACATATATTTATTCCTTCATTTCTATTTCTGAGCACCATAATAACCAACTCCATCATAAATATCCACCAGCTGGTAGCAAAGCTTCATACATGAAGTCTGTGGCTGATAAACCTCCAACTTATCTGACAGGAAGACCAGAGCTGCCTCTGTGAGTCTGTTTTTAATATGACTTCTTCTTCACCGTTTAGTCTGAGAGGAGCATCAGGACACGAGGTAGAGGAGGAACAGCTTGCTGTACTTCATGAGGTGGAGTCCCCTGTTTCCTCTTCAAGTTTATGTTCACAGCTCAGTGAAGAAGTGCATCAAGTATCATTTCATCCTTTAATCTCCAGTGGGAAGGTTCGTCTCTTCTTCTTGCTCGGGGCCTTTTGTCCTCCTTCATTTTCTGTCCCATTTGTCAATAAATCCAACTCTTGTGGTCTGCAAACAAAATGTAATAAAAATCAGTTCTTAAACACGTTAAACTCAGACTCAATATGATCTGTCATTTATGTGTCTTCAGTATGAATCATCATCACAACTGTGTCGACTTCTTCAGGTCGTCTTTGTAGCTGAGATAGAAGTTAATTTAAGGTCGATTTTAACTGAAGGGGAAGGATTCATTGATTAATAGAAGAGAGCTTCATTTGTTGCACCAAGGCAGGAGATTTGTCTTTGTCTCATCAATCAAGACAATAAACACAGTGGAAACAATGGACATGTGCAAAAGTTATTGATTAATCTCCTACAAAATGATTTGTGGAAATGTAACAAGCTGCGACCATAGTTGATAATAATTAAATGACAACAGTATTGTGCTTTAACAGTTATAACTCATACAGAGTTCATCACAGTGCAGCAGTGCTGCTGTATTCAATACAGAAGATAAACTTACTCTGAGGCTGGAGTTCCTGATGTTTGCTTGGTCGATGTGTCTGTTGGTCCTTTCTGTTTCTTTTTATATTTTGTATATATACAGAAAGCTGCCAGGCCTACGATTACTGCAGCCAAAACGCCTCCAACCACTGAGCCGACTACAGTTCCTGCATTTGTCTGTTCTTCTACATCAGGAGGGTCTGAAACAGAAACGGAGTTTGTTAACTGAACTTTATACAAAACAAACTTCCACAAGTGCAGTGACAACTACTGAGGCATCAAGATGTGAGGGGACTTTTACAGTGAGTGTATTGTTGTTTATTAAAAATTAAATCAAAGTCAATCTCTGAATATTGTTATACTAGAATAACTAATCCTAGAATACTAAATGATCTACTTATTGATCAGTCATCTGATCATTTTGTGTTTTATATACTGTAAGATCTTTTATGTGTATTATTAGAATAACTAATTTTGAGGATTGTGCAGCCGTGGTATGATGAATGTTTCAGCTGTTTAAGGCAGCCTGACCCACCACATTAGATCAATAAAGTTCCACAGTGACTGCAGGTCTTCTTAGAAACACTTACTTGGTTTAGACAAAGTTTCTCTCCTCCAGTTTCTGCGAGTGCTGATGGTGCAGCTGAAGTCCAGATCAGTGAGACTGTGTGAAAGTATCAGAGAGCTGCTGATGTTGTAAAGCTGCTGTTCAGTCTTCTGGACTGTGGTTGTGTTCCTGAAGGTCTCGGTGGACGGAGGGCTGGTGGACCAGGTGAGCTCAGGCTCAGGGTAGATCCCCTCTGAGCTGCAGGTGATCCTGTTTCCTACCTGCTGAATGTCCACTTTACGGACCGGAGCTGCAAAAACACAAAGTTTACTTTAGATGAAATTTAATTTAGAAGTGATAATGTGAGAGATAACAGTTAACTGTGTGTCACTGCTCATGTTTAGTACCACCATTCTTCTTCTTCTCTTTATTCCAAACAAGCAAATTCGTTTTTTGTCTCTTCTTCTGTTCACAATTAGTTTTATGTCGATCATATTTGTATTTTAACAGCTTTTAAACAAGGGCAGCAAAACAGATATTTATATAGAAATAAGAACAAGTTTTACTTAAAATAATGGAGAAGTTTAGTTTTTTAGCACAAACATGCAATAACTTTCTTCAAACTTTAGATCCTTCATTATAACCATCAGTGCCCCCCCACAGAAAGTCTTTTATTATAAGGCTTTTATTTGACATATTCTTAGCTGATTTGCTATAATCATTATAATTTTTTTTTATATAATTATATTATACTTTTTTATAATTTTATAATTTAAAAAAAAAAAAACTTTATACTCTTTGTCCATTTGTTTTCCAGAATATTTCTGGAGCTGTCTCCATGTTTTTGCAGCTGTGAGTAACTCCTGGACAATATTGTCCGTCAACACCAATAAGTACATACAACACACTGTATGCTACTAGTATGGAATATATATGTGTATAATAGTTTGTATACTACACAACAGTGTCAAAGAAAACATAAAGTAGAGAAAACATATTCACAATAATAAATAACAGACACCTCTCAGTTTGATGCAACACAATTGAACAGCAGCACAAACTGCAGCCTCCAGAATGATCCAACAGTTGAATCAAGTCCTCTTTAACTTTATAACCTTCATGAAGGGAGGATTTATTTCAGGACTGTTGTATTAAACTGTAATAGTTTTGGCCAGGTGTACCTAATAAACTGGTTACTGAGTGTAAAAAACACACATACTAGTTAAATGTTGTTTTTTTTGTTTTTGCTTGTGTTTCGTGTATTCACTGTGTGTTTCTCGTACCGTCCACTTTTAAATTGATAAATGCCTCCAATACTTTGTTGGTGCTGGTGTAACACTGGTATCTGCCCTGGTCCTGAACCTCCACCCTCGTCAGCTGGAGCGAGGCGTTTCCTCTGGAGATCTGGTCCTTCAACAGTGATGTCCTGCCTCTGAAGCGCTGGCCCTGGTGTGTGAGCTGGTCTTGGTTGTAGTAGTAGGAGTGGACAGGAGTGTTTCCTGCTGTCACCTGATTCCAGTGGAGGACTAAACCATCAGCAGCCTGGAAGCTGCACGGTAAGATGCAGCTCTCCATGAAAACACAGGACACCTCAGCATCTGCAACATCAGGTAAAGAGACGTCCATCACAGAATCCAGGTGAGCTGTCTTTAAAAGGCCTGATTATTAATGATCTGGACCACATTTATTTATATTCAACATAACTGAATGTTGCCTGTTACTGAGAGACTTGCATCAGACCTGCACAGTTACTGAGCAGCTTTAAACACTATGTTACACTGTGCTGCACAGCAAACAAAGAACTACAACAACAAGAACATCAGTACAACAAACAGCAACATACAAGCAACACAACCAAGAATCCTCAGTAAAAGTCTTGACCCGAGTTAAAAATACATCTTTATGTTTTTGTATCTTTTTGTAAACATTACTATACATTTTCTTTTCATTTTCTTAAACTTCAAGCAAAAGTTTACAGTATGAGCATGTTGTACTTGTAAGTTAAATATTCTGATGAACTAAAACTGGAGAATGAATTTAAACCTCAGTGACCCACTGGTGAACCAGTTTATACAAACTAATGCTGTGCAACCAAACATTTTTCAAACCAACAGAACTTTATTTTAAACTCTAGTGGAGATCCTAAAGTTTCCAAAGACACCAAATATAAAGGGCTGATTTAAGGTGAATGTGTCTAAAATGATGCACAAAACATCCAGAATATTTCCATCTGATTGAATGTTAATTTGTTAATTCAAAGAAGACGTCCTTCCATCCTTCGAGGTTAGTGGTGTGCAGACGTGTGCAGATAGTTGCTGAGATTTATGACGTATCTGTGTCTTAGATTTATGCCTCCACACCCTTATGATGAAGTTACTTTCGATAACACTCCAGTTTTACAGTTTTACTCTTAATTTATTATGTTTCCTGCTATTTTCTTTACTTATTCTTTACACTTTACTTTTTCAGTTGAAACTAACCATGACAATACAACATATATTAAGTTTAAACATATCTGTGATTCATGGTTTCACTAGAAGAAGATCAGACGGGCCCTGAACGCATCACTCACCTCCTCTGGAAAGTCTCAGCAGATTAGTCAGGACCACCACAAACACGACACACTGGATCGCATTCGCACTCATATCTGATCTCCTCTGTTCACACTGTTCATGTAAATCCACAGTGACACAGTAGTAACGGACACAACAGGAGCCTCTGACTGGTCTGAGCACAAAGTGTCAAGTGCACTCACTGTGAGGAAATCCTGACTCATCATCCATCATGAAGGGTTCAAGGTTCAAAGATCAAGATTTAGCTTTATCGTCATTTAACAATATGACCATGTGAACATTTTACACAATGAAATGCAGATGTAGCTCCTCCACACACACACACACACACACACACTGAAACAACAGAATTTAGGAGAGAATAAAACAAAAATAGACAATAAAAACAAAGAAAATATATAGAAGTAGCACTAAAAGGAGATATAAAAAATAAAAAAATAAATTATATTTCCAACAAAGATATACAGTACATTCAAAAGTACAATATGTGCAATATGTGTGTAATATACAAGTTGTGGTGCAAAATCTTGAGGTAGTGGGAATGAGGGTAGTACAAAGGTGATGGTATGGTAACATGCACAAGGAGACCACACCCTCACTGGGGGTCAATAAAGATTCATCTTTTATTATTTTATTTATCACCTGACACCTTGGACCCAGCGTCATAGAAAGAGAGAGTTGCGACACTCTTCGATGTCGCTGCCCCGTGATCACGTGGTTCATGCAGCTTTCAACAGTTCCAAACTCATCTGTCTCAGCTGTCAACTGGTTTCAATGGTTTTCGGCGGGAGAAAGCGGCACTGAACATATTTACAGCAATTTTCAGTAAATATTAACGTATAATGTCCATTGATTACTGTTGTTTTCCATCATTATATGTCAAATTTACTTTATTACTTACATTTATTTGTATTATATTACTTACTTTATACCACAAGGCAGCAATATCCTAAAGCAGACCTGGAAATGGCTACGATACTTACTTTACATTTAGTCTGGTGAAGTTATGGCACTACAATATGATTACTATATTGAGGACACTTATTTTCAATGTATATAATAGGATTTCTAGGGAGTGGTAGAGAGACAGCATTAATCCATTTTTCTGTGTTTAATGTTGGAGGGAAGGGGAACTGTTCCCTTAACATAGGGAACAGTTAAGAAAAATATGAATGCATTTACTGTAAATGATTACATTTACTACATTACATTTACAGTAAATGCATTCATATTTTACTCATGCTTATATGATCATAATTAGTCCCATCATAATTTATCATATGCTAATACATTCACATAAACATGCACACGATGTGAACAACAAGTGTGATCATCTTCCACCAACCTGGTCATGGCTCAACTTGTCCGTCCATCGCTCCTACACAGATGGTAAGTTGCTTTATCACATAATAAGAATTATGCATTTACAGTATTAGGTGCAACATTATTATTATAATTTAATACTGCAGCATTTCCATCGCTCCACCAGCCTGTCCATCAACACTGAACACTTAATAGCCATTAATGTGTGTTACTAACGCAACATATTTTCCTCTGTTTGTGCTTTTTCTCCTTCTCTCTTCCTGCAGGTGTTTCCACCTCTGGAGCTGTAGAGTCTGGATCTGTGGCTGCAGCCGTCTACTGCCCCCATGTTCCTGCTCCACACTCACTGCTGCACTTGTTATTAATATTAGTCTGAGTTGTTGTCTCCCCCCTTCCTCTCCTTTCAACCCAGCTGGTCCATTGCAGATGTCCTCCCACCCAGAGCCTGGTTCTGCTCCAGGTTTCTACCTGTTAAAGGGAGTTTTTCTTCCACTGCTGCTCATGGTGGAACTGTTGGGTCTCTAAATAATATTTTAAAGAGTCGGTCTAGACCTGCTCTGTGTGAAAAGTGTGTTGAGAAAACTTTGTTATGATTTGGTGCTATACAAATAAAAATTGACATTTGTCTAATAAACGATGTGTAATGTTTATGTTATCTAGTTGAGCTAGCTACTGTTCATTGTAATCACATGTACTAATACGTTCAAAATGAAGTGTTGCTAACTTTAATAATAAATCCGAAAAATCAAAGATAAACTTTGTATGCCGACGAACACCAATAAGTGGAATTAATTTGAGGTAAATGTGGGCGAACGGACATTGGTTATGGCAGCTAGCGAAGCGTTGCTAACGTTGTCTAACAACATTTAGAGTCTAACGAGTTATTATCTTACGATAAACATTTACTAAAGGTGGCTACATAAAATACCATTATTGACTAGATTCATAAGAGGTCCGCTAATGCGTTAAAATGTCAATAAATGTAGTAATTTCATCAATTTACCAGTGATCGTGCTTGGGTAACACTGAAAATGAATGAGCTCCAACGCTGGAACTACACAGTGTTTATTATGTCTATGGTCGCAACTCTCTCTTTCTATGGCTCTGCTTGGACCTTCACCTCCTTCATCTGGGCTTTCTGATTAGTAATTAATCATTAAATGATTTAATTGAATCTATATTCCCCACTTCATCAACACACTTGTTGCTGTTACAGACGAGGTTACCTAGAGGAAGACGAGCAGCTGATCTCTGCCTCCACCTACTGTCCAGTCCTGGTGGAGGACCTGAGGTTTCATCTTGGATGACTACATGCTGCTCTGTCTCTGTCACCTCCTCAGGATTCTGGTTTCTGGTGGTTTTTACTGATGTATTTATTTTTCATCTATAGTTCAGAACCAGGTCTGCTCATGCTGTGAGTCCACACCTGTATAACTATGACTGATGTAACTATGTAACATTACAGTAGAGTGTGAAGAAAACACTAAATGTAGTTGAGTAACGCCAGACGTACAGATGTACAATAGACCATTTAAAATACACTAAAAGTTACTTACTTTGTCACTATGGAGCACTTTACATTTCAGAGTTATTGTGTGAAGACCTCGTAACTCCAGTTTTTACTTCGTCTGTCCGATAAAATAGTTTGTGGTTTGAGAAACTTGCTCAGTCTTTTCCACTCATATAAAACCTTTTCAAACCCTCGTGGATAAAAACAGTACTGCCATCGTCTACAATCATGTTTGTCTTATTTCCTGCCAAGTGTGGAGATACGAGGTTTGCACCCAACACCAACAACATGATCTTTACCATTAAATTCAAACAGGACAAGAGACAAGAATTCAAAATAGATTTTTATATAAATAAAATAAAGAAAAATTTACAACAGAAAAAGATCTGCTAAAAAGTACCAAACACATAAAAGTACTCAGACAGTAAAGCATCATCCAGCACCAGCTTCACTGCAGCATCTTTTCTGAACTTCTGCTGCTTCACTTTGGTTATTTACAAGATAAAAACGTGATTTAAATGAGGCACCGACGTTCTCACAAACCAAAAGAGTAAATGACAAAGTGCACGTCCCTAAATGTCGTACTGGTCCTTTAAAACCCCTGAAAACTAATTTTCTCTATAACATTAAATATTCAGGACTAAAGACATTCTTAGTTATTATTCAGGGAGAGTTTAACATTCAAAAACTCAAACAAATGTCCAACAAGTGTGGACAGATTTTAATTTAAATGTTGCCCAAAGAAACATGTGACCTGTCCAGCTAAGCCCCGCCCACTTCAAACCTGTAAGAAAAACCTTTAAAGAAACTTTTTTGTTTGTTGTTCTTCTTAGCTGTGAAAATATAAAATATATTTATTCCTTCATTTCTTTTTCTGAGCACCATAATAACCAATTCGATCATAAATATCCACCAGCTGGTAGCAAAGCTTCATACATGAAGTCTGTGGCTGATAAACCTCCAACTTATCTGACAGGAAGACCAGAGCTGCCTCTGTGAGTCTGTTTTTAATATGACTTCTTCTTCACCGTTTAGTCTGAGAGGAGCATCAGGACACGAGGTAGAGGAGGAACAGCTTGCTGTACTTCATGAGGTGGAGTCCCCTGTTTCCTCTTCAAGTTTATGTTCACAGCTCAGTGAAGAAGTGCATCAAGTATCATTTCATCCTTCAATTTCCAGTGAGAAAGTTTGTCTCTTCTTCTGGCTCGGGGTCATTTCGTCCTCCCCCATTTTCTGTCCCATTTGTCAATGAATCCAACTCTTGTAGTCTGCAAACAAAATGTAATAAAAATCAGTTCTTAAACACGTTAAACTCAGACTCAATATAATCTGTCATTTATGTGTCTTCAGTATGAATCATCATCACAACTGTGTCGACTTCTTCAGGTCGTCTTTGTAGCTGAGATAGAAGTTAATTTAAGGTCGATTTGAACTGAAGGGGAAGGATTCATTGATTAATAGAACAGAGCTTCATTTGTTGCACCAAGGCAGGAGATTTGTCTTTGTCTCATCAATCAAGACAATAAACACAGTGGAAACAATGGACATGTGCAAAAGTTATTGATTAATCTCCTACAAAATGATTTGTGGAAATGTAACAAGCTGCGACCATAGTTGATAATAATTAAATGACAACAGTATTGTGCTTTAACAGTTATAACTCATACAGAGTTCATCACAGTGCAGCAGTGCTGCTGTATTCAATACAGAAGATAAACTTACTCTGAGGCTGCAGTTCCTGATGGTCGCCTGGTCGACCTATTTTTTATTCTTTTATATATACACAAAGCTGCCAGGCCTCCGATTACTGCTAAACCCAAAATGCCTCCAACCACTGAGCCGACTACAGTTCCTGCATTTGTCTGTTCTTCTACATCAGGAGGGTCTGAAACAGAAACAGAGTTTGTTAACTGAACTTTATACAAAACAAACTTCCACAAGTGCAATGACAACTACTGAGGCATCAAGATGTGAGGGGACTTTTACAGTGAGTGTATTGCTGTTTATTAAAAATTCAAATATTTTCATATATCCAGCTAAAAGTCAATCTTTAGATATTGTTATATTAGAATGACTATCCTGGAATACTAAATTATGTATTTATTGATCAGTCAATTGATCATTTTGTGTTTTATATACTGTAAGGATTTTGTGTGTATTATTAGAATAACTAATTTTGAGGATTGTGCAGCCGTGGTATGATGAATGTTTCAGCTGTTTAAGGCAGCCTGACCCACCACATTAGATCAATAAAGTTCCACAGTGACTGCAGGTCTTCTTAGAAACACTTACTTGGTTTAGACAAAGTTTCTCTCCTCCAGTTTCTGCGAGTGCTGATGGTGCAGCTGAAGTCCAGATCAGTGAGACTGTGTGAAAGTATCAGAGAGCTGCTGATGTTGTAAAGCTGCTGTTCAGTCTTCTGGACTGTGGTTGTGTTCCTGAAGGTCTCGTTGGACGGAGGGCTGGTGGACCAGGTGAGCTCAGGCTCAGGGTAGATCCCCTCTGAGCTGCAGGTGATCCTGTTTCCTACCTGCTGAATGTCCACTTTACGGACCAGAGCTGCAAAAACACAAAGTTTACTTTAGATGAAATTTAATTTAGAAGTGATAATGTGAGAGATAACAGTTAACTGTGTGTCACTGCTCATGTTTAGTACCACCATTCTTCTTCTTCTCTTTATTCCAAACAAGCAAATTTGTTTTTTGTCTCTTCTTCTGTTCACATTTAGTTTTATGTCGATCATATTTGTATTTTAACAGCTTTTAAACAAGGGCAGCAAAACAGATATTAATATAGGAATATGATAAAGTTTTACTTAAAATAATGAGGGAAGTTTAGTTTTTTAGCACAAACATGCAATAACTTTCTTCAAACTTTAGATCCTTCATTATAACCATCAGTGCCCCCCCACAGAAAGTCTTTTATTATAAGGCTTTTATTTGAGATATTCTTAGCTTATTTGCAATAATCATTACAATTTTCTCACAACATTGTTACTGATAAGTGTGCACAGAATCTATTAAAATGTGGTTTTTTTTTTTCAAAAAACTTTATACTCTTTGTCCATTTGTTTTCCAGAATATTTCTGGAGCTGTCTCCATGTTTTTGCAGCTGTGAGTAACTCCTGGACAATATTGTCCGTCAACACCAATAAGTACATACAACACACTGTATGCTACTAGTATGGAATATATATGTGTATAATAGTTTGTATACTACACAACAGTGTCAAAGAAAACATAAAGTAGAGAAAACATATTCACAATAATAAATAACAGACACCTCTCAGTTTGATGCAACACAATTGAACAGCAGCACAAACTGCAGCCTCCAGAATGATCCAACAGTTGAATCAAGTCCTCTTTAACTTTATAACCTTCATGAAGGGAGGATTTATTTCAGGACTGTTGTATTAAACTGTAATAGTTTTGGCCAGGTGTACCTAATAAACTGGTTACTGAGTGTAAAAAACACACATACTAGTTAAATGTTGTTTTTTTTTGTTTTTGCTTGTGTTTCGTGTATTTACTGTGTGTTTCTCGTACCGTCCACTTTAAGGTTGATAAATGCCTCGAATACTTTGTTGGTGCTGGTGTAGCACTGGTATCTGCCCTGGTCCTGAACCTCCACCCTCGTCAGCTGGAGCGAGGCGTTTCCTCTGGAGATCTGGTCCTTGAACAGTGATGTCCTGCCTCTGAAGCGCTGGCCCTGGTGTGTGAGCTGGTCTTGGTTGTGGTAGTAGGAGTGGACAGGAGTGTTTCCTGCTGTCACCTGATTCCAGTGGAGGACTAAACCATCAGCAGCCTGGAAGCTGCACGGTAAGATGCAGCTCTCCATGAAAACACAGGACACCTCAGCATCTGCAACATCTGGTAAAGAGACGTTCATCTTAACTTAATGATCTTCTGTCTTTTCCAAGTTTAACAACTAAATGACATCTGGTGACACTAATAATAATTTAGTTTTCCTTTGTATTTCTTCCTTCAGTGCTACTTTTATATAGTTTGTTCTAGTTTCTTATTGTTTATAGTCTATTCTAATTTAAATATCTGAATATCTGGTTATAAGTTGTGTGTGTGTGTGTGTGTGTGTGTGTGTGTGTGTAGCATGGAGGGGATTCATCGTCTCTGCACTCTGCTTCATGCACTTTGTTTGAACAAACTTGGATCTTTTATTTCACAGTTTTTATATCCTGATCCTGAAGAAACTAGGTTTTATGATGAAGTTGCTGCATTTAGTTTTTCAGTAACGAGGAAATCCCATCATCAGGAATTTAACACAACAACCTTTGACAGCTGCAGGTTGTTGTGCAGGTCGCACTACAAGCTCTGCTGCTGTGATAGATTGATTTTATTGAGAAGCTGATTATTGATAAAAGGTCAATAGCAAATTAAAAACAGTCATAGGGACATAAAGAAAGGGGGAATTCATTCAGGTTGCACTACAAGCTCTGCTACCAGCTGATTTCTCTGAACTCTGACAGAAAACCAAAGTGTTTAACTCAGGTTTCACTGTGTGTGTGTGTGTGTGTGTGTGTGTGTGTGAGTTTAGGAATGTATCCTGACTTGTTCTGCAGGATTCCAGCAGCAGATTTTGCTTTTGACAGATTTATTGTAATTAAAGTCCACTTGTTACCCGTAAGTGATTCTTTATAAATAAAAGTGTTTCCTTGATCCAAGATTTTGTTTGTATTTTACGAAACAAACATTAACAAAATTACAAAAACTGTCAATCTGGACTTGACATTTGACCTTCAGTTTTGTATGTTTTTGAAGACATTACAGATGTTGTTTTTCTTGAGCTTCATGTAAAAGATTACACTATGAGCTTGTTTCATGTGAACAGTTTGTTGGGGACTGACAAGGTAAAACTCTTTAGTATTTCACAAGTGAAAATCAACTAAATTATTAATATATATATATATATATATATATATATATATATATATATATATATATATATATATATAATATTATAGTATTACTTTTCTTTATGCAAACGATTTAAAACAACTGAAAAATAATCTAAATGAAGATAAGTATAGACGTGGGCAAAAATCATAAAATGTTATGAGATGAGAGACACAGGTTCGGTTCTGGCAGAAACATTAAGTTACTCTTCGTTGATGAAGTTGGTGCATTTTGTTTTTCAGATACACAGAAATACTATGATCAGGAACTTAAAACAACAACCACTGACAGCTGCAGGTTGTACCACGTTTCCTACCAGCTGACATGTCTTTAACTCTGGTGAAAACGAAAGTGTTTATCTCAGGTTTCTGTGTGTGTGTGTGGTGTTGAGTTCAGGAATGTATTCTGTCTTGTTCTGGAGGATTCACGTAGCAAATATGTTCTAAATCTTTTCACAACAGATTAATCTTTACTAAAGTCCACTTGTTACTCACAGGTGATTCTTTTTCTACATATTTAACTCTCAATTTTCAAAGTGTTTCCCTGAGCCAATAATGTTTTTTTTTCTTTTTTAAAAATAAAGAATTAAAAGTGGACTTTACTTGATATTGACCTATAAATATATTATCTTATGTTTATGATTGTTTTTACAAAAATTAGCTTCATGTAAAAGATTATACTATGAGCTCGTTGTATATCAAGTTAAATATTAGTAATTAAAACTGTTATAGTTTATTTATTACCATATGTCCATCTGATTGAATGAAGCAGCCGTAAAAACCACAGTTAATTAGAAGAAGACGTCTCTCCATCTAACTGTAGTGGTATGAAAACATTTGCATATAGTTTCTGTGTTATGTGCAGAGATTTTGATATATATGTGTCTGAGATCTGTGCCTACACATCTATATGAATAAAGTTTATTTTGGCCAAACCAGTGAAACCAAAACGATCTGAATACCACTGATACACCTTCTTCTTTCTTCTGTAACTTTGTGTTAACAGACCTCTAACATTTTACTATAAATCTGTCGTAGTTTATGTTTCCTGATATTCTTGCTTTCTCCGGAGAAACTAACCATGACAATACAACGTACCAAGTTTAAACATGTCTGTGGTTTATGTTTTTACTAGAATAAGATCAGACGGGCCCTGAACGCCTCACTCACCTCCTCTGGAAAGACTCAGTAGAAAAGTCAGGACCACAAACACGACACACTTGATCGCAGTCGTCCTCATGTCTGATTTCTTCAGGTGACACTATTCAGTGTGTCGGACAGAAAGTAAATCCACAGTGACACAGTGACTATGGTGACACCAACAGACTGACTGGTCTGACCTGATATCTGAAGGTGAATGAACCATCTATGAAGTATTTGAAATATTTTTCTCCCTGCTGAAGCTCGGGTGTAAGCTGAAACCTGTCAATCAACATTCTTTTATAATCCTTAACAATTAATTATAATAACTTTATTAAAATGTATATAGCACATTTCAAAAACAAAGCTACAAAGTGATTTGCAGCAAAAGCAAAGAAGAAAAAGTAACTAAATCTAAAACGTAAAAGATAAAATCATTGAAACAATGACAACAAATACCATCAGTTGATGAAAAGCCATGAGATAAAAGTGATTTTTTAGAAGAGATGTGAAGTGTTTCCACATGGATATTTTTGGGAGCATTAGTAGAGATGGAGATGAGAGATAAAAACATGCATGACCTTTTCTAAAATCTGCAGATGAAAAGAACGACCTGATCTCGGTTAAACGTCTCAGCTGCACAAAGCAGAACTGCACCACTTTAGTTGAGCATCAGAAGACAATAAAATATTGTTAGATCAGTGACCCAAACCAGACGACCGAGTTAATGCTGCTGGTGCTGAAGGGCCATTCAGGGTCATTGTAATTATATCAGACAGTCACTCAGCTGGAGGACATTTTGATTGCAGAAGAGCAGGACATAATAATATGATGCCAGGCTTTAAGACGCACATTAGAATAAGTAACATGAGCTGGTTATTGTCTCTAACTTCACCTGCACTGACCTCAGCATTCAGTTGGTACCACAGACTGTATATTAAAGACCTGCAGAGGGACAGACCTATAAACCTGCAGAGGAGGTATTACTACAATAGTTTCTAGATCAGAACATAAAGGAACAAAATCACGTAGTGATCAAGAAAAACAAATGTTTCTTCTTCCTGTCAGATTGTTGCTGTTACAGACGAGGTTACCTAGAGGAAGACGAGCAGCTGATCTCTGCCTCCACCTACTGTCCAGTCCTGGTGGAGGACCTGAGGTTTCATCTTGGATGACTACATGCTGCTCTGTCTCTGTCACCTCCTCAGGATTCTGGTTTCTGGTGGTTTTTACTGATGTATTTATTTTTCATCTATAGTTCAGAACCAGGTCTGCTCATGCTGTGAGTCCACACCTGTATAACTATGACTGATGTAACTATGTAACATTACAGTAGAGTGTGAAGAAAACACTAAATGTAGTTGAGTAACGCCAGACGTACAGATGTACAATAGACCATTTAAAATACACTAAAAGTTACTTACTTTGTCACTATGGAGCACTTTACATTTCAGAGTTATTGTGTGAAGACCTCGTAACTCCAGTTTTTACTTCGTCTGACCGATAAAATAGTTTGTGGTTTGAGAAACTTGCTCAGCCTTTTCTGCTCATATAAAACCTTTTTAAACCCTTGTGGATAAAAACAGTACTGCCATCGTCTACAATCATGTTTGTCTTATTTCTTGCCAAGTGTGGAGATACGAGGTTTGCACCCAACACCAACAACATGATCTTTACCATTAAATTCAAACAGGACAAGAGACAAGAATTCAAAATAGATTTTTATATAAATAAAATAAAGTTTACAACAGAAAAAGATCTGCTAAAAAGTACCAAACAGATAAAAGTACTCAGACAGTAAAGCATCATCCAGCACCAGCTTCACTGCAGCATCTTTTCTGAACTTCTGCTGCTTCACTTTGGTTATTTACAAGATAAAAAAGTGATTTAAATGAGGCACCGACGTTCTCACAAACCAAAAGAGTAAATGACAAAGTGCACGTCCCTAAATGTCGTACTGGTCCTTTAAAACCCCTGAAAACTAATTTTCTCTATAACATTAAATATTCAGGACTAAAGACATTCTTAGTTATTATTCAGGGAGAGTTTAACACTCAAAAACTCAAACAAACGTCCAACAAGTGTCGACAGATTTTAATTTAAATGTTGCCCAAAGAAACATGTGACCTCACCTCTGTCCAGCTAAGCCCCGCCCACTTCAAACCTGTAAGAAAAACCTTTAAAGAAACTTTTTTTTTTTTTTTACTTTTTAGCTGTGAAAATATAACATATATTTATTCCCTCATTTCTTTTTCTGAGCACCATAATAACCAACTCGATCATAAATATCCACCAGCTGGTAGCAAAGCTTCATACATGAAGTCTGTGGCTGATAAACCTCCAACTTATCTGACAGGAAGACCAGAGCTGCCTCTGTGAGTCTGTTTTTAATATGACTTCTTCTTCACCGTTTAGTCTGAGAGGAGCATCAGGACACGAGGTAGAGGAGGAACAGCTTGCTGTACTTCATGAGGTGGAGTCCCCTGTTTCCTCTTCAAGTTTATGTTCACAGCTCAGTGAAGAAGTGCATCAAGTATCATTTCATCCTTCAATCTCCAGTGGGAAGGTTTGTCTCTTCTTCTGGCTCAAGCTGCTAGAATCGACTCTTGTGATCTGCAAACAGAATGCAATGAAAACTTCTTCAGGTCGTCTTTGTAGCTGAGATAGAAGTTAATTTAAGGTCGATTTTAACTGAAGGGGAAGGATTCATTGATTAATAGAACAGAGCTTCATTTGTTGCACCAAGGCAGGAGATTTGTCTTTGTCTCATCAATCAAGACAATAAACACAGTGGAAACAATGGACATGTGCAAAAGTTATTGATTAATCTCCTACAAAATGATTTGTGGAAATGTAACAAGCTGCGACCATAGTTGATAATAATTAAATGACAACAGTATTGTGCTTTAACAGTTATAACTCATACAGAGTTCATCACAGTGCAGCAGTGCTGCTGTATTCAATACAGAAGATAAACTTACTCTGAGGCTGCAGTTCCTGATGGTCGCCTGGTCGACGTGTCTGTTGGTCCTTTCTGTTTCTTTTTATATTTTGTATATATACAGAGAGCTGCCAGGCCTCCGATTACTGCTAAACCCAAAACGCCTCCAACCACTGAGCCGACTACAGTTCCTGCATTTGTCTGTTCTTCTACATCAGGAGGGTCTGAAACTGAAACAGAGTTTGTTAACTGAACTTTATACAAAACAAACTTCCACAAGTGCAATGACAACTACTGAGGCATCAAGATGTGAGGGGACTTTTACAGTGAGTGTATTGTATGGAGCCAAAACAGTGACTTTAAAAATTGGCAACGAAGTTTCATTGAAAAATAAAACACGGGAATTAACATTTATTTGTTTTATTTATTTATTTATTTTGCATTCTGACCTTTCTGTTTTTACGTGACAATCTTCAGGAGTGAGATAAAAAAAAACGTCATTGAAATAAAAGTGGCATGAAGAAATAAATCTGAAGATTGAAAAACACATCACAATGCAAAAAAAAAAGAAATTTTAATTTTAATTTTTCTGTGAAACATTTTTCAATGCCAAATTTTATTTTGATTGCCAAAATTAAAGTCACTGTTCTGGCTCCATAATATTGCTGTACATTAAAATTCAAATATTTTCATTTATCCTGGTAAATGTTAATGTTTTGTCTCCATCTCATAATATCACCACAAGAAGTCCAAGGTTCTCCAATAAATAAATGAATGGTTATAAATTAAAGCATGTGAAAACTATTTCCTGCATCTAAAAAATGAGTTAGACTTAAGTCATATCATGCCTTCCAAAAATTGCCTGGTTTCAGACTTTTGAATGTAATGTAACTGTTTGATATCAGGCAATTGCAAATATATAATGGAGAAAAAAGTGAAATGCTGTGTTAGTTTAGATCAATAAAGTTCCACAGTGACTGCAGGTCTTCTTAGAAACACTTACTTGGTTTAGACAAAGTTTCTCTCCTCCAGTTTCTGCGAGTGCTGATGGTGCAGCTGAAGTCCAGATCAGTGAGACTGTGTGAAAGTATCAGAGAGCTGCTGATGTTGTAAAGCTGCTGTTCAGTCTTCTGGACTGTGGTTGTGTTCCTGAAGGTCTCGGTGGACGGAGGGCTGGTGGACCAGGTGAGCTCAGGCTCAGGGTAGATCCCCTCTGAGCTGCAGGTGATCCTGTTTCCTACCTGCTGAATGTCCACTTTACGGACCGGAGCTGCAAAAAAGAAAAAAATAATATCTTCAATGCTATGCATGGATTGAGTCGTTAATTATTTTAAGTAAAAAGTATATTTTTAATGTTTAATTGTTTATTTCGACAACAAATTTGCTCCATTTAGAAATGCACTGAACAAAAAGAAAACACTAACAACTGAAGGGTTTTGAGTTTTTACTGTGTGTTTCTCATACCGTCCACTTTTAGATTGATAAATGTCTCCTTCTCCCCCCTGTTGGTGCTGGTGTAGCACTTGTATCTGCCCTGGTCCTGAACCTCCACCCTCGTCAGCTGGAGCGAGGCGTTTCCTCTGGAGATCTGGTCCTTGAACAGTGATGTCCTGCCTCTGAAGCGCTGGCCCTGGTGTGTGAGCTGGTCTTGGTTGTAGTAGGAGTAGACAGGAGTGTTTCCTGTCACATGAATCCAGTGGATTTCCACTTCTTTGCTGCTCTGGAAGCTGCACGGTAAGATGCAGCTCTCATTGAAAACACAGGACACCTCAGCATCTGCAACATCTGGTAGAAGCAACACATCTCTTATTTGGATGGTTAGAAAATAATAAATGAAGGTTTTTGTTTGATACATATTTGTTAGATTCAGGGCTGGGACCAGAGGGGTCACGGGTCCCCCTGGAATCTGATTGACCTCCCCTGGATGACTGACCAGGCCCTCCAGCTACAGGCCCAGGGCCCCAGGACCAGAACCTCTGTTGAAGTGACTGTTAACATTCAGAGCTCAGTCTGGGGGTCTGTTACATCTCAGGGTCCAGGGGCCCATTGTACTGCCATCTGTCCATGGCTGTAGGCTATTTGGAGTTACTACTAGCAGCTGTTTCTTGATATGATTTCATGTTATTTATTAAGTATCTAAATATTGTTTATTTGCTATTCATTTATTATACTGAATAAACAATGTAACTAATCTTAACATACAGTTTAATTATTAGAAGAACCAGGGCTTTAAATGTGAGTCTCAACACATTTTCATTCATTTTACAAATGAATCCTTTAAAAATGTGCCCCCCCCCATTCAATAGTTTCCATAATATAACCCACCGCCCCGACAAGTCCTCCACCTCACACTGAGACGACGTCTTGATTAAATTTTAAACCTTAATTGTTTAAAAATGCAGTTTGTGCCTCTCAGACATTAATCTGATCAGATTTTAGGGCATTTAATAAACTAGGTAGTAAACGCGTAGAAGCGGACAGAAGAAGAAGAACATGGACGCAACAAAGTAACTAAGTTTTACGTCTGAAGGCTCCTGACTCCTAAACATGTCTGAGTATCTGAGAAATAAACACTCACCTCCGCTGGCAGGAGTCGAAATCCCCAGAAGAAGAACCACAGCCAGCAGCAGCAGGGTGCTCCTGCTGTCCGCCATTACTGACAACTCCTCCCTGCTGTCCCACACACAGCCACACGGAAATACAGGATTCTTACCGGTGAAACTGAAACTGACTCTATTAATCTGTCTGTCACTTGAGCTCCTGTGTTTGTTACTGCAAATGCAAGGGCTTCCATCAGGGCCACAGCTATAGATGAGTGACTCAACAGGCCGCTTTTCATTCAAATCAGAAGTGTTTCCTCACCCCCTCGTACCTGTCTTTTACAAAAGAAAGAAACTCATTATGAAATACACTAAACCTAGGTTTGACTTTCATCTCTGCTGGTGTTTTGACAAAATTTATTTGTTTTTCAGGTTTTATTTTGCATAAAGTTGTTCAGATGTTTGGGTTTTATTTTGTTCCTTTAAATGCTCTTTGGAGTTTTCTTTTATGATTAAAGGGTCAGGTATTACTTTTGTTCTTTAATATATTTTGAGTTTAGAAGTATTTGTTTAGTTGATTTTTTTATATGTCAGATTGTTTTGGCTTTCTTTATATATGTGTAATTATTGTCAATATTAAATAGTCACAGTCACGTGTGCAAAAAATAGTCAATCAAATGTCTTATTGATGTGAGGCAACTTATTAGTGATCCTTTGGAAATAACCTTTAGGTTTGTGTTGTCTCCTCCATCCTGGACACAAGGTGGTGCTGTTGGAGGGTTTTCTAACCCACTCCCACTTCAGGCTAACTGGTTTGACACTTCCTGTGGCGGACCCTCCACATGAACGTGCAAAGGCCATATTACCAAGTTTAGCTGCACTTCTACTTGCCTGAACTTCATCTCAAATGTGTAGTTATGCAGCTTCAAACAGTGCAGTAATGATTAGACAGAACATTTGACATTTTACAGGTGCATTTTATTAAGAAACACGTCCTTGCTGAGGGGTGATAACAGGTTGTGGTATAGACAGATATGTCGCTGTATAAAGATTTCATGGCTATTGTTGTTATTTCTGCTGACTGTTAACATAGTTTGATCTGTTTTAGGAACTTTGCTCAACTTTTTTAATAAATACAAAAACCTTTCAAATCCTTGAGTGAATTAAATCATGAATGCTTTGCCGTCCACCTAAAAATCATTTAATTAAAATACAAAACGGACACAGAATCCAATAAATATGTTTTTAAAAAATAAAACTTTACAACAAAACGTCCACAAAGAAAAGCTTGATTTCATGTCTAGTGTTTATTATTAAAAACATAAAAATACACACACAAAAAAAAACTATGCAGTAAAATCAAATGGACTTCATCACCTTCATTCTTGTTTCTGTACAAACAGAATCTGTGCCTTCATTTCATCATTTAATCAGTGGTGTTTTTGTGAATTGACTGTATGTGTTTCAGACTTCTCTCATTTCAAGCTTCTGTAAATACTCTCCAGGTTTCTCACCTGGCTGCAGTCACATAGAGGTGAACTCACTGAAAACATGTTGCAACAGAAACTTTCAACCAGAGGAGGTCAGCATAACCAAAATATGTTCAAATACCCACACTTGCCATAATTGCAGATAGTGAAGTGCCTACTTGTGTGATGTATTTCTGTATTTGACGCATGTGGAGTTATTTCAGAGCATGACTCAGCTGAGCTCAGATGATTTTTTGGTTTATTTTCATACACGGCCAAAAATGAGGAAGGGGGATAAAACTAACATTTACATTCATGGAGCAATCTACACATAGTTGGAAAATTCATCTTGGGACCTTAAATAGCTACCAAATTTAATGACAAACCATCTTATAGTTGTCAAAATATATATGATTTTTGTTCCCAGATTTAACAGTTTAAATCTTTAGATTTCACAGCAGCACATACAGTACACATATATACATATAGACATATATACATATATACATATATATACTGTACACATTTCATCTGTAGCTTAGGAGTGACTTACTTATCTGACTTGTGCTTTTAATAAGTAAACCAGAATCCTTCATTGTGTCTGTGTCACACCTGTTGAGTCACTTTGTCCGTCTGGGGTTTTTAATTACTTCTTCTTTACCGTTTTGTCCGAGTGTGAAGCACAAGGATATGAGGTGGAGGAGGAATCGCACTTCATGGGCCAAAGTCTCCCACAAAAATAACATAAAGGGAAGCGTACTGTAACTCAGAAACAGTGCAGAGCCTCACAGGCAGAAAGTGACCTTGTCCTTCATTAATCAGTCTGGATAAAGAAGTTTTCCAAACAGTTCCAGTACACAGACGGGAGGTCTTGATCTTTCCGTTCCCACTGAAACTTTACTTGAGTTGATTGAGCCAAACTTAAAAAAAACTTTGGCTTTTCTGTTTTATCAACTACCTCAGGTCATTTAATCCTTCACTCCCCGGAGGAGAGGAACATTTCTCTCCAGCTCCGTTTATGTGTAACTTCCATTTCGTGTCCATTTGACATGAATTTAGTTTAAAAAAATAATTGGTGTGGACATCGACTGATATTGAAATAATGTTGATTTTTCTACTCAAAACTAAGGAACAAGCTGAAAACTGTGCAAAATACAGAAAGATGGGTATGACTTTCATTTCTGTGCTGCCAGGACAGAGACTATCTATCTGGTGTTGGTAATCTAGCTGAGCACAAAAACTGAAAACTGAAGGAAACAGTCAGATTAGCTTGGTAAATAATAAAAAATACACCTTACAGAAACAAAGCCACCATAATTACAGTACATGTTGTATTTCCTTTCAAACGGAAGAAAAAAACCAGCTATTGGTCGCTTGACTGTTCCTCTTCTCCATACTGGCTGTGAATAGTTCTTTTCTTAAAGCAATTCAATGTACGTGATGGGGACAAAACCCACAGTCATTGTTCTGTGTGCTATTGAATTCTCAAATTCAGGACAGCAAGTACTCAAGTTATACTCTTTTAACTACCAAATCCTCTCTTACTCATTCCCCAAACAGTGTTTCCTTGCTGAGCTGCTCTGGAGGGACAGTAGGCCCAACACAGCGGGACAATATCTGGTTGATTTTTTTCCAGTCTTTGATGTGACTGTATGATATGAGTGGCTGCAGCCCACACAGGATACGATGGGCTGCCTGTTGTCTTGAGAGGTGCTGTTCCTCAGTCTGTCAGTATATATTCTTCTATTACGTCTTCGTTACCCGTTTCGTGCGGAGCAGCAGGACACAGTACTGTGGAAACACTGTAGTGCAGAGCCTTTCGGCCAAAGCTGTGTCCTTGTCCTTCATTAATCGGTGTAGATAAAAGTTTATGTGCTGAATGTGTGGAACTGAAGACCTTTAGTTGACAGGTGTGCAGCTCAGCACATTCATGCATCCAAATAAAATATTAATCCTTCATTCCCAGAGTGGAGCATGATATTTGTCTTCAGCTCTCTTCATTTGTAGTTCCATTTCGTTAACATTTTTACATTAATGTCTCCATGGGAGACTTGCTGACATTAATTTACTACAGGCACACTTCATAGCAGTGCAGCGTAACTTAAGTCTTCATTTCACTGGAGAATTGAGGTGTCATGTGTCTTCTTGGTGGTTGATTAGGGTTCATCATTCAGACGCAGTCAGTGTCTCTCCTAAATAACAATCATTTTTCATCTCCTGTTGTTCCTTTCGTCTTAATGTCTTTCTGCCTGAAAACAGAATTTAACTAAATTCAGACATGGAAAACAACATGGTCAAACATTTTTTAAATTTAAAAAAAAAAAAAACTTTCTGCAGAGAAAATTGAGCCATCACAGCAAACGCAAAGCTGCGATGGTTTAATGTTTCAGGATTTCATATCATACATCGGTTTAAACTGTGCTGCCATTCCAATTAATGAAAGCTGTTTGGGCCATATGCTGGAATACCTGCAGACACTACCCAGGGCTGAAAAAGGTCAGGGTTAAAGAAAATGTAATCTATATTTCTATTTACAGTTAATATTCTCCTTAAGCACCGGTGAAAGATAAGTCAGATGTAGTAAAGACACCAAAACAACATTAATTAAATTTCAATCAGACATCTATAAAAAGTACTGTTTTAAGTAGGGTTAGTGCCTTAACAATACAGAGGTTTACATAGAATTTTAAATTTTTTAACCACCACATAAACAGTTTTATCATAATTTGTAATTTTCTAAATTGATTTAAATGTAGACATTGAAAACATGTCAATTTAATAGGATGGTGCCTAAAAAAGGAGTTTTTCAAAACGTAATGTGGAAAAGGGAAAATTCAACATACCTAAAATAAATGTTGAAAGTAAAACATCATCTTACCTTTCCATTTGTAGACCCCAACCAGGACTGCTACTACTACTAATACTGTAACAACCACGCCTAAAACAATGGCAACACGATGTGAACTTCCTGAAACAGAAAGGAGGCAGTGAAATAAACTTTTCAACAACGACTGCCCGTATTTCCACAAATAAACTGACAACTACTGTAGCAGTTGTGTGCCTGATAAGGCCGAGTTGTCTCTGGCCTCTGGTAGACCAAGGTCTGCATTCAGGGTTAAACACAGACTGTAGAGAGGCTGTGCTGTTGCTAGGTAAACTAAGGAGGGCATAGTTCCTTGTTTGGATCTGATATCCAATAGAGTCAGCACACATGCCAGGCTGAGTTAGAAATAACCTTATTTGGATATAGTGAAACTTAGCAGGTCTGGGGAGGTTTAAATACTGAGCCTCAGGACACCATCTTCACATTTGGGTAGCAGCAAGCCGTGTTTCACATGTTGTTGTTTTCCCCAATTCTCCTCGATGGAGCTTCAATAAATATGACTATTTATTTATGTCTCAAGTGAACCAGCTGTAAGATTTCCTTCACACATAGGTGTTGTTTGTTATCTGTATATTTGCAAGTATTGTGGCAGCTAATAATAATAATAATAATAATGGAACTGGTGGGTGGGTCATGTTAATTACAGACAGTCTCTAAACTGTCTATAAGTCTAAGTACTTAAACCAGATAATACAGATAACAGTTTCTAGTTCATGCCAACTTACCTTGACTTTTCTCTAATTTCAGGAAGGTGTTTGTTATGTGTGTCTCCTTAGCATTACTGAGTTCACAGGTGTATATCCCCTCTTGATATGAGGATAAGTCTTGTAGGGTGAGGCTGCCTGACTCAGACACACTCTTCACCTGCTGCCTCCACTCCTCTGAGACATTGTATGGGACGTTAGCCCCGGTCTGGGTCAGGATAATCTGGCTGTGGTTGAACATCCAGGTGAGGCCTGTTAGAGGAGTGGATGAGGAAGTGCAGGCGATTGTTGTTTCAGTGTTGGGACCACTGATAGAAGCTGAAATGATGAAACACAAAAATGAAAAAAGTGACAAATATCTGATAATTCTGAACATTATTATTATAAAAACATATAGAGAGGATTGTGTAGCCTTGGCACTATGAACTTTTCATATCAGCTGTTTGAGGCAGCCTTCACATTGACTGCAGGGCTTCTTAGAAACACTTACTTGGTTTAAACAAAGTGGCCGTCCTCCTGTTTGTGCCAGAGCTGACAGTGCAGTTGTAGTTCACATCAGTAACACTGTCTGAAAGTGTCAGAGAGCTACTGATGCTGTAAAGCTGCTCAGTCTGCTCGACTGTGGGTTTGTCTGGTGGAGTCGGCGTGGGGGACCAGGTGAGCTCAGGCTCGGGGTAGATCCCCTCTGAGCTGCAGGTGATCCTGTTTCCCACCTGCTGAATGTCCACTTTACGGACCGGAGCTGTAAAAACACAGAAGATTCACTTAATAGGAACATGTTCTTGAAGTGGTGATGTGGGAGCCCTGATGGTATTACTTGTCAAACAACTTACTAATTCGTTCTTGCTTTTAATCGTTCCTTGCGTTCATGAGGATCATGTTCTCTGCACCCATATGTTAATATATGTTAATAACTAAACTGAGTGGGCAGAATAAATATAGTGAGAACACAATGTTGAGGGAATGAGGTGTAATTTAAAGTATACAGTTATAATTGAATGAAGGTGTAGTAATAAAATACTTCAACCTGCAGACTTTGGCCTCAGAGGATAAGATTATATCACAATTATATGTTTTTATTACTTTTTATTAGGTACGAAAAATTGTTTCATGCTTTATATAAAGTAATTAAAGAAAAAGCTTTGTTCAGCCATGGTGGCTATCACCATCCATTTTCATGCATTGTCTTCCAAACAAAGCACATATGTAACATTTATAACTTTTTTGTGTTTTTCCCATAAAGGTCCAGTTTGTGTTTTAACAACCTTCAAACAAGGGAAGAAAAAAACGTTTTCTTGTGAGACACTGCCATTTAAAAGAATCATAGATGTCTCCTCAAACCTTTTAACCTTCACCGCAGAAAGCCTTTGATTATTTTGCAATCAACACAGTAAGTTTCTCACAAAACTCTGAGATTAGGGTTACTGTGCAGCTGTCCTTATCTACTACATGATGTCATTCTCACAGCCTTGCATGAATAACAGTCTCCTCTTCCTGGGAGTGAAATGTAATCAGCCAGATGTACATTTTCACCAATTTGACAAGATATCCTGATTATACTTTACTTGTAAAACACACTGCACCAGTTTACCTCCTGCTTTAAAAATCTGTTGAACCGTTCATTAAGTTTAAGGGTCTGTCACTGTAACAACACTTAGAGTCTTATGCACTTAAGTGTGCATTCACATTTAACTGAGTAAGTTGGTGAGGAGAAAAATGGCAACACAAAACAAACTGTTGCATCAGATATCAGCCTTATTTTACTGTGTACAGGTTTTTCATATCTGTTTCAGAGCTGCATTTGAAGGGTATTAAAGGGGAACTCCAGCCTTTTGTGTCTCAGAGGAAGCTTTCTGACAAATGTCCTCAAGTGATGTTACTTGATTCAGTATTGTTGAAAAGTACAACTTTGAAAATGATAAAAATCTGTTGGTGGGAAGTTACAAAGTAAAGAAAGAGTTTAGCAGACCTCTGCAGCCCGCTGCTCATCTCTGCTGCAGGCTACAGTAGCTGCAAATATATTTTAAACAAAAGCATATAGCATTTCTTGTAATTGTTTGTGTTTTCTGTATTTACTAAATTTCATACCTTCCACATTTAGGTTGATAAATAACTCCCTGTTGCCAGTGATGGTGCTGGTGTAACACTTGTATTTCCCCTGGTCCTGAACCTTCACGCCCGTCAGCTGGAGCGAGGCGTTTCCTCTGGAGATCTGGTCCTTGAACAGTGATGTCCTGCCTCTGAAGCGCTGGTTCTGGTGTGTGAGCTGGTCTTGGTTGTGATAGTAGGAGTGGACAGGAGTGTTTCCTGCTGTCACCTGAATCCAGTGGATGACCACTTCATTGCCAGAATGAAAACTGCACGGTAAGATGCAGCTCTCCTTTAGCACACAGACCTCATCTGTAAAACATCAGGCAAGGAAACATCCATCAAGGTTCAGTTCAGGGAAAAGTGAATCGCTTTAAAAACCTGATTATTAACTTATTAATTCACTGATTTATGTCTTTAATTGAGAAACATGAGACAACAGAACTGATCTGAGTCGAGTTCCTGGTCAGCAGCACCAACAAATTTCTGGCTGATGTTATGACACAAACTGAAAGACTACCGAGTTTTTCAGAAATAGGTTTAGTGATAGCAAGAGGGTTACAAGAAACAGTGAAAGCTTCTTTTCATTCACAACATACTTGTGAAGTGTGACATGACACTTAGGTCACTTGGACATTTTGGAAAAAATATCACTGACATAAGACCCAAATGAAAATGTGACTATTCATTTTAAGAAATTGAAAATTTCACATAGTGGCATCCATATAAAGTGTATAAATCGCAGAATAAGCTGTAAACACAACATTTACATACCTTACAAAGTTGTTATGGTGATTATGTTTTTACAAACATTTACACATTCAGCAGGCAGATTAACATTATTAATTATTGGGGGTCCACCTGATAAGTGTAAGTCCAATTAGTCCTTTTACCTCTGATTTGGTCTCTACCAACTCCTGAGAGAAATATCTGTGTTTGTAGCTGCTAAATACTGCACTTTATTCACCAGCTAGTCTCTAACTGTGTCTGCTGTTTGGTGCTGCCTGCTGCTCCTGGAAATTAGATTAATGCCAGCACTGAGAGTGTTAATTTGATGTAAAACCTAATAGGCTAAAATAGGCTAAAATGCTCCTTATAGCTGTAGAGTTGGTGTCTCATCACTAAGACTATATCCCCTTTCATGTTACACCTTTTCATTTGATCCACTGTAAAAATAAAAATGAGTGCAGCTTTAAAATTAGAGAATGTATAGAAAACATTTAAAAGTCAGCAAAATCAAAACATTATTTGGGGTGAGAAGGACACAGATTAGGTTGGCAGAAAGATTAGAAGTAAAACATCTTTTTCTGTTGATTTATAAGTTGTATTTTGTTAATCAGAAAGGAAACGTCATGCAAACGTCATGCAAAAGGAAAAATGAAAGCATTCATTAGGTGTGTTTGGGAATGCATCCAGGCAGGTTGTGCAAGATTCCAACATAAAGCTGTTCGTCTTCAGTACAAGATTTATTTTATTGTTTCACCTCTTTACATTTGAAGATTAATGATGATTCTCAATAATAATGTTTTTTTTATCCACACAACACCGTATACACATGGTCTCTCTGGACTTTGCCACTTGACTGAAGTTCAAAGCATGACTCTGGTAATAAGCAATCCCTGTTTTTTTATCTGCTAGCAGTCATATATTGTTTTTAAAGATTTCCTTGTCACACTTGTTCAGTTAAAGTGTTAACTTACCTATTTTAAAGAGATGTATTTTCACACTTATCTTTAATGTTATCAGTAAAGATAAGTGAAACTCAACAGAAACTTATATTTCATTCATGTAATTTTACCTTAAATGAAATTGGAGTGGCAGTGGCAGCTAAAGTTTCATAGTACAATATGTGAAAGCTTTGGCAAGTAACACCAAAACTAACCGACTGACTATCTGATTGCCACTTGGAAAATATGTTCATTTTTGTGATTTTAGGTGGATTGATCCTACAGATTTTATTATAGATCTAGCTTAATTAATAATGTTTCCTGCTATTGTTGTTTCTTTGGCAAACATAACGAATGTAAACATATTTAAACATATACATGATTTGGGTTTAGAATGGACTAAGATCAGATTAAATGTGTAGTGTCACTCACCTCCTCTGTTAGGGGTCCACAGAGTGGTCAAGACCACCAAAAACACAACACACTTGACCTTTGTCATGCTCCTGTTAAATATTCCTCTGTCGTGTACTTTCTGTAGTGACCTCATAAAAAAAGAAACCCACAAGACACAGTGACAGCCTCACCATGGCCGGTCGGACCAGTCTGAATAGTCTGAGCAGCTGACGCTAACTTTAGACCATGACTAAGAACTCACTCATTGGTGTGTGTGTGTGTGTGTGTGTGTGTGTGTGTGTGTGTGTGTGTGTGTGTGTGTGGGTGTGTGTGTGTGTGTGTGTGTGAATAAGCTGATAAAGGCCAAATTCCAAAATAAGGCCACAGTATTACAGATTACACAATGTACCTAGTTGTAACACATTAACTGATCCCAAGGGCACCGCTTGTACAAAAACTTCACTGCAACTTTCTTATAAATGACCACATCGCCGCTGCTGGGGTCTTATTTTAGAAGCTGGTGTAACTGTGTCGGAGCAGATTGACGGGGCAGTCAGAGGATAAACGGACTGAGTGCGAGGGTGTTTGAATTGTAATGTTCCATTTTAACCATTTTATCAAATAAATACGCATCTGTCTGCTCAGTAAACTCACCATTTTTCATACTTAAAGCCAAACTAAACCACTTTGCATTGTATCAGTACTAAATGGAAGTGAACAACTGAGGAATTTGCAAAACGTCATTACCCAGAATGTACATGGTTGGAGTGAACGAAAAGGAAGGATTTAGTCCAGTTTCTATTATGTCAGCAGTCAATTACTCATCAATTGTTGCTCAATAGTTTAATAGCTTTTTAGCATTTCAGTCTTTGTTATCTCTTAATCTCAAGTCACTTCCGTATAAACTCCACCCACAGCTGCTAAAGTGACTAACTCACTACCAGCAGGAAACAACACCCAAGAGTTTCAATGAGCAAAACTACCATTATCTAATTTATTAGGGAATTGGGTTTTCTGTCCCAATTTGTGATTTAAGGGATAAATCTGGTGATATTCTGTAATTTTCTTATTGTCAATAAATTCTGTGAAAATATCCACAATCACACACATGGTCCTGCTGCCCAAAATACTAGAGCACCAAATGTGGATTAATCCGCAGCTGAAAATAGTCCCAAATAAGGATGTATCTAAATCCGTTTTGTTATTATTAGGGGGCAAAAAAGTCAGCTCCACCCACAAGATAAAAATGCCCATTGTGTTTTAAACAACTACTCATTTTATTTACTACACATTATTGAAAAATTATCCTTTTATTACTTTTTTTGACAATGTACTTTTTACCAAGATTTTTTTTCCCACACTTTTTTATTAATTATGAAAAGTCACTAAGCCAGAACTTACCTTTAGTTTAACAGCAGTTGGCATCCATAAATGTAAAATGGAAAGCGCTTGGTCTTCCCTGCATTTGTGGATTTTTTCCTGTGAGACACTTGTTTCAAAAGGATCCACACAAATAAATTGAGATTTGAGATTCACAAATATATTTCCATTTGAAAATGCTGACGTACAAATGGTGATATTGGATTGGTAAATTAGAGGTATATACAGATTTAAAGATACAAATCACTTCATTATTTGTGCATTGTGTTTTAGGAGTTACATAACTTGACATTTGTTTGTGAATACTTAAGAGACTGTTAATTAAATAGTTTAATCCCATATAAGTGGAGCTTGAGGTAAGATTGTTTTGTCATATCTCGGATAAAAAGCAGACACAAACCTTCAGTGATTAGTCTTTTTAATAACATTACATTAATTATGACACATTTGTGAAAGAAGTCAAGTATAATTCAGGAAACGTGACGCATCTTTACAGCAAAGTGTGGCAGTGCAGAGAGAAGCAGAAACTATTGGAATCTGCAGTTTATATAGTGACAAGTTCTCTTGTCAGTTTATGACAGCAAGTTAAACATCAATCTCTCTGCATCAAACAGAAAGTCTGTATTGTTCAGTCACAGCAGTGATTTACAGTCACTTTCACTTTTACAATCCAGGCAGGAATTTCCTGATGGAGCTTGACCTCTGTGTCTTTGATTTTGGAGATTCAGCCTGTGCAAGTGTCCAAGAGCAGAGTGCCGAGTCCCTCCTAGTGCTGAGAGAAATGTCTTCACCTGGTTTAAAACGTCTTAAAAATTCACTCAGAGGCTCCTCTTCTTTTTGCATGTTAGACTCTTACACACTGAGTCCACGAGCTTTGTGGTGCAGCTTTTTGTGTTCAGGTAACTGCAAATGATCCTTGAAGTTCTTACAATAAATACTACAAAGAACTGAGGAGCCACAGTAGCTAAATCAGGGGCTAGAAGTCCTTTTTACTCATCCCCACCGCATCTGAAGAACCTGAAGCTGTACACAAGTAGCAGCTATAAGTTTGTTTGTCACCACTGAGCGACGTTCAACACTGCAAACTCCCAATAGTTCCTGGGCCATCAGAAAGTACTGCCCCACGAGCAGGGCCAGGAACTTCATTCAGACCCTGGTTCCTCTGTTTGAAACACTGTATCTGAGTCGTTCTTGCAGTGGCAGAGTCATCTTCAGCGTTCTTCACAAGAAGAATTTCCCTAAAAGAGTTTCTGAAATAACAGCAGATTCACATCAGGGTCCACAAACCCTTCATGAAGACGTTGAAAGCGTTTAGTTTTTTAGTGTTTAGAGTGCATGTTCTACACATCAGCATGTACAGTAAGAAATTGCAGTTTATCAGGGTGTCTTCTAACATCCAAAGGGACCAAGAAGAGTTCCTCTTTAGAAAAACACCCACATATGCCAAAATAGTCAAAGTGTATACTTGAATTTTTAAAAAGGTTTTGTTTAAGAAAGTTGTTAGGACTTGTCAGTGTGTAGCTGTGTGCATGTTTGTGTTGTTAGTATTTTGTTAGTTCAGGTGTTTCCGGCTGCTGTTTCTGTTGGTTCTCAGGTTAACTGAGTGCCAGTCTGGAGGCCTGATTGTCCGTTGGTGCCGCCTACAGTCAGAGGGCTGCTCTCATTCAGGTTACTGTCTGCTTTCGAGTCTGTAAGAATGAGAACAAACGTTTCTGGGTAAAAGGATGAAGAAACAAAAGCCTTGAAGTTAAGCAGAAAAACACCATGACCACAACCATTAAAACAGAAGATATAACATGGTATTAGTGAGCTTTTGTTTGCTTTCTTTAGGAAAAATAAGCTTTTTTTTTGTTTTTTCTGCTTTAAGCTTCTGTTAATCATCTCACAATCCCTCAGATTTGTGCTGTGATCCATTAAAGGAATCCTGACCCCCAAGTCAAACTGTTTTAAAGAGACTTCATGGTCATTCTGGAGGATGTAATGCTGTTGAATTTTACTGCATTATAATGAGAGGTGTTTATTTTATATATATCAACCCTATTAACATCAATGAGATTTGACTAAATGTTATTATCTATGAGTCATCTACAATAGAGGAGACGACAGAGCAAAGACTTAATCTATGGCTCCACCTAGCGTCTGGTTTTGGTAGTGCAAGTTTAAGATTTTTTAAGGACTGACCTTTAACTGAATGCAGCTCTGTCACCTCTTCAGGGTCGTTTCTGGGCTTTGAGGTCTTTCCTGAGAACAGAGGGGAGTGACACAATGTGTGTGAGATCGGCTGAAATCAGAAATCAATAATGAATTCTGGCGTGACCAGAATTCATTACTGATTACTTTTTTATATATTTGCTGATTAAACTTCTTAGTTTTACTCAAGTATGATTTTGAATGCAGGGCCTTTACTTAACAAAGTATTTTTTACTTTTTTGGACTAAAATATCTGAATACTTCTTCTATCACTGAAAACTTGCAGCGCGACCATTTGGTCAGCATTTAGCAGTTAATTTGTGCCATGAAGTAATGAAAACTTTTGGACATTTTGGAAAAAATATCACTGACATAAGACCCAAATGAAAGTTCGTTTTAAAAAATTGAAAATTTCACATAGTGGCATCCATATAAAGTGTATAAATAGTATTATCAAGCAATATAAGACCAAAGCCAGACATCCCAGACTATTTCTGCCCTCTTGCAGTTTTTGAATGCATATATTTTTGATGGAGATTGTAATTTGTTTTACACCCCCAGTATGTGACATGTTTATCTCGTTACTAGAGGCAGTCCGCTCAATCTGTCTTCTTTCTATTAGGTAATGTCCACGTCTCCTGGAGTTTGTCTTTACCTTTCACTTTCAGGTAGGCCAGCATGCCCGCCAAGGCAAGGATCAGCCCTCCAATCACCAGACCGACAATCCACCAATGAGACGGCTGCTCTGAAACACTTCGCCCATCTGCACACAGGTAACAAATACACACAGATTCATTATTTAAAAAACAAAGGGAAGGGATGATTCACCTAAATGAAAACTACTTCCCGTACTGTATAAATAATGTCCCTGAAGTGGATTTTCCTGAGTAATGGGAAAACTGATTCAGGAAATGCTGCTGTTGATTTCTGTAAATGCAATTTTTCAGTACTTTGAGCACCAAAAATGAAATTCCATTCACCTGCGTTGTATTGTTGTGCATGCAGAAATCTCAGAGACAAATATCTCAAAACCCGGGCAAATAAAACCAACTACTCGCATGGCTACATACAAATAGAGGTAAGGAAGGTATGTTAGGAAACCATTCTAAAAACATTTATTTATCTACTTATTTAAAGGACTAAAGTGTACAGAACCACCAGTCGAGCCCACTAAAGGACACATCTGATAATATATATTTTTCTTATTAGCAACAAATCTCATGAAAAGTAAAACCAACCATGTATTGATCCTACTGAAAAGCGCTGTGTATTACAAGCCTGATAAAACCTCTGTAAATACTAGAGTAACTAACGCGTATTCATCCGCCGCTGAAAATAATCCCAATTAAATGCATTTATTTCTTCCTGTTTGTTTATTAAAAATTACAGTGATCCTGTTTTAAAGATGAAACTTGTGTTTGTGACCTCACCGACAGGATTGTCGATAGTGACATCCGTGCGTTCGGTGTGAGTGTTGTACGGCATGGAGAACACGCAGGTGTAGCTGCCCGTGTGCTCCGAGTGCTTGGGGTCCATCAGTCGCAGAGAGCCGTCACCAAACGGGACCCTGAAGCCGTCCAGCTCCACGTGGTTGTCCCAGGGCGGCGTGGACACGCTGCGCCCCGACTGGCTGTCGTAGGTGAGGATGTGAGAGGGGTCCTCGCTGTTGGAGAAGCTCCAGTGGAGGAAGGGGTTGTTCAGGTAGGGAGGGGCGTAGCAGGGGATGGTCAGATCTCTCCCTTGAATTCCTCTTATTTCTACCAGAGAACAAGAATGTAGGTCAGAGGTTCTCCAATAAGTAGATAAATAAATACAAAACTAAAGCATGTGAAAGCTATTTCCTGCATTTTACAATCCAAAGAACCTATTCATATTCATACTACGTCATATTATGCCTAGCAAAATAGGGGGAAACAAATGAAAAGTATCTTCAAATTCTGTGTAAATTAACCTTATACAATAAATATTCTATGTGCATCTTCACTAAAAGGAACAACGTCCTTTCACTGTACCTCTTTCCCTGAGTGAGGCGGTCCAGGCCGGACCACCGTAGGAAGTCGTGACTTTACAGATGTAAATCAGGTCAGGTTGTCCGTTCAGCCTCTTGAGGCGGCTGTCGGCCCTGTACAGCCCCTGTTTGTCGGCCAGCATGCGCGTGACCGGTCGGAGCTCCTCGAACGTTGGCGGTTCAGTCGCCCAGGTTACACGAGGAGCCGGGAAGACATTGCGAACGATGCACTTCATCTCTTCGTAGCCGCTCAGCCTCGACAGCTCCAGAGACAGGCCTCTGATGGGTGCTGCACACACACAAACACACACACAAAGACACTCACAGCATGCTGAAATGTTTCCCAGCAGCCCCTGATGATAGACTCTGAATGCCAGGGCCCAATATAGCCTGGCAGTGGGTGATATCATCCCCATGCAGATAACAGTAGAGCTCTGTTAACACAATATAATGCTATTGCAAACATTGCACAGTTTTTAAAACTTCACTTTCCTTGACTCATTTAAAAGTTCCCTAAGGATGCCTTCACTACGGAGCCTGTGAGGGGTTGAAAAGGTATTGGCAAGGAAATCTGTGTGTAGAAAGGCTCAAAGTAATTTTAAAGTAATTATACACCTGGCCTTAACAATAAAAGCAAGGAATTATAAAAACGACTAAAGGTCTAGAGCCATGCTGGCGCCTCTGTGAGAATTAGAGCTCAACACACTGCAACTTCAGAAAACACAGAAGAGGCTGCTGGGAAGGTCATCAATTCTGCAGGTATTTGGTTATAAAGGATTGGACAAAGTAACATTTTTATTCAATTTTTTAAGTGAAGCAGCCTCAGGCAACTTAATGTATTTGTCACTGAGGTTAGCACTGACTGTAATTGATTAACAGTCATTTTCGGTATTTTTTGTCACTGGATCTTTTTTTATTTTTGCAGGGCAGTAACGGGAGAGTCAGTCCTTCGCCGTGTGCAGCGTGAAATCAGATCACATTTCAGTTCTTACTGACTGACTATTAAAAGTTTGTTTGGCTGCACTGTAAACAGATACACCAGCTGCTTTTTTGCTGTATTTCTGACAAATTAATTGCACAGAAAGTATTTGCTGTGGTATTAAACCGTACCTGTTAACACCAGTAACCACGGGTGTTGACAAATTAACCAGGTCTGGAATCATAAGGAAGGTAGTTGAGATTGCACCGTTCTGTATGTCAAATAATGACGGACAAAACTAAACAAAGCGTCTTGCACTGTAATTATGGGTTAATATTTGCTGTCAAATAGAGAACAGTTGCTACGTTTTACCCTCTTCAAACACAAACAAACCGCACCACTTGAAAGCAGAAACCTCCTTTTCAATGTCGAGGTTCACTCGCATGAACAAACAAAGCCTCAGAGTTTGTTTAAACTGCACCAGTTGGTCGAAACAGCATCCTGAGAGGGCTTTAACATCTAACCTCCTTCATGAACTCACCTTCCACCTTCACGATGACCTTTGCTTTGTGTTCGCCTTTCAAGGCGCGGACGTGACACCTGTACGTGCCTCTGTCCTTGAGGCCAATCCTCCTGAGGATCATCGTGGCGTTGCCGCGGGATATCAGGTGTGGGAAAATGGAAGCACGGCCAGCGAGCTGCTCGTGCTCAAAGTGCTCTTCGCTGCTGTCATCGTCGTCATCGTCGTCATCGTCGTCATCATTGTCGTCGTCGTCGTCCTCCTGCTGGAACCTGTACACCACCACATCCTGTCTGAACCACTCGATGGTCACCTCGCTGCTAGGCTGGAAGCTGCAGGGGAGCACGCACTCCTCTGATACAAAGCACGTCACAGTGACATCTGAAACATGACATGCAGGATCACTAGGTTGGATTTTCTTTGGTGTTAAACTGGCAATGTACCAATCCTTTGTCACTATTGTGATGCTACAGAGATTTGCAACATTAAGTTGTGTTACAGCTTTTTTATTTGCTCAAGTTTCCGAAGTTGTTATACTGTAGTTTATTCACATGAATGATGAATGCTGGAAACTGTCTAGTCGCAGGTGAGCTAGGTCCCAGACAAAGAGTGATTGAAACGCCTCTATACCTTTTGAAAAGAACAACCTCACCCAGAAGTGGGAAACAAGGGATGCTCCTGGAGCCAGACCCAAGAGGGGAGCTTGCAGATGAACACTTGGTGCCCAGTAGGGCTAAACCCAAAGAGGGATCTGCAAGTTTAGGTGTAGGAGTCTGGTGTTCGCCACTTGGGTGGCAAGCAAACTCAGGCTCCTGGTCTTGCTTACACCTAGTAAACACTGTGTCTCTGGTGGGATAGAAGATGGATCTTTGGCAGGAGGTGGAGCAGTACCAACTATACAGGAGATACAGTATTTGGGCTCACTTCTACGCACAACTCCGGCTCTGGAGACTAACTTCTGGATAGGGGTTGAACGTTTCTGGAATTGCCTACAGTCAGAGGTATCGGGCGATTATAAGGATACTTAGACTATAAACAGCCTTGTGTTAGAAAAAAACTGCATTGCAAAACTTTACAACTACGGAAAGATATCATGACGGCAACTATTTCTTCCTGAAGATTGAGAGTTAATAGTTAAACAGCAGAAATACAGCATTCATGTTACAAAGTAATCTATCAGATATGTGTGCTTGTTAGTATTTGATTTGAAAAGACACAACAGACTACACATATGGCAGCTTTTTGCATGACCAGAGACCCTGAAACCAGACAGTACCCCCATGCTGGAATAAAACCACCTGGACTTTTGGTGAGTACAAGACAGAGCTGGAATATTAATGCCAAGCTTAGCTGATAATATCTTTCAGTGGGGCAAATTTTCCAACAGATTTGCAATTAACCAAATTACCAAAATCCAGTTAATACACGGTGATCCTGGAGCCTTTGGGGCCCCAGCTGCTTGCTTCGGCCAGTTGGTGACCCGGCCTTGCAGTTAAGTACACACCGTATAAGGAAATGCGAACATCTAACTCGTTTTTGTTATACACAGATTTCTGAGCACGAGAAACTGCTGCCTATCAGATATCAACATCACTCTGCTGATACGTAGAAACCCTTGTGTTGTGGGGTTGTGTCCTTTCAGATTACATTCTAACAAACAACTCATTCTAACAAACAACTCTGCAGTTTTAAAGGAAGAAAACTTGAATCTGATCTTGATCTGGTGGAGATAGGGGAATTTCTCTGTATTCACCCTCAACTTCCCTTTATTGCCCCACATTCAGGGTGGAGGTTAGTTATTTATTGCAGCAGTGATTAATAGATTGCAGTGACTACGCTTATTACACAACCTTATTCTCTGGAGAAACTTTACAGATTGTACATGCCTCCTTAAGACATCATGAGAAGCAGTCAACCAGTCTGATTGAAAGCAGATACCTGTGGCATGATAGGAATATTATCAAAACAGCAACACGTCTGCTACATCAAGTTCTGTTATGTATTTAAACACAATTGTAACAAAAATGAATCTAATAGTATTGTCAACTTGTCTGAGCTTGTGCGTAATGTAATAAATCATACAGGTATGTTTGTTTGGTATTCTGATTGGAGAGTACTTTAAAAAAAGAGGCTCAGTAGTTTCTTAAAACAGCTGGTCACTGTAGTTTTTATCAAACTTTACTCAAACAGGAAGAAACAGCACATTTGTTGGGGACAAAAATATATTCAAAACTTTGTCTAAAGCTAATAAGAGCCTTCCGCCGTCTGAGTTAGTCAAATCAAGTATATTCCTAAGTCTTTTCGGTACAAAACTCCCTTTTTTACGTGTTGAGCTGAAGTGGAGGAATAGTAACACAAAGACCTCAGATGATTTTACTTTTAGCTTCAGATAAGCTTCAGATTGGAATATACTTTTGCACAAAATGAGGACTGAGGATTTTGTCTCCCAACATTTACACTGGAAGTGCTTTAGGAAGGGATCTCTTAATTGTCAGTATGAACAGGAGGAATCATTACAGCAACCAGATCCTGTTTCTGTGTTCATCAGGCCATCTAACTATTTTTTTTTATTGATTGTGAACTTATCCTTGAAGCATGTTTAAGCACCCTTTGACGCACCCAAATACTGATGTCATAGTAGGTGTGTTCCACCAGCTGTCAGTGCAAAAGGTAAGAAAGGATGTTATCCAAAGCCTGCAGCAAGAACATTGTATTTACAAGGTTCTCAACTCAAATTTCTTGTTGGGACTAAACTTTGTGCAGGTTTTCTTACCGAGCTGTTTCACCTTTTCGCCTTTCTGACACACCTGTCAAAACTGCACTTTTGACCAAAACCTGAAATAATAACTTGAACTAATTGGGGTTTGGAGCCCCCATACATGATAGCAACGTCAAATTAAGTCATTATTCCTGGGGAATTCCTAGAAAAGTTTGTACAGCCTCTGGTCTGACAGGTCCACACACTTCCATGCCCTCTTCTCAGAAAAACCACCATGTCACTCGCTCACACAGACGCCCATCCTCCTGTTTCTTTGACAGGTTCGGTCAGGCCGACTGTCAGGAAGACGTTGGAGCCACAAATAGAATCCGATCATTGGTTTTGTGCAAAGGGTGTCAGATTATTATTAATTTGTGAATTTGTTTACTGCATATACACATCCATGTGTTTGCATGACTGAGTTGCAGTTACTGGCTTCAAAACAGATGAATGACTGGAGGGATTAATTGTTATTTTATCACCTGAGTGGTTCTTTCAGCACCTTCCCTGCTTCGCTCCTCTCTGAATGTGTCACGACTGACTCTGCCAGCTCATGCTCACAGCTGTTCCTCTCAGTCTTGCCCTTCTCATAAATATAAAGCTTTGACAGCAGCAGAGTAATGACTCAGACTTCTGACTCACACCTGCACGATGTGGCAGAGCAGCCGAGTGTTTTACCTGCCTGACGGCCCAGTGACGCCGGCTCCTGTCTCACAGTAATGTGACATTTCGTGCCCTTGCACAGTCTTGCGGTTTAGCTTTTGTGCTTGAACAATCTGACGAGCAAACACGGTTTCTTCAAGGTAGCCGACAAAGTGTGAAACGTAAACTTCACACGAGCCAATATTCAGTAGAATAAACACTTATTCCAATCCATGTACGTAGTTAACTGATAAATAAGCAGATGAGTACTTCTAAATGAGATTACAAAAGCGATAGCACAATCTGCAAACATTCCTGCTTGAATTCTGTATGGGAACAAAAACTCCCTCTCAACACTATTTTAAGCTAAAAAGGTTGTTTGTTTTCCTGCCAAAAAAATTAACTCAGTGGTATTAATATTCTAATATTTAGTAATAGTGATTTAGTGAAAGGCATAAATGTTACCAGAAGTTTCTATCGGACCTATGAGAGGTCGAATAAAGGTCATATATGACATATTGTAAAGCCAGTGTACGTCCTTGTTCAAATCTGCAAACTTACTTGTAACTAAAGCTGTCAAATAAATATAGTGGTGTAAAAGGTACACTAATTCCTGAAACAGTCCCTTATAAACGTCTACTGGATTTCACAGACTGAGTTTCTGGGTCAACTCTGGGTCAACCGACGCCGTTTGCTTCTGCTTCGGCTCCTCCATCACCCCAGCCTCCGCCTTATGTGCTCAGCTTTTGAGCTGCCATTGTGCTCCATCACAACTGGTTTTCAGCCCCATCTTTTTTCAAACTTCTCTGCCTAGCTCTCTTTTTTCATTCTTGACACAACTATTTCTGTCACTTTTCATGTGAACAACACTATGAACGCGTTCATGGAGAGAATGTATATCTCCACTCCCCATCTCTACAGCATCATGGCTGCCTTGTCACTCTGAGTTTAAGCGTGGCTGTTTGGAACAACCATAAACAACGTGGTCGGACAACATGTCGTATAAACCATTTCTTTTCCAGTATGACCCATCCTTTAGTTTAGAGTTCATGTGTGTTTAATAAAGGGGATCAGTTCTGCATCAGCTGCATCCTCCTTTTTCATGACAAACAGCAGAACCTTTTCTGCCAAATGTGACTAACTGTTTGCTAAAAATAGTGATTTCCTTGACCTAATGTCTTAACTTACTAACTTACTTGTGCATGCTGAGGATGATAATGTAAATATGTGCTTCAAATTATACGGTAAAACTGTGGGTGTTCCAGATGTTAGGAACCAAAGAAAAACAAAGAAAAGGCCTCAAAAACCGGTCAGTGAAAATACAAAGACAGAAGACGAGGAGCTGTCGAATGCAGAAAAGTGAGAATATTAATGCTAAATGGTAGATATGTGCACCAAATACAGGCACTTACTGTCATGATGAACACAAAGAAGACTGGATAGGCAGCTGTTGTGGATTGCAGCCTTGTTTGTGTTCTTAATGCCAATAAGTGCCTGTATTTGTGCTTGTATTTAGCATATTAAACTTTCTTTAACATATTAACTTTACTGCATTGGACAGTTTCCATCTTTTTTTTCCTTTCTGCTCCGGATCTCAGCAATGACGTTGGTGAGTTAAATGTTACCTTAACTTTTAGGAATGATGGTCACAACTATTAAAATAAGACCAGACAGACTTTTTCCTTGAAGTCCAGCTGCTCCGCAGGCTGGAGAATATTTCCATCCTGAGTTCATACCTGACGTAAGAGTTTGGTGAGGCAAAAGTTTGAATAATCCTTCTGACTAATATGGGACAGTTCTGTTGCAGAAAGAAAAACCCCACAATCTTGCAACTTGAGGATGCGCAGATTGTTGTATTTTCTTCACAAACTGGATCTGTGTATCAGGTTCTGTAAAAAAACCCTTCAGTCTTTTTAATCCCTGTGATTTTCTCCCTGTTTACAGAGCAGTTGAGGCTGCCGGACAAAGAGGCGTTTGTGTCTTACCTGGCGCTTTGTCCTGCGTGGCAAAGCTGATCCAGAGGAGGAAACAGGCCCAGGTGTGTATCGCTGACATGATTTCCTTTCAGTTACATGCGTTTATGACTAGGACAGACACACGCACACTGATAAAGAGAAACACATGCAGACGAGCCTTCAGTCCACACTTCTTCCACTGAGGCGATTTCAGGCTTTTTTTTTTCCTCCTTCCGGCAGGTTTTTTTTCCCTGGATCTCTCTGGGTGGTTTGGCATCACACACACACACACACAAATACAGGGAAAAGAGGAAGAGAAAAAGCATAATTAGAGGCACATTCCTGATGAAATGGACACAGGAAGATATACGGTGCAAAACGTGACAGAACATGTGCAGATTTCTGAGGAGAAGTCAGGTTTGAGCCTCTGATGAGCTGTGAGGATTTGGCCGTCCTCACTCTCAAACTTCCCAAACAAAAAATAAAAGTGAGATTTGCGGCTGGAGCTCTGCTGTCTTTCATCCACCTCAAACTCTGAAAGCCTACAACTCTCTTTCTTTTCTTCTCCCTCTCTGTCATTCCTCCTGCTTATCCTCCGTATCAAGCTTTTCTTTTTATCTCTCGAGTGGTCTGATAAGCGAAAGGGAGGAGGATGTATCTGTTGTTCACGCACAATAAAACCCTCTCACGTTATCTCGACACCATCTTAACTGTCCAAAACAAACACAGGTGAACTTGGTACCGTACATCAAAGAGTGCGAGGAAATGCTTAAGTTTAGTGGGACACGTTGGAAACACTCAGAAGGGGGAAGGAAAGTGAGTTAATGATGAGTAGGGTGATGAAGTGCTGTGACGTTTTTTGTGGGCCAGGCGTGCAGCTCATTGTCAGAGTCTTCATGTGTTTACACTGGATCCTTCCTGCATTAAAGCTGAAGACAATCCCCTCTTTAAGTGTGATGCAGTGCAGAAAAAGCACATTGTCTCATATTTACTGCACATTGACTTTTGTCTCTCGGTGAAGCAAAAAGACAAAACGTTGGGAATGTTAGGTGTGAGATTCTGCAGAAAACCAAATCAATCAATTATACTAATTCCAAATGATTAACATTTTCTCACTGTTGAAAAACAGGTGACCTGAAGCCACATCAGCCCAAACTAAATGTACTTTTCAGGGTTAGATGAGGCAACTGTACTTCCAGAGCACATTTCACTACAGTTAAACTCGATGTGCTTAACATTAAAAGGCACACAGCAACAAGAATCTGCAATAAAATACAATAAAAATGCAACAACGAGTCAAGTAAAACGCTCTCTGTGCTACCTTTAAAACACCAAAACAAACACCTTATTCTGTATTAGTAACACATATTAGAGTTATTAAGACACTAACAATAACTCAACTCTTTGACCTCATTAGTCGCGGATTATCTTAAACTCAGTGTGCTTTACATTAAAATGGATACAGAATATTCAATAAAATACAAAAAAAAATGCAGCAAAGTCACAAAACACACAGCTGCCTCTGAAACATACAGCAATGCTTCATGATATGCTTATTCTGTTTTATTAGATGTTATTAAGACATTAACAATAACCTTTCACCTCAGGTGCACTCGCATCTAATCTTAAACTCAGTGTGCCTTACTCTACTCTCTATATATAAAAACATGCATCTTTCAGTTACACATACACAAAACATCTGTTTCAACAAATATACTTTTAATTTATTTGTTTATACTTTCAAATACATACAGTATATTTATCTGCACATTAGTTCTGATAAAGTGTCTTTTCATTATCATATTTTTTCATATTGATAAATAAATGTCCTATTTTTTTTATGATACTACACAAAGTATTATTGAGTTTCCAGTAAAAAGGAAAACAAAAAACAACATTAAACTCCTTTTCTGTATCACTGAGGTGGCACATTGTATTATTAATACTCTTTGACCTCAGGTGCACTCTGAGTTTGTCTGAAAACAGGAGCCGTTCAGCACTCGTCAAGCAGCTTTCATCAGTGATTTCAGTTTCTACCTAACCAGCTGATTTCTTTTATGAATGAAATGTAGATTTTTAAAGGTTTCTGCCGAGGTTTAGAGCTCATCACAGCACTGAAACTGCTCTTCTCAAAGTTATTAACGACCTTCTTTTAGCAGCTGATCCAGAAGAATTATCAGTTTGGATTCTTATAGACCTTAAGTGTCTTTGACAATATGTAAATAACTTTGCTCACTTAGTTGTTATTGTTTTTACAAGTAGTGGTAGTTTTAGTATCCTATAGAAAAGCACTGTACTGTGTGTATATATTAAATAACAGAAAAAGCAAAAGGTTAGTACTTACAGAAGATCCTGGACATCCACAGTAAAACCTCCCTCAATAACTACAAAAAGTCAATATATTTATAGCCCTGTGATATCACACAGAGCTGTTACGGTCCTGAAATCAGTGCCATCTGTCAGTGATGTGACGGGAAATCTGAATGAAAGCTGAGAAAACACTCACAGTGACTCAGCTGGAGCCCCCGTTCAGAAGAAATCCAGGAGAAACAGGAAGAAATGAGGAGCCGAGCCTGCTGCCTCCTGAGAGTGTGCGATAGCTTGACTGGATCAACAGGTTATTTAGAGAATAGGCAGCACACACACACACACACACACACACACACACACACACACACACACACACACATTTCACCATACACAAGGCACCGTAGGGAGGGTCAGGTCGCTCACACACCCTCTGAATGGGTGGAGTTTGGTTGTGATTGCAAAGTCACACACACACACACACAAACACACACACACACACACACACACACACACACACACACACACACACACGACCCTCCATAAGAGTCAGTGTTTCCTCTGCAGCTCCATCAAATGTCAGTGGGGTTTGCTTTCAAATTGCAGAGCTGTTTTAGTGTGTGTGTGTGTACCTTGAGCTATGTGCTGTACGTCAAACCGTCACCAGTGAGGCTGTTCCTCCTCACACCAAATCACATGTGGCATGTTAAGTAAAACTGCTGCATCAAACGAAGACGTTTTATCTTTTAACATCAGGAGACTTTCCTTTTGGTCATTTCTAAACCATCGTTTACTCAGCTTTAATCCTTCAGTTAGTCATCATTTACTCTGGTTCAGTTCAGAAAAGCAGTCCCAGATGTGGATGAGTAACTTGTATTTGACTTGTTCTCTTTTCCAGGGAAGCCCTGTCACAGTTCTTCGTTTATCCTGGAAGCTGGACACCAGAGCAACCAGGCCAATCTTCTGGTTAAAGTCACCTCATCGTTGTTCTTTTGCTTTAATCTTTTCCCTCTCATTGCATAATTATGCCAATTGCTGATAAGACTAGCTAATAGAATAGCTTCCATTGTTCTTCTAGCTGTTTTAAATATTAATGATGGCGCACGTTTGGTCAAGCCACCTGCGTCAGATGTTATCAGTCCATTAAATGGTTCAGTTGTTTTTACTACCATTATAATGCTTCAGATGGGGCAAACTGCACCCACCAGTAGGTCAAAAGCTCTCAAATCATCAGCACTGATGGCAGTAACTTAGGTTAAGAAGAAGCCAATGTTGACTATTGGTTCCACTCAGGAAACGAACAGCGTTCTCCTGGATGAAGGTCCTGTGTTTGACCCATCTCAGACTTGTCTTGCTCTTTATACTTTGTCACATGACATCACATCAACCTTCTTTTGAACCTCCCTGCAGTGATCCAGCTCATCAATACATGATAACAGCCTACTGAGCTGAATCAGGAGGTCGAGTCGGGCCATAATACCTCAAATCTACGTTCCCCGTGATAACATTTTAATCCCGCTGGTTTGTAAATATGTGTGCATCGACATCGTGACCACTTTCTTCACGAGTTGTTGCTGCAGTGATGTAGAAGTGTACCCTAGGGTGTGTCAGTACACTGTGATGTCACTGATGTCACATTAAAACTTTCAGCCAGCGAGTGCAGTCAAACCCTGCTTTTCATTTCAAAAAGATGTTCTCGTTCATGTGGAAACTGTACGCTGTTGAAGGCCGGAGATGTGTCTCATGTTTTGGTGATTTTACCACAATAAGCTTTGGGCTTTTTGGAGAATAGTTTATAAATATTATCAGTTGAGATTGTGTAAAAGTTATTTGATTATTCCTCCCAGAGGTGTAAACTGAGGAAGGTGCTAGGTGAGGCTGGATTAGACTCCAACTCAAATTAAACCTCGGCCGATCTTAATGACCTTTTGTTGTTTGAGCTGCTTCCAAACCTGTGATTTATTTTCCTGCACAAAAACCTCTCTTTCTGTACACACACACACACACACACACGAGATGGAGGTGTGCGCAAACCTCTTATAATCACACCAGGTGCCTGTTTTTTCATTGTCCCACTGAGAAAATCCTGATTACTGATGGCTGTGTGTGTGTGTGTGTGTGTGTGTGTGTGTGTGTGACTGTTTGTAGGTTAGTGAAAGATTGCTGTGGCTGTAGATAAGAGGATTAGGGTGGAATTAGTGTCATTCCTCTATCGCTGGGAGGAATAGATTCATATCGATTTTAATCAGAGATAGAAAGATCCACAAAACCGGAGATAAAACAGACAGAGACCGGCCGCCAGAGCAAGAAGAGGAGCGGCTGAAGCTGCAGGGACGGAGGAGACGATCATCGCAGCCGGGATGTCCAGCTGGAGACTGAGGAGCTGCACAAACACCTGCTGCAGAGATACATGCCTGTAAAGACACATGTAGAAACATATATACATGCACTGAGGAGGAGGCTTCGAGCGATCACTCATGTATCTGCCGTGTTTGGAGGTCTCGCCTTGGTTCTGGACGTCCAGCCACAGTGGGATGTTTGACCACCAGCGTTAGCCTGCGGGACGGTCTGGACTGGTGGACGTGGAGGTGGAGCCGGTGGGTCGCGGCGGCACCGGGATGCTGGCGTGTGAGAGTCAGCTGTGGCGGGGGGACCTGTGAGACATGAAGCCGGACGCGCTCGCCTGCCTGGCCCTGGCCGCCGCCAGCCTCGTCTCCATGGTGACCGGCGGTCGCAGCTCCGGGCGCAGGAGGCACAAGGAGGTCTTCCTCGGGGAGAACAGCAAGTTCAAGTTCGGAGGGTGAGACGCACAGATGGACACTCACACGTTATTACTATTATTATTAATGAATGAAAACCGGAGTCAGTGAAGTGCAGACGATGAGCAGCATCTTTCTCACACAGACAAACCGCTTCTGCTTCTTGAACCTGCCTTGTTTGGCCACTTGGGGGCAGCGCAACAAGCTGTAAACACAACTCTGACATATTATCACCTCACACAGTCCACGTGTACGTGTCAGTGCCTGATATGGGCACTTTTTGTCCACATGAGTACCCTTACTTCTTATTGCGTTGTCACCTCCTGGTGAGTCCACGGTCTTGTAACGCTTGTTTTTTTTGTTTTGTTTTTTTCGACCGGCATTCTCGCAAAAACTCGCCCTACTCTGCCTCTGATTGGCTAGTGGTTGTTCCCCTCTTTGGTTTGGTTGGTGAGGTTTAGGCATGAGAAGTGAGATGGTTTGGGATAGAAAATAATGTGAGGGTCTTTGTTCTGTCATGTTATGTGTATACCATTAATGCAAAGGGCAAATGCTGATTTACCAGAAGATAGAGGAAGAATAAATACAGTCACGCCCATATATAGGTATATATCCAATATATCTGTGTACAATTTAAAAAGCTTTTATTATTCAGAATTATGAACTCACTGGAAATGTGTGTCATAGTTAATGTATATAATGAAATGCATACAAAAATACATTTGAAGTGGGATGTATTACAAAGATATGGGTATACATATAAATATATTTAAGATACATTCAATGATCATGTCATGCAACTGCTGAATTAGAGTACTGGCACCTTTTTAACACATATTTATCCAAAAACATCATTTTTAATAGTAAAACACTGTCAAGAACCATTTCATTGCACATTTTACTGATATTACTCACACACTTTTACGTAAGTAAGGTTTTGAAAGCAGGACTTTTACATATTACAGTAAATTTTGAGGCTTGCCAGGAAGCTGTGATTTCACGTCTAACAAACATGTTACACAGGACCTCCGATGATTCAATCACTTTCATTTCCCTGTTTCACATAAAAACCACAAATGACTTTTCAGTTTGAAAAGTGAGTTCACAGTAATATTCTTCCTTAAATGTAATTTTAAGTGGAAAAAAGGCTAATTTTTCTCTGACTGTGCTGTTTTAATTGCTCACAGAGGACCGACCACTGCAAGTCTGAAATATTCCAGCTTCTGGGAAGCGTGTACTCTTCAAACAGGCTTTATTTGTCTAATAGGAGAAAAAAATGCAGCTTTCCTGGAGCTTCTGTCGGAAAGAATGAATGAATGCAGCTCCAGTTCTCTAACAAGTTGTGTTAGTGAGTAAAATCACTGAATATTTGTCTATCAAAACCATCTATTAAAAAACCCAATAGTGGTGAGCATAATCATTTTCAACACAAATATGGAGAAAAACTCACAAATTGAACAATTTAAACATTCATATAGAATATATTAAGCATTATAAAAGATATTGTACTTGGATGAGGTGGGAATAGATTTAAAAAAGAGATGCACTGTTGTAGACTTTTGACTGAGGTGTTGTTATAATATTCGCAGCCCCATCCTGTATTTACTTACAGTCACACAACACAACACACTCATTCAGTCTCTGCAATAAAAGCCTGTTTATGACGACATGAACTCTGGCTTCATTCCAGAGAAGCTGTTTCTTAAAGCCACACTTTACTCTTTATTTGTTGCACCAGCCGACAACTGACGTGTGTGTAGCAACAGCGAAAAAAACAATACAACCTTCCTCCTCTGGATAATGGCAGAGGCTCGCCCTCGTCAGCTGACTGACAGGGGATCATTGGGAAATAACGTTGCACAAACAACACAGAGATCAGAGCAAAGTTACACAGAAATGAGTCACCTATATACAGATAGGTGGAATTTAACTAAGTACATTTACTCAAGTATTCAAAGACAAATTTGAGGTGCATCAATTGACTTTTTTGATAATCATTTGTCCTTTTTCATGTAAAAACATTTCATGGTTTCAAGATTTGCTGCTTTTCATTCGAATTATTTTAATAAGTTGAGTGTGTTTTTAATAATGTTGAGCTTTGGACTGTTGGTTGGACACAACAAGCATTGTGAAGGTGTCACTTTGGGCTCTGGCTCATTGTAACACCATTTCTCACTATTTACACTATTTTTCCAAAGCAAACGATCAATGGATCAATGGAGAAAACAATCAGCAGATGGATCCAGAATGAAAATAATCATCAGCTGCAGTCCGATACAAAACAGTTCAAAATGAGCTCCAACAGTAAAATCCTGCTTTTCCATGAATGATGAGGAATAATAATCTAATGATAGAATATATAACAGTACAACAGGCACAGGGACATTTTACTGTGGAAATACTTTAACTACATTTCACTGATTATATAGAACATTTAAAGGCAGGACTTTTACTTGTAACTTGTATTTTTACACTGTGTGTCAGTACTTTCACTTCAGTAAATCTGAATACTTCCTCCACCGCTGTCAAATAATCTTATTTCACAAATAGTTGGAGTGTTCCTTTAGATGAGACTTGATTAGTGTGTGTGTGTGAGTGTGTGTGTGTGTGAGTGTGTGTGTGTGTGTGTGTGTGTGTGTGTGTGTGTGTGTGTGTGTGTGTCCCTCATCTGTGGTGCCTGACCTGATGTTTTGTGTGTCTGTGTTTTGTCCTTCTAGCTTTATGAGGACCGAAAGTCTCCAGAACAATATGAAGATTTAGTGTTTTGATCTCCAAAGTGAGGACGTTGTTTTTAATGTGTCCATACTATAATTCATGGGTTGATTCTGAGCTGTCGCCTCTACAGGAGTCGGACGAACAGCTAGAGTTACATTTACGGTTAAGTTTGAGTTTAGTTAATTAAATCAGCTTCAGGGTTGTTAAATTTGTTTGTTTTGGGGGATTGTAGTGTTTGTTTCAAGGTTAATTTAAGGGATTATGGAGATAGGATTTAGCTCAAATACATTGTCTGACCTCACAATAATAGGAGACCAAATGTTTGTGTGTTCATGTGTGAGTGTGTGTGTGTGTGTCCAGGTTTGTTTGTGTCAAGGTGTGTGACTTTCAAAGAGCGTTTTCAACCGTCAGCGGAGAAAATCTCAAACAGCTTTGTTTCTTTTGTTTCCGCTGTGTGCTCACCTGTGCACTGCACCTGTATGTTTGTGTGTGTGTGTGTGTGCGAGAGTGTGTGTGTTTGTTTACCACCTGTAAACACACACACATACACACAGTACAGTATGTACTGCAGCTGAGAGGCAGCCGTTCTCAGGCTGTAATTACACCTCCTACATCCTGAATGAATCCTCACTGTTGACATGTAGATATGAAGTTTCATTTCTTGACTTGTTTCACGGCTGCAAACTCTCATGATGTAACTTCACATTCAGATATTTCAAGAAACTTCAGAGGGTTGAGCTTTAAGGTTCTTTCTTGACCTTGGAAAGGTTGACTAGTTTGTCTTGTAGGACATTTCGGCCACATGTCATGGTCATGCGTACATACGTAATGAGATTATTTTTGTCATAAAGACTCCTAGAAACACTAAAATCATAAGTTTAAATTTCCACATAACAACCACACCCACTTAAGACGTTTGTGATGTTCTGCCAACCAAACTCCATTAAAAAAGTTTCACATTTTATTTGTTCATTTTACATTTCATTTACATCTTCTGCAAATGTTATCTCCCTATCTAATGATCCGGTGCCAGGTATCTAATTCAGGTGGAGATTTTTGTTTCCAGTATATTTATATTTTTCCTAAAAGCAGTAAAAATGATGTTTAAAAAAGCCTTAAAAAGCAATGTGTGTAATATGTGTACAACATACACAAAGTCTGTTTCTACTTCATGTATTTAGTTGTTGGTCTAATATCTGAGAGGATTTTGGATGCAAAAACATGATGTGTTTTCTCCTTATTTGGGTTCTTCACTGCTGGATGTCAAAAGGCTTTCTGGGAAAGATAGTGACTTAATAACCAGGGCTGTTGCACTGAGTAAACTGAGGTCATGTCCTTGGCGATTTTCCTTAAATTTGTGGGTTTGGCAACTTTATGCAACTTTATACAATTATACAATTTAAAACTAACTTTTGTGTTTTAGTATTTTAAAGGCTGGTTTCAGTATTTCATTTTATTTCTTATTTAAATTTGCCTGCTTTAAGGCCAACCAAAATATATTCCTGGCAGCATGAGAAAGGCTTTTAAATTAAATCTAAATGCTTTAATATGAAGAATCCAAATAACTGCAAAACATTTACGTTTTGTTATCATTTAAACTACCCTACAGTATATACAAGTAAAGCTGAAAGGGTTTGTTGATAAATCATTTGGCAACTTTTTGGATTTGAGTTGATAGTTTGATAAATCTCAATATCTGCATTATGATTTTGCTTTATGAGGCTGTTTATGGTTTTATCAGACCTGCAGTAGCACCGAGGATTGTTTTGGAACATAATGAAAGGTTTTGTGTGTTAGACAGAGAACATGTGCACACGTGTGCACGCGTGCACGTGTGTTTTTTTTGTTCATGGAGGCGTGCCACGCCTTTGATTAAGGTTATGGTTTTGGCAGGACGAGAGCGAGCGGCAGGGAGGGAGGGGGAGGACGGAGAGAGAGAGAGAAAACCACAAACTGTTTTCTAATCAAAACCTGCAATTACATCTTTAATAAACCATCTAATCACTCAACACACTGTCTGTGTGTGTGTGTGTGTGTGTCTGTGTGTGTGTGTGTGTGTGTGTGTGTGTGTTGTTTCTGCAGACGTATTGACTACAAACTGAAGAGGCAGGACAGCACCAAAACACTGCTCATAAAAAGTGAACAGCTGCTGAGGATCGAGGAGCACGACTTCGCTATGAGGCCAGGCTTCGGAGGTCAGCAGCACACACACACACACACACACACGCACTTATGTTTGCATTTCTATACTTGTGAGGACCCTCGATGACATAATGCGTCCCCTAGCCCCTAATGCCTAACCCCAATCCTTAACCTTAAAACCAAGTCTCATCCTTCATGTTCATTCACAGATGTAAAACAAGAACCTCAATATCTGTTTTTGTTAGTTTATTATTATAATTAAGTCAGAATTTTGTAAAACAATCATGCAGTATGTTTTAGCTGAAATTAAAAAAACAGTATTAAAGTATCCTAGTTCAAAAATGCAAAATTATACTAATCTGATTTAACCTAACTATCTTTTGAAGCATTGAGGACCGGCCAAAATGTCCTCATAATGCAGAAATGTCCTCACTACAGTAGTTTAAAACTGAAATTGATCCTCACAAAGGAAGCAGTACAAGCCCCCCCCCCCCCCCCCCCCCCCCACACACACACACGCACACACACACACACACACAAATGCACACCTCATTTAATCTCTGATTCCTGATGATTTAATCCTCTCGCTCACACATCGTCCAACAGAGGAAATTCAGTCCTCGTCCCACGCTGATGATGCGTTCGCGGTGGTTTGATGATGTGATGATGGGCACTGGGTCACCCAGACAACGGATGTGTCAATCCTAAATCACCAACACTGACCCAGATTACACCATTGTGTGGCATCACGTGTGTGTGTGGGTGTGTGAGCTTTAATGCATTTGAAATACAGTAGGACTCTGTGTGCTCACTCAAATGTGATTGTGTGTCGCTGTGTGTGTTTTCTGCAATATAATGAGTGCCTCAGTGTGTGTGTGTGTGTGTGTGTGTGTGTGTGTGTGTGAGTAGGGGGGATTCATGTGCATTAATCTGGATTATATTCCAGGTCTGGAGCAGATGGAGGGGTGGGAAACAAACCGTCGTCTGCAATGAAGATCATCAGTATCAAACACACGACAATAGAAGCAATAGAGACACATTTCATGAAAACACATGAAGCAAAATGGAAAATGTTTCCATAATCAGCGATGTGGATTAAAATGATATCAGTGAACTAAAAGCTCTTTAAGAGATAAACATTGTAGATTATAGATTATAAGTGTCTCTGTGTATTAAGAGATATACAAGAGAGATTCATTGTACAGAAGGTGGGAAACAACAGTACATTTACTCATTTTAAGGTTCTCGTACTTGAGTATTGCCATTTTTTGGAGACTTTCTACTTTCCCTCCACGACATTTCAGAGGGAAATATCAAACTTTTTCCCCCGCTACATTTACCTGAGTTACTGGTTATTTTGCAGACACACATTGAATTAATTCATTCATTTGTTGGGTAAAATTGTTTCCCAGAATGCAAACTCTCCATGGATTTTTTCAAGAACAGCCTTGTTTCAGAACTAATTTTAGATTTTTTCAAAACCTCCCGTATGTGCATGTTTTTTTTTAAGAAATCAATCTTATCAGCAGGACAAGATTGTTCAAGAAGAAAGAACCAACTTTGAGTGTCGGTATAAACAGGATTCCAACTGTGGTCTCGAGTTTTTGCGCCCAAACATTGATCCTGACCCAAGAGGTTAAGAGTCACTATTACCACAAACGGACGCATGTCACACAAATGTAAACATAATTCTTCTTAGGTTTTTGAACAATGCTGTCATTGTCTTAGTTTGACACGTCTCTTCCTTTCATTCTTCCATTGATCTCAAAACATGAAGAATCCCTTAAATTTTTTGATCAAAACTAAAGTCTTTGTCACTATGACGACATCTACTTTGGACTGGAAATCCTGGAAAAACCTGCACTTCCAGGATTGAAACCTTGAGATACTCTTACTGTCTGACCTGTGGCGGAAGATGTATTCAGATTCTTTACTCATAAGTTATCATTAAAATGTTCACTTAGGTAAAAGTATGTCAGTATAATCAGGAAACTGTAGTAGTATAAAAAGTAAAAGTACGGTTAGGTTTCAGATGTACTTGTATAAAGTATTGGGTGGTTCAATTTATGACAAAACATCATATTTTATAAACTTTTTTATGAACTTCATATGTTTTATATGTAAAAGTAAAATCAATATTTCTCTCATATTATATGTCAATATATGTGATGTGGTGTAAAGTGGCATGAAAGGAAAAAGACTCAAGTAAAGTACAAGTTCCTTGAATTTGTACTTAAATAAAGCACAGAACACGCTCAGCCTCCTTGTTGCCCCCGTTCTTCCGTCTCCTCTGTCTTTATGGTTGGTTGCCGTCCTGCATGTGTCTGTGGTCCTTTCCGTCGTTCAGGGTGGGGACAACAAAAGCACCACTGTCCGCCCCACGGCCCTGCGGCATTTCCACGGACTATAATTTTACACAGATGGAAATCTCAGCTCTTTCTGCCTCAGATAAGCCTATAGCTGCTGTGTGTGTGTGTGTGTGTGAGAGACCCAAGAAGCCGAGGAATCAAAACCATTCCCTCCCCAGAGTCCTGAAATACACCATGTGACATTTCTTACACGTGTTGAGGACTTGTAGTGTTTCTATATCAAGGTCAACCTTTAAAGGATGTCTATAAACTTTATATTAATCCCTTTAAACGTCCCATCAGGCCACCTCGGTCATTCTACGTTACAGTTAGACATCGTGATGCCAAACGCTTGTAACTGATTTACTGCCGCCTTTCTGCTCGTGGCCGGCCAAACACTGGTTTATTTTGGCCGCGGCTCCTCGCTGTGTGACCTTGTCTGGTCCCAGTTTCAGGTGACAAACATTGGATCTGATTGGCAGATTCATTCCTGTCATAAAAGGGGGAAAAAGGCAGGAAGAAAATGTGCTTCACTGTCCTTTTCCACCACCTTTTTGTGAAGTGAAACATGCAGTGACTCTATTAAAACAACCCACTGATTTATTGTCAGAAATCTTTTCTCCTCCTACTTGAAAGTCTGTCTACAGGCAGCGTACCATCACATAACTCCTCTTACTTTTCTTATTCACAGTGATATTTTTGTTTTACGTGTGTTAAGTTTCCAGCTTGCAAAAAAGAAAATTCAGCGGTTTGAAAAAAGAAAGTTAAAGGGGCACTCCAGTGTTTTATTCTTTCACTTTCAATCAACAGTTGAACCTCAAACCTCATAATTATTAAAAATACATTCAAATAACTACAAGGAAAAGCATCAAATCCTCACTTTTAAGAAGCTGGAAAGTAGAAAAGTAGTAATAAAAAGTATATAGTGGCATGAAAAGAAAGTAAGTAATGTACAAGTACCTAAAATTTGTAAATAAGTAAATGTACTTAGTTACAATCCACCACCGAAGATGTGTTGCTCTGCAGGAAGCCATCTGCCAGATGAATGTGATGTAAATGCCAAATGTAACTGCAGCAAACTGTTTCTAAAATGGATAGCTGTGATGTAAAACATACGTTATTTGCAGTAAGTGTGCGTTAACATGGGAAACCACTGCTGTGGTTCTTTAAAGGTTTAGTAAATAAACACTGTGTGTGTGTGTAGGCTGAAAACCTACAGAGCTTTCATTACAACAGTGTTTCAGCCCAGGCTGCCGGCGTTATGCATGGCTGTGTTGAGTCAGTATGGATTGTGTAGGAGTCTGACAGTCAGAGAATTACCTCTTAATCCCTCTCCACCTTTCACCTCTCATCCTCCTTGGATTGGCGGCGACGGAGAGTCAAATCCAAACAGACAGAGTGGCGAACGGAGGCTGGACAGAAACATCCCGCGACCTTAAAGCTGCATTATGCTGCTTATGACTGCATGAATTGATCCATCCGCGGTGTTGTGTTCGGGGATTAAACGACACACAAGCACACAAACATTTTGGGACAAGAAAAACATGACCTTAAAGCTGCACTCACAAGGCTCGATTTTGATGTGTTATGAAGGTAAATCTGTAGCAGCTCACTAACTGACATGTTGCAGGTTTACCCAAATAAAAGTCCAGAGCTGGATTTAGAGACTAGCAGGACAATCTGTGCAACACACAGGGATTCAAACAGTCAACTTATGCTGCTATTTGGGGCCATACGCAGAGACAAAGATCCTAGTTATTATTGCCGGGTCATCCAGTGTGCGCCTCTTCTCTCCTCTCACTTTGATTTGGAGACACCTGCACAGACAGAAGAGAAGAAGGCCTTGTTTTGCTGACGCTTAGCAAACACAATTTCATGCTGTCAGTCGCATTACTAACCTCACTAATGACACTGCCCAATACTGCAGGAGAAATGTGACCACCTGAGGCTGCTGACTGATTTCTCTGTTAGTGAAACAGGCCGAGCAGGAACAACCACGATTTCCTGGTTTGTACCAGAACTAATGGAAAAAAGGCCCGCCTGTTTTGTATCTGACAACGACATTTTCCTCTTTTCTCTCGGTGTGCTTCTCCAGGAAATTTGCCGATTGTTGTGCAGATAAACCCGAGGCTTCTGCAAAAAAAAAAAAAAGTTTCACAATTACTTACTCAGGAGCTTGTTTATGTCAGCTGATTAGAAAAAGATGCATCCGTGGAAATCACGGCCATAATGCCCCTGCTGTGTCCCCTGGTTGGAAAAACAACCCAAAACTTTGCAGGTGAGATTAACCTTTGACACCCACACCCCTTTTTTAAGGTTTTTATTATATAATCTTCGATGCATTTGATTTGGATTCTTCCCATCCTGACCCCAAACACAAAAAAGACAAGCATCTAATCAGTCAACACGTATGTCACAGATACTGCCTCAGTTTTTAACTGTACTACAGTAGCAGTCTGTGAACGTTGCAGATGACGACAGTATCCCTCAGGTGGATCCGTGGGTGGTAAAAGCTCAGTCAGTCGACTTTACCTCAAACAGCAAAGAAAAAGAGAGAAGTGTAACTCAGCTCAGGAAGGTAATCGAGCAAACCTTTTCCAGTTTGTCCATTACTGCTACCTTCATGTGATCTTAGAGAGCTGAACCTGACCTCCTTTTGCACGTGTCTGTCTATAAAATGCCTGCCTCATGCCTTAAACATACTCTGGCTGGGTGTGACGGGGAAAAGGAAAGCAGTAAAGAGAAGCGAGAGGGAGAGTGAGTGACCTTCTGATTCAGGTTTTTCCCACCAAAGGCAGTCGTTGTCGGGGCTACGCTGAATGTTGAGTCTGCACCGCTGGTGGTTTTTACGAGTCACGCCAGGACAAAACCGGGCTGCGGCGGGAGCTTTATGGTCCTGACTGTCAGATGGACTTCATTAAATAAAGTGTTTATTGAGCTGCCGGCCTGCTTGCATTCAAGTGGAATTAACACACTTTGCAAAAAGCACACAGACACTTTCAAGTACATCTTTGCTTTTTTCCTGTCGTCAGGAATTTAACCCGGTAAACCACATCCAGACAGAGGTCACAGACAAGCCCAAACCAGTGTGTGTGTGTGTGTGTGAGAGGGATTGTGTGTTTATGCAGGTCATAAGGTATTTTCATTTTTGAATTCCACAACATAAAATGACAATAGAAGTGTACCAAAGTGCAGCCACCGATAATCAACCCATGTCAAAACAGATTAAACCAGTTTAGATTCAAGACTGCAGACAGACCATCTTTCCAAACATGCAGGTTTAAACTGAGATAGAACATTTAAAGGACAATTTAATGGATTATAATATTAGTAAGTATGTTTTCATTAGGGCTGTGCGATATGACGATATATATCGTCACTCCAATATTGCAAAAATCATCCTGTCCAGTCCGTTGTTCTGCTGTAATACCTTGTTCACCTGCCTCTGCAAGTTCTCTTTATCTCAACACTCTCAACAAAACCAAACAGAAATCACACATTATCTCTCTGTTGGCTCTTTACTTTTGACATGACAAGGCATTACGTGGTCAGACTTCTCTAACGTAAAGTAATTGTTGACCTCTGAGTGTCGTGAGTAGCCTCAGGTGTTCAGGACTTCTGGCTGTTCAAAGTTCGAGCCTGAAAACTGAAGGTGATCGTGCCACGCCTCCCATGAAGTGTCAAAGAGTCAAATCAGCACACAACTGATTTGTTTACTTGGTTTTACAACTTTAACTGTGTGGGTTGTACAGCTTAATCCTGCATGTTTTTTTACATGACTTCTTCGTCTCTTTTATCTCCATGTTTTACCTCTTTCTTCTGTTTGTAACTTCTGTTTTGAAAAAGTACTTTATAAATTGCATTGGGGGGGGGGGGGGTTAAAAGACACATATAACTGTTCTGTCCCCAGCATTTAAATAACTATATTTCAATGTGTAGTTAGGACCTGTTTACTTTGAAAATGGTAATTTACATACTGTTGAAACAACAATTATAATGTAACCTGGATGTCTAAAGGCCTCCCCATTTAAACCAATTCAGCTCAGTTTAAATGTAGACATCACAAAAACAAACACACTGAGTGAGGCAAAAGTTCAAAGTTGTCAGAAGTGATTTATCCGCGCTGTAAGCTGACAGTCATGCATTCCCCTCATTGTTAACCTTTTAACTTTTACTCTAAAGAACATACGTAAGGTTTACAGATGTTCATGAGTTTAAGACAACAGTAAGAATCACTGCTGATGCTTGTGGTCGAGTCAGGAATGAGCTTTTTTTCTGCATTTAGCCGAGCAGATTGACCACCAAACATCGTCACAGTTGGTTACAGGATGGACAGACGTCCCGAAAAAACCCTCCCTCCCAAACTGTCCGGTCATGATTGCTTTGTGGAGGCAGAGCAGCCAACAGGGAGCGAGTGGCCATGATTGAAGCTTGTGGTTTTTTTTGGGGGGTCAGAGTTGTGCAGTTCAGCTATTTCTGCTCTGTTTGTGTGCACAAATCAGGTTGTTCAGGTTTAGCGGTTAAACAAGCTTAATCTGCTAATGAGGCGGATGCAGCGGGGGAGTGTGGGAGACAGATGTTGATGGCAGCGGTGAGCTGGTGGCCAGGACAAAGGATGTTGTTACCAGCGTTTGACCAGAATGAGGTTAGAGGGGCCGATTGACGAGATAGATGTGAAATACATTTGACATTCAATTTAAGTCATTTTGGATTAATTTAACTCCAAATAAGTATAAATTTTTCCAAGGTTTTACCTGTGTTAGGGTGGGAAAAGCCTCTGAAACACATGAATATTGTCATGGGACAGTGAGACTCTCTGCTGAAGGTTTCAGCAGCTTTTCTGATGCTGTAGAGTAAAATCACATCATTGTCTTTAACATATCAGCAACTGTCACAGCTGACAAACTGATAACCAAAGTATGAGCACATTGTCCAACCATTCCCCCTTCTTGCATTTTTCCACCTTTATTACAAACAATTCTTTACTGAATATTGTATGAAATGTCTTATCACACTGTTACTCACAACACTTCAAAATGTATAAATTGCAAATTACATCCAGTTGAGTTGAGTTTTTTGCAGATCAAAGGTTTCTGCAGAACACCTCGGGGTGCTGTGAGAGCAGAGAATACTTACGACTGACTGATTTCCTGAAGGCTGCTCTGACGTACAGCGTCACTTCTATCTATTTATGAGTTATGAGTTTGAATCTTTGACTTTAAAACTAATAATGTTCTTATCTTGATGCTTCAGGTGCAGCCATCCCTGTAGGCATTGATGTGCAGGTGGAGAGCATCGACAGCATCTCAGAGGTCAACATGGTGAGCAATCCGTGTTTATCTCCAGTATTCCACCTTAAATTCATTTCCAATTTATGATGACCAGTAAACCTTATCAAGAAAGACATTTTTTTAAATGAATAAATAAAGAAATAAATAAAAAATATATAATATATCTTAATTTTAAATAATAAAGAAAATATCTTAAAAGCCCTTTTAACTTTTGATACTGTGCACTCAATTAGCATAATAACAATCTAAATGTATCTAAAATACTACATTTCTTTCTTTTAATCTTCTTTGTGTTCTTTATGTGCACAAACCTGATTTTCACAAAGGAGGAGCTGTTACTTCTGAGAACATTTCGTCCATTCATTTCTAAACATTATGAGCTTTCAGGAGTCCACAGTATTGAGAATATGCCAGCTGTTTTTTTTTTTTTTTTTGTTAGAAAAAAGTTGTGATGTCCACTTAGGGCTGCTCTGACATCAGTTCCTGTCAGCTCGCTTTGGTCTCGCCGCTGACCCCTCGAGGGCTCCGCTTTCAACTCAACCGGCCTCTTACTTACAACACTTCAGTTCTTCCAAGAGAGATAAATGGTGGAGGGGGGGTGGCGTTGTCATGGCAGCCTCGACGGGAACAGTGAAAATCTGCGTGTAGTCTGTACCCGACTTCAGGCCTCTGGCCACTGCAGAAACAAGTCCATCTCATCCATCACCGACTGTGATTTCTGAGGCTTTTCACCTCCAATACACCCAGAACAAAAGTGACACACATAGTTTGACATTAAATGATTTTTCCCTTCCATTTGTTCTACAGATATTCAGAATTTTACTAAGACATTAGAATCAACAAAGCCAAACACAAAGAAAGAAAGGAAAGAACAGCAGAAAGACAAAGAAAATCCAAATGTAGGAAGTGTTTTGATTAAGATACAAATATAAATGTTGAAGCTGAGATACATTTCCTTTTTGTTTTGGCGTGTGCATCCTGCAGGACTTCACCATGACTCTGTACCTGCGTCACTACTGGAAGGACGAGCGTCTGGCGTTTCCGTCCCGAAACAATCAGAGCAGGACGTTTGACTCCAGGCTGGTGAAAAAGATTTGGGTCCCTGACGTCTTCTTCGTCCACTCCAAACGCTCCTTCATCCACGACACCACTATGGAGAACATCATGCTGCGGGTCTACCCCGACGGAAACATCCTCTACAGCGTCAGGTACGGGACGGGGGCGGGCGGAGACAGGAGTTGTGGAGGTTTAAACGTGCAGATTGTTGCCCCAGAAGAGTTTATCACGTGTCATACCAACAAAGACAACATGAATTTAAAAATGGAGATTATGAGATGGGAGGCCCAGCTATCCTTGGCAACAGCAGGATAGGTGTGTCCAGGACCTGGTGAAGGCTGTATCGTGTGTTTGTGTGTTTCAGGGTCACTGTGACGGCTCTCTGCTCGATGGACTTCAGCAGCTTCCCTCTGGACACACAGAACTGCTCGCTGGAGCTGGAGAGCTGTGAGACACACACACACATATTGTATATATATAGATACAGGATATATACAGGCAGGCATTAAAGAAAGGTCCAACAAATACAATATAGATTTATATAGCAGAACTTGGTTGGGGTTGGGAACCGCTGTTGTAAATAAGGTATAAAGTAGATGTAGATTACTGATGTAATCTAATAATATAATCATATATCTGTCACAGGGGACAGAGTTGATACTTTACATTTTGCTGATGATACTTGTACTTTTACTAAAGTAAAATTATGAGTATTTTTTACTTATTTTGTTGTATTGGTACTTATGCTTAAGTAGAGGATCTGAGTACTTCCTCCACATCTGTAAGTGACACATGCAACAATAAAATAAAGAAGTAAAAGGCCAGATTAACTCCGACGACTGCCAACAAATCCAATAAACATCCGTCTGTTTTTTCAGTTCTCATCTTTCCTTTTAATTCCATGACACTGAACACCCCCCCCCCTCTCTCCACAGATGCGTATAATGAGAACGACCTGATGCTTTACTGGAAGAATGGGAACGACTCTCTGAGGACGGATGAGATCGTCTTGTCTCAGTTCTTCATTGAGCATTTCCAGGCCTCCAATGGCCTGGCTTTCTACAGCAGCACCGGTGTGTGTGTGTGTGTGTGTGTGTGTGTGTGTGTGTGTGTGTGTGTGTGTGTGTGTGGTTTAATAACCTGAATTCACAGTGAAAAGGCTGAAGTTTCTGTTTTCAAAAGGATGCAGAAATGGGCAGAAAACAGCAGAAAATTGAATTAAAAGTAATAACACAGATACAATATAATGTAAGTCAAAATCATATTGCCAAAAGTATGTGGACACCGCAGTCTACAAACCCTTGTGTTGTTTTGTTCTGAGGGTCTTTTTCATGGTTTGGGCTCCTCAGTTCCAATGAAGTTAAATCTTAACATAACTGTATACAATGATATTTTAGACCAGTGGTTGCCGACCTGAGGGTGAGGGTGAGGTGTTCAGTGGAAGTAGAAAAGTAGAAAGTGGCATGAAAAGAAAAGACTGACGCAAGTACAAGTACCTCAAATGTGTACTCCAGTACATGAGTAAATGTACTTAGTTGCATTCCACCGCTGGTCAACAGTTGTGTTTGTGAACAAAACCAGGTCCATAAAGACAAGAACAGCCAGATTCAACATCTGGTGGAAAGACTGAAGGCAGAAGAGTGGAGCTGTTGTAGCGGCACATTGATGCCGCTAGTTTGAACCTCAGTGTCTTTCCGTCAGGTTGGTACAATCGTCTGTTCATTAACTTCATCCTGCGGAGGCACATCTTCTTCTTCATGCTGCAGACGTACTTTCCCACCATGCTGATGGTGGTTCTGTCCTGGGTCTCCTTCTGGATCGACAGGAGGGCCGTTCCTGCTCGCGTCTCCCTGGGTAACAACATCAGTCTGAGGCCTGAAATTTCACGATTTACTTTGTGAGACCTTGCATGTGACTGTCTGTTCATGACAGTAAATATTACATTTACATATAAAAAACATCTATTCTGTGTTCCACTGTTTCACTAGATTTTTAGATAAAGGTTTAGAAAAGCACAAAAAATACAAAAAAAGGTATAATACATGAATCTATAATAGTAAAACAATTGATATTTATTGTATTCCTTCTGCTTTTCATCTACTGCATGTGAATACATTTTACTATTTATCAAAATGAAGAAAACTCTGTAAAATAAAGATTTTAGAAGTTTGAGGTTGAGAAATCTTTCTTTATTATCTAAACACACACTACTGCTTAGTGTGAAAATCGTGTTTTTTTAGAAAAAAGATCAAATTCTTTGTCTTTAGATGTTGATTTGAATGATATGTACTAGTCATATAGTAATTAAAATAACCTATATGACATCAATGTGTCATAGAGTATTGATATGAGCGCTAAACCCCTATATGGTTTTGGTATCTACACTATCATCTCTCAACCGTTGAGTCTTCACCAGACTTTATGCATTATTTGAAGGTTTTTTCTCTAAAAGTGGACCCACCGAATGTCAGAGGTTGTGTTATTGTTGTTTTGTCTGAAAACAGGCGCGCTGTGATGTAAAAACACCTCTGTTTCAGGTATAACCACGGTGCTCACAATGTCCACCATCATCACGGGGGTGTCCTCCTCCATGCCTCAGGTATGTGCTGTGTTTGTGTGGGTTCAACAGGCCTTCAGCTGCACTACAGTCGGCACTTCTTCGTGCTCATGTGGGCCCTGAGGGTCAGTCCAGGACTGTAAGGCTCTCCCTGGCCTGGCTGTATTTCAGAACTTTTAGTCCCGTATCAGCCTGTAAGAAGCTGGACATGCTGGGGCAGAGGTCATTTGTCCAGACTTAAAACTAGAGGTTAAAAACTCACATCAGGGCTCCGAGGCTCTGGAACAACCTGAGTGAAAAACATCTTTTTAAATCGCTCGCTACATACTTTTATTAGAGAGATTTTCCTGATTTTACATTAATTTATTCACTTCTTTTAATTTATTTTACTGAATTTGCTCTTTGTTAATTTATTGCCTCATATGCAAAGAACGCTGGAACTTTGTTTGTGAAAACTGCTCTGATTATAAGATTATTAGAACAAATGTATGAATCCACACAGGAACAAGAAACTATGATCTGACAATCAACAACTAAAACCTAAATAAAACCTGTTAAGTGCAGAGTAATTGTTTCAGAAAGAGCTAAAAATGTGCAGTACAAGGTACAAAAAAGTCTAATAATCTGATATATTTATATTTATTGAATGCTTCTATTGTTCTATATGTGTTTTATATCATACTGTTATATGTGTACATGCATGTTTTTATGTCTATTTTTTACTTTAATGACCTGTTCTGATTGTTTGCTTCATTTCAATGATTATTGTTACATCAACAGACTGACTCCATTAGTTGGTTATGATTTTTCCCATGTGTGACTTTGTGCATGTGTGCGTGTGCATGTGTGTGTGTGCATGTGTGTGTGTGCATGTGTGTGTGTGTGTTGTCCAGGTATCGTACGTGAAAGCAGTGGACATCTACCTGTGGACCAGCTTCCTGTTTGTCTTCCTGTCTGTGATCGAATACGCGGCCGTGAACTACTGCACCACCCTGGAGGAGATGAGGAAGATGAAGAGGGGGAAGGTCAGCAGAGGGCGACACGGGGAGATTATAAAACGCTGCACGTTCACACTCGGGCAGAACAGGGAGGGAACCAGGGCAAGAAGAACCCATGTTTTACTTAATGTCTCACTCTAGTTGTCAAACAGAGACATTACACCTGAACGTAGCGTCCTCACATGCAGACTCACAGGGACTTTAATCTGACATTTTCTGGAGGAAACTTCTCAGATATTATTAGGAAATTATTCATAAATTACAGAGTTTAAGATAAAGCATCACTGTCGCTTTCCTAGTTCTTGGGATTTTCCCAAGACATTAAGACTCGATTTACACACAGTGAAATTATGAGATTACTGAGTTACTGAGATTTATATTTGAATGGATGAATAAACATTACTTAAACTACATTAAGAGGCAAGACGAAACAAAAGCAGAGTGAGTACATGGCACTGCATCCGTAATGTGTCAAAACTGTGTGTCTTAAAATAAAGATTAAACATACAATGTCAGAAAAATATTAATAAGTGTCCAAAAAAAGGAAGAAAAATATGAGTAAAATGCTTCTTTTATACAGTCTATGGAGAAATGTCAGAAAAGGCTGGAAAATGTAATTTAAAACAGACGGTGATCTGTCCAGCTGGCAGCAACAATGGAAATGAACATAAAATAACATAAAACAAAAAATGGGTTATGTTTCCAGAAAAAGCTATTAAGTGAACCTTGAGTATTAAATATAACCATTTGATCTCTTGTTAATATAAAAATATTGATTACAGCCACTTTAAACACAAAAAAACCCGATTTCATCTGAGGATGTGTGCAGATTGTGGAGCGTGATCTGCTCCTGAATGCTTCCCGTTTCAGATCCCGTCCACCTTCAACGCCAGCCAGGCGATGGCCTTCGACGGCTGTTTCCACGACAACGACATGGAGCTGACTCCATTCCCCAGCATGCCACCCACCCTGACCACCGACCCCCTCGCCACGCCGACCCAAACCCCGGACATCCGGCCCGCGGAGGGGACCCGCCTCCGCCGGCAGCGGTCTGTGCGTGAAAACGTGGACCTGCTGGTCAGCAACAGCTACATGATCGACTCGTACTCCCGCCTCGCCTTCCCTCTGTCCTACCTGCTCTTCAACACCATCTACTGGAGCCTCTACTCCTGATCCAGCACCAAAACAAAAGGTCTCCATGAACTCTGGCGCCCCTTAACAGAGTCCTGAGTGTTGAGTCAGAGAGCATGATGGGAGATTCCTCCTCTCCACGGGGCTCTTCACTGAACCAACTCTCGAGTCTGGAGCCCCTTCAGCTCCAGCTTCATCACTCATTATGTTCTTCACAAGAGAGATAAAAGCACTCTGACATTTGTCTCGGGACGTAATGGATCCTGATTTGTACATGTGACTCTTCTTTCTGTGCACCATGAGAGTCTTATGCTCAAAGCTCTTATCACACTTTTGTCAGTACCTTTTACCTGTTTCCTTAGCGACAGGGAAATACTAAATTAGGAACAAATTGATGTGAAAATGTTCTTTTTCGAAATACTTCCTTACCCCTTTTTTGATGGATGGTGTGAGTGGAGCCGACCGCTCACACCAATGTGAGTTCATTTCTTTTCTCATTAAATTTTTATCTTGTTCATGAGGATGTAAAAGTGAATTTATGTGTACTGCAGGGACAAACATGTACGGATTTGGTTTTTTTTTTGCCTACAGAGATGTAACCATCAAAATCTAACACATCGCAGCTCTTTTATGAGCTTTATAAGTCTTTTTTAGACTTTTTATGAAAAAATAAATGAATAAAGTTTCAGGCTTCCTGCAGAGTTTAACTCCTGGCAGAGTGAGAAAGGCTTTGAAACAGCAGTGAGACCTTTATGTCAGGATATAAAACTTACAGAAAGTATAATTGAACCAGTAATTACATTTAAAAAAAAAAAAGAAGATCTTTTTGATTTGTGGTCAAAACTTTCTACGTTGTGTTTGGGGACTCATGATCTCAGTGTTTCTTAAATCTTGGCTCCAGCTCTGATACTGTAGCAAAATGAAAACATTTGAATTATCATATATAGGGACTTACTAACACATTGCTGACACACATCCAGTAGTTCTAGTAAGTATTCGAATATTTATACACCAAAAAATATATAATAATTACATAAAGACTTCTGAATTTCTTCCCCAGACTTTTAATCCTGGCTGTGTGGAGAAATAAGAACTGAGAGCTAAAACATGGCGAACACTTTATTTGTATTCTTTAGCAGAATCCAGTATTTCTGGCTAATTATGTTTATATTAGATTCATTTTAGGCCAATAAAATAAAGTAATCTCTCCAAAATGTTATTCCTGGCAGAGTGGACTTGACATGAAATCTAACAAAAGTATAACTGAACATTCAGCTGCATGAATAAGATATGAAGAATGGACGTAATTTTAAAAAATAACATGATGGGTTTCATGTATTTCTAGACTCAGTATGTTTTAATTTGATTAAATTTAGGTGAATAAACACAGTTTCAGCTCCCTCCAGAATGTATTCCAACTAGTAGAATGGACGTTTTGGGACTTTTAAGTTTGGGAAAAAAAACTTATAGAAGGTTGAATTAAATAATTGAGTTAATTGAATAAATAAATCATGGAAAAACATGAAAATTATAAAAAAATAAAAGAATAAATTGAGAATTTAGATTTTTCCTGCGGATGGCGGGAGATGCGTTTGAGGCCGCAGTATTTCTGAGCTCCCGGCCGCAGGGCTGCAGGTTCCCTGCGAAATAAAAAAAAATAAAAAATATTATAAGTTTTTAAAACTTTACTGAAACGTACAGTTTCCATAGCAACCGCAAGAGTCGGCGTGCCGTGCGGGAGAGCAACGTAAACGGAAAGCAAAGTCACGCACCGCCGCAAAAACACAGAAAACACAGAAATCCAGCCGGACCTCAACGCAGCAGGAGGAGGACAGGTGACAGGTGAGTTCCCCGGAATCAAAATCAATGAAAACCGCTCGGACAGAGGCGGTTTTCATCCGTGTAAAGTGGAGATAAATGAGCCCAACAGCAGGTCTGGTTGTCGGTAACCGTCGGCCTCTCTTAACGTCGCTGTTGTGTTTCGATTTACGGCCGTTGACGAGCTAACGGTAGCTCGCTAATGTCAGACTCGGTTTATTCCGGTAAAAAAACAACAAAAAAACAGGTTGACAGCTCGGTTAACTTCACTGACATTTACACAGGTGTTTTATTTTTGCTCTCCCTGACCGAGCAGGTAAGGTTCAGTCCGGTTTTCAGCCAGACCTCATGTTAATTTAACCTGTTTTAAGCCTCATGGACATTAAACGAGTTTAACTGCAAAACTTCACTTAAAAATGTCTGTTTTCAGTCGTTTTAAACAGCAGAAAGTTGAATGTTAGAAAGTCAACTTAACTGTCTTGTATCTTAGTTTGTAAAGTTTGTTGACCGGATGATTTGCAGATTTAGCCGTTAACGTTAATATCAGTTTGTATCAGGCCAGAAATGAATGTTTTTATTTTCTCTCTCACACTTTCTCACCATCTGTTTATGTCTTGTGTCATTTAGTTTAGCCAGTTATTATTAACTCAACGTGACCCTGTACAGCATCTCTCAAAGGCAAAGTAAACTAATGATAAACTGTGAATATTTCGCCCTTTGTCTCACTGGGTTTTTTGCATTTTCCTTAATGTAAAATACATTTTAAACATCCTTAAATAAAGTTTAACCAGGTTTGTTTACTAGATGTTTTAGAAATGTAGTTCTCCAATAACAGTTAGTGTCAGTTAAGATGGGACCAACCAGAAAATGAATGAGAAATTAGTTTTATTTACATATTTTCAATCTGATGGTCGTCAGGAAACTTAAACCAACTCACTGTGGTTGATTAAAAGTGATGTGAATCAATAAACAGCATCTTTAAGGTTAATTTCAGCCTTTGAGACGGAGCAAATGATAAAAGGTTAACCAGCAGTGAAAACAATTACAGGAAGTAACTGTCACACCATCTGCTTTGATCAGGTTTGTGCTCCTTATCGTAGAAGAAACAAAGTTATTTTGAACATAATGAAAGAAAGTTTGCCCTTTAATAGAGTTACTGTCAGTTGAGCTGGATAAGAAATGAATAAGCATGTGAAGCAATATATAACATCTCATAAAGGTTAATATCAGCCTCTGTTAGGTAGAAAATGCTAAGATTACCCTAAACATATAAAAAAGTGTTTTAAATTCTGTGTTCTGAAAAATGCCAAAGTAAGTTTTTGTATGAAGTTAATTGTTTAGGTTTAGTGCCTTTTATCTTTTTTTAAGTAAGTAAGTTTTCAAAATTTGATTTTGTTGATTGACTCATCGATGATTTGACGAATGGTTTCAGCTCTGGTCACCAAGGTACTAAGTGCACATACTGGTGCTCTGTTTCTTTATGATCCAAACTGTATAAGAATGAATGTATTATTGAAGGTGGTCAGTTAACACGTTTCTCGATCAACAGAATAAGTGATTGATTACTATTTTGATAAATTCTCAGTCCTTTCAATCTCCCAGCAAGCTAAAATACCAAGAATTAACTGTTTACATTTATTAGCTTCTGTATTAATTAGTTTGTTTTAGATTATAAAGCTGTTTGTTAGACTAAGTAAAACATTTAAATTGATTTGATAAAAGAAATAGAGTTTTAATGGTAACGTAAGTAGTCATTAGTGACAGCTCGAGGTGGACGTATTAGATGGTTTCTGCTTATCATAAACACGTAAGATTATGTCTCTATTGTTTACTTTCATGGATCTGCAGTTTTCAGCTTCAGTCCGTATTAATTCATCTTGTTGTTGCAGCGCTTCCTTCACGCCAGCCGGTGTGACTCATTTCCTTCTCTCCGCTGCCCCCCCCCAGTCTCCGTGGTGACCATCGACAGCGGCAGCACTCGTCCCGTTGAGTTACCCACCAGCCCGTGTCACATGACGTCAGACCAGAATCCACTGTGTCCAGCTGATCTACAGGTGCAGTTAACGCTGGGAGAGCTGGGTCCTGGATACTACTACGTCTACCAGGTACTGTGACATCAATCCTCACTGCACAGACGCACTAAAGTAACTTAACTACTCCGCAGCTGCTCTGGTCTTCTCACTGCACCCCCTGTCCTTAGACGCTCGATTCGGATAAAGAAAAACTTTTAATTCTTTAACAGGGCAAAAAAAGAAGAAACTTTTCAGGACGTAGACAGAAATAGTGTTATTAAAAAAAGACAATTGAATAACTGCACTTAATCATCTTGAGGCCCCCATTTCCTATATTTAACCTATTCACAAGTACAGAGTAATCTGAGTGATTGTTGTGGCCCGGACGGCCGCTCAGGCATGGGGGGGAGCTTAAACAGTGAGGGCAAAACTGATGTAAGTCAAAGGGAAAGGTATCAGTGGGAGGGAAGGAGACGTGAATGGTGGGATGGGAGGAGTGAGAGGGGGTTCGGGGGGGAGGGAAGGAGGAGTGGACACTGCTGCATTACTGCTCTGTGATTGGTGGCCACTGGGCCATGTGCTGACCCCTCTCAAACTGTAGCCTAACTAGGGCTCCCACATACATTCACACACACACACACACACACACACACACACACACACACACATATAAAGTGGCGTGCAGCCCTCTGTTGAGTGGCAGGGACATGTGAGCTCCTTCACATTTGCTATTCTGGGCAGGGGAGGGGAAAAGAGGGTGGGATGGGGACGGGGCGAAGCCGGGGGGAGTAGAGGGTCTTTTCTCTTTCTGCATGTGGCTGAGCCGTCGTGAGGAGCTGCTCACGCTTTAGTCTCGTGTTGTGTGGGCTCTTAGTGTGTTCGGCCATAGCAGTCTTGTGCTTTATTCCCACTCTAGGCCGGAGAAGATGGGGTGCTGCTTTAGTAAGGAGCTCAACCCCGGCCTGCAGAATGAGAGGAGCGGTCTGTTACAGCCCCCGCTCCCCGATGGGCTGAATGAGGTGACAGAGCAGGTCAGGCAACACGCTGCGGCTGTGGCTCAGCATGTGTGCTTGGACGAAGAGGAGACACGTGTGGCCCGGAGGAAGCGTCCGGACGATGAGGAAGGACAACTGGACAACAAAGTTTGGGCGGAGGCGGCCGCGGTCAGCAGTGACAGCACCGCCCGGAGTGAGAGGGATCTTGAACCGACGAGCACTCAAGGGGAGAAGGGGGCTATTATTATCACAGCCAGCACAAACATGCATACAAACACGGACGCAGAGGCAGGCGCCACACAGCAGGCCAGGCCCAGCTGTGGGCCGGCTCCGTATATGGAGGTCCTCACACAGAGTCCAGTCAAACAGAAGATTTTGGAGAATGCCACACTCAGGGCTTTATGGTTCAATCAGCTCTCAAACGGGCAGAAGCAGCACAAACCGGCAAGCTCTTGGTCTGCTCCCGCCGGGTCACCCTCTGCTAACTGCCAGGGCAGTGTCACAGAGAGTGAGGCATCAGGCGACCAGCCGCCGGTCAGCGAGTGCCAAGGGACACGGCAGGATTCCCCCAAGTCAGAGCACAAGGATGGCGAAGGCGAGGAAGTCTGTATCGTCGAAGCAACACTGTGTCAAGGTTTCGAGACTAGGACCAGGAGCTTCTACAGCATATGTTCCATTGACGCCGATGACCTTGAACATGACCACGTCCACAGCCGGTCCCAAACAGCTGGAGCAGCACAGTCACTGCACACAGCTGAAGGAGAAACAGCTGCCCTGCCCGGCATAGTGGAGTCTCTGGCCTCCAGCCAATCACACACGGAGGCATCCACAGTCTGTGACAAGTTGTATGTCACAGAATCTAAAATGACCAGCCAATCACACGATGAGCAACCAGCTCCAGCACAATCACATGCTGTGGAGCAATCTTCCACCGCCCTGTCACAGTCAGATAAGTCACTCTCAGCAGAACCGTCCGCCTTACCTCATCCTGCTGGATCTCCACAGCTGGTTGACCCTCTGTGTGACCTGCCGCCCCCGCCCAGCAATCAGATAAACAGCGAGGAACCTCAGGCGTCCACAGCAGACATCCCTCAGTCTGAAGATTTGAACTGCCAGACAACTGCAAGGGACACAGATGAATCCAAGGACGACATGTTAATGAAGTCACACACAGATGAAAGTGCATGTGTGGAGGAGGAGACACTGACGGCATCAGAGGAGATAGAGGATACAGAGTGTGTGTGCGTGGAGAGTGTGTGTTTAGTGGAGGAGAGTGTGTACTTGGGGGACCACAGAGCAGCAGGAAGAGTCTTCGATGTCAAATTCCAGGATCAGAGCATGGACTCTGACTTTAATCCTCTGGACGATCATCTGCACGAGTCCGACCTGTTACCAGAGCAGCACGTCCAGAGTTCACAACCTGCAACCGAAACTCCTGAACCGGGTCGGAGCCCCAGTCCTTCAGAGGTTGACCTCAACCTCAAGCCGCTGCACAGGGAGGAGGCTGCTCTGCCTCTGTCCGGAGGACAGATTGAGGTGGATAAGTCCTACCTGCCGAGCGAGGCTATCCCTGTGAATGTCTGCAGAAGCCACAGTGATGAGGAAGATGTTGGTCACAGCGGCACGGCAGATACGACTCTCACTGACGTGTCCTCAGTTTCCACCATCTCAGCTGTGTCGTCGCTGCCCATTGAGCTGACTGCCTTCTACTGCCACACAAACGTAAAAACCACATCTCCCCAGTTTGACTCCAACACATCGGACCAATTAGATGCTAATTCAGACGATCCAACGTACGAATTGTGCAGCATTAAGCCTCCAAGTCACGATGTTGAACCTCTATTCACTGAGTCTGAGCACAGTGATGCCAGATGTGGTGGCGTTGATGACAAACAGCTCGACAGTTCTGATGTGGAAACTGAAGGTGTAGTGGTGCCTCTTGAGAGTGGCTCAGACAGGCCTTGTCAGGATGTCCTCATGAGCGGAGATGACAGACAGGCAGTCGAAAAAACAAAACCAGAAGTTAGTCAGAACAGCCGACATGTTGAGAGAGGTGATGTTACAGTTGTTTCACCTGAAACGGCCGAAAAGACCCCTCACCCAGAGACAAGTGATGGAAAATGTGACCAGTTGTCAGAGCGCTGTGACGACCCCAAGAGCAGCGTTGAAGATTCAAGTCTCAGCCCTCTCACACAGCTTCCTCATGCTGAAAGCGAGCTCGCTGTTACTACTTCTTCCAATCCACTGCCCTCTTCTTTCCCATCTTCTGAGGAAGGTGAACATAGTGTTTGTCCAGAGGCTGAAGCTGATACTACTCCCTGTGGACGCAGACAAATCCAACCAAAGGTAAATCCACCAGAGGAAGTATTTATGCATGCATGTGAGGCAGAAAAAGAAACAACAGCTGCACAGGGAATTCGGATAGACCCGCCCTTCTCTATGCCAGTCACGCAGGAATCTGCAGATACAGTAGAACAGCACCCCCACACTCCTCAAACAACCTCTGAACCCCCAGAATTATTACCCTCCAGTGTTTCCTCTGACTGTATGAACCCTACAGTCGACATGAGCCTGCAGCATGATGCTGCTGACTGTTTACCTCAACCTGGAGATTCATCAAATGTAATTCACTCAGAAGAAATTAATGAGATGAAGATCCACACGTCACATGAGGAGCACCCTGCACTTGACAGTGATATTCCTCCAGAAACAGCCAATATTTCAGCCACTGTGGCGCCGTCCCATATTGTCGAGGTCTATGCTGATACCAGCATCTGTGACTCGTACGGGATTCCTAATGACTTCAGGTGCCTGGATGACCAAGCCTCGGTTTTGGACTGCCAGGAGGACCACACCCTGATCCCCGTGGACCCAGGTCAGATTGATGTTTATGCCTCAACCCCGTCATACGAGATTCACTTCCTTGGTCGCGAGCCGTCGGCGACTGCTGAGGAGGGAGAGAGAGAAGGTGGGATGAGGGAGATGGTGTCTGAGCTGCTGGGGGAGGACGCCGACTCCTCCGTCTGCCTCCTCTATCCGCACCCCTGGATCAAGCTGGGTCTGGAGGAGAACTGCGTGGGGTGGGCCCAGGCCATGCCTGAGGCGGAGCCCAGCCAGGGTGAGAGCAAGACGGACACCAACGTGGAGCAGATCCCAGCCTTGGTCTCAGCACTGCAGCCCTCCATGGCTCTGCTGGGAGCTTACCCCTACAGCACTGTGATGCCTCAGGGACCCTGTGTGTGGGACTGGCACACAGATTGCACTCAGTCTGTAAGTGTTCACTCAACATGTGAGACAGTTGGGTTCAGTGAAAGCAACTTAAGCATCAAAAGTAAAATAATATTTAAAGGTTTTTATGTAATTCTGTCAAAGAAAGAAAGACTTGGCTTGAGGTTATTGAGGTTATCTGGGATCTTAAACACTGCTTGTTACAAAGACGTTACACAGCGAGTGGTCATTGTTCACACAGGCGTCCTTTGAGTCACAGATTTGTAAGAATGAGATGAAAAATGAAAGAACACCAATGCTGTGGGTACATGGACTTCTTCTAAAAATGGCGTCCTTGATATAAACTGCTGAATGAAGTTTTAACACTTGAACTTTAAGTTAAATCAGTTGTTATGTGATTTCATCTGAGAGTGAATCTGTAATACTTAGATTTTAGATTTAATGAGCGCTATTGGAGAGCATTTTCTGTCCTTGACGTGAAACACCTGTACACACAAGCTATTGTCTGCTATCTTATCTGTGAACATTTTTATTAATTTGTCCCTTCAAAATAACTCAAATATTCTTATAAATATATCTGACTTACTTTTTGTCATTGGATTGATATTGTGTTATTGTGTCTTTTTGTTGCAGGGACCTATTGCTGCCCCAAGCCTTAACCCTGACGCTGAGGTATGGACCAATCCCAACTTTAACTTAGATGTCCCCGGCCCCGCCTACCCACAGACCCAGCAGCCATGGCTGCAATTCCCCAACGATCTGACCAATCATGAAGGTCGGTGGGCGTTACCGTTGAGTGGACCCCTGAACCAAAATAGACATACTGTCTTCTATGTTTTTTGTGATAAAGAGTTTGTAATTTGTTCTTGAACAAGACAAAAGCAGCATTGCTGAATGAATGTTATTGTGTAGATGCAAACGATGGTCCTGGTGTGGTGATAAGATGCTGTGTTCATTTTTAGGATACATGCCAGAGCTCCAGCTGGAGAATGTGGGCCTGGCTGAGGCTGTGGCTGTGGCTGATCCCAGCACTCTGGACTACCAGACGGTGACTCCCGAAGCTCCAATAGTTAATGGAGAGCCCAGTAACCCACCTGTCTCAGGTATCAGTCCAATTTATCCAGTTTATTTACTGTATTTATGTTTCACAACTTTAAAAGTTTTTTATGTTTTTAATCTCAAATGTGGTAATGACCTCCTTTTGTTTTCAGATGAGATCAGACAAGAGCTGAGGACAGTTTTGGAGTCCTGCCTGACCAGGTAACAACCATTTCTCTTAGTTCTGTTGAAGAAGTCATGTCATCAGATACTTAGATACACGTTGTCTAAACATTAACACTACATTTAAAATGTAATGCTCTGATAAAACAGTAAAAATACCAAATTGGGCATATGTTATGTTTGTATTCTAACTGTCTATTATTTCACCCCCCCTCCACTGTATTTAAATACACCAACATCCTTATCAGGAAATGAATAGAATTGTTTTGTTTTGTCCAACATGTGCGACATGATCACCCGTGGTAACCTTGATAGACTGTTTTTACCATGTTTTTCCGACTCTCTGTCCCTCCACAGGGAGCACCTTGGCAACGACCTGTACCTCAATTCTCAGATGGACAGCGACCAATATGTTTCCATCGCAACTCTGGCCAGCCTCGACAAGATCAAGAATCTCAGCACGGACCTGGACCTCATCGCCGACATTTTGAAATGTCAGTGTTTATTTCTGGGCATGTGTGTCTGATTGACATTTGTTATTTTATTCAGTAGTTTGTCTACATAACCAGTCACAGTGATATGAACCATAACTTGTCTGAAGGTTGTATTTGTTTTAATAATAAGAATTTGTTTTAATGTACATGGACAGGTCTGTTAGGAAAAAAGAAGGATTGATTGTAAGATTTCCATTCCTGCAAGACTCCGGGATATCATCAATCTAAGCAAACAATGCAAGACAGGTAGTCTATTGTTGTCCTGAGACATTCTCTTTTCTCATTGGCTGACAGCCCTGCCGCTGATCCAGGTGGCTCCATGTGGACAAAAGGTCCGGCCCAGTCAGAGCCGATGTGTCGTCATCCTGCGTGAGATCCCTGACAGCACACCTCGGGAGGCAAGAGCCCGACCACCACACCAACACAACCTAACTCCTCCCCTCCCCTCCCCTCCCCTCCCCTCCCCTCTCCTCCCCTCTTCTCTTCTCTTCTCTCACAAAGGCAACAGTCCTGTGACTAGAAACTTTTATTCATAGACCTAGATGAGTGTCCTGGCATCCTGTGACTGTTAGCAGGTGTCCTGTTGATTGGAGTTTTAAATGTAATGTCTACGTATATCTGTTCCACTGTGTTTAATATTGTTGTGCAGGAGGTGGAGGCTCTCTTTGACGAGGAGAACCTGCCCAAGTTCCTGAGCTGTGAGTTTGTGAGCAACGATAACTGGTTCGTCACTTTCAAATCGGAAACAGACGCACAACAGGTAAAATACAGCCACATCTGCTGTGATCTTTGATTTGTAATCACTGATGTAATGCTTATTACAGTCTAACAGGAAGACTGTGTAGTTTGTACGATTTGGAAACAAAATAATTCTGATACATCACACGTTACTGTCATCAGGCCTACAAGTACCTCAGAGAGGAGGTTCGGGTGTTTAAAGGAAAGCCGATCATGGTGAGGATAAAGGCCAAAACCATGGCAGTCACTTCCTACGCTCCGAAAAATGGCTACAGACCCGCCCAGCTGGACCAGTGCGGCAGCCATTACGGCTCCTACTTCCCACCGAGCACCTACCAGCAGCCCTGCCCCACACACATGCCAGCACAGCAGCTGTACGATTTCACCAACGAGGTGTGGGCTTCAGCTGCGACAGGATACCAAGAGTGTGCCGAGGTGAGTCCTTTCATGTTGGAACACGAGGTTGTGCTTTATTACTGCACCAACATCAGACAGAGAAAGAATAATTCTTCTTTTTATTAGATTAGGTGAAACTGCTGCTGGTTGTGGGTCATTGAACGTGTGAACATTTAACCCTGTTCACACGTTCTTCTTATCTTGTTTTGGCCAATAGGTCATGGAAAGTGTGTTTTAGCTGTTGTTGTCTTTGTCAGCAGCCTTCAGCATTGATGAATGACTTCATGAATGGATTCTCTGCGGCTTCCAGCTTCAAACCTCATAACCCACACAGGCAGAGGTAGCTACTTATCATTCTGTCTTTTGTCTGTTGTTTCAATCATCGTTGTGAGAAAGAAGCTGATAATCACCGGCTGGCATTCATAATTCATTCATCTCCTCTAGGAGAGGCTCCAGGTGGTCAGGCTCTGGAGACCGCTGGCAGTCCCATCAGAATGGTTCTCCGCACCCGTCAGAACAGGCGCCGGCGGAGCGCCCATCTTCTCCGATGAAGCCGGGTCGAGGGCGGTCGCGGGGCAACGTGCGGCGCCAGAGCAGAGGTGGAAGGACGGAGCCCAGCAAGCAAGGCGCGTCACCCACTTCTGATCGGGGAAGGTGAGGAAACAACTGACAAACGAACCAAAGCAACCATAGATTAAAATTTAACTCCAGCAAAGAAATTGAAAATGAACCTCCTCTGAGATGGCTGGTGAATTTTGGGATTTATGCCTAAATTACACTTAATTATGAAGACGTTGTTGCAGTTACAGCTATGGGTGCTGCAACGTAGGGAGTGATTTATATCTGCAGAGTCTCTGCTCTGTTAAATTCACTGTTAATGACTGTTTGCTCTGAGAAGAAGCACCTATACATAACTGCATGCAGCCCTCTAACTGAGCCTTTACTCAGAGCTGCAGTAACGTCTCTGCTGTGTCTCTCTGCTCTGAAGGAGAGGAAACTTCAGCCAGAGGAGGAGAGACAACCCGAGGTCATGGGACAAATCTGCTGGAAGCAATCGTGTAAGTAGCCAGTGAGCATTATTAGTGTTTGTAAAGTTCACTTTGTTGAGGCTGTGTACCGACTGTGTGTGTTTTTATAGAACGCACAAGGCCAGTCGCCTCCTCGTCAGCCGTCTCCTCCTCTTGAGCTCGGGCTGACGAGCTTCCCTCCTCTTCCTCCGACAAACACTGCCATAGCAACGGTACCTGCAGCCAATGGCAATGCCAAGGTAACCAAGTCTCTCGCTGTCTGACACACACACACACACACACACACACACACACACACACAAGGCTCTGATGGCTGATCTGTCTCTCATTCATCACAGAGTCCAGTCTGCATTAGCAGCCCGTCTGCATCAGCGCCAACAGCTTCCCCTCCACCTCAGCCCCTCTTACAGCAGTGAGTTTCCCCGACACGGCAGCTAGAGCACGATTTACCTCCACATTCGCTGTTCTGGCTAAATCTCTCTGCGATGTTTCACATAAGGACTTTGATCAGTTTTCCAGTTGTCATGGTGCCAGCTGAGCTCAGAGCTGTGTGTAGTGAGACTGTTGTGCTGCTCTCTGTAGGAACGTGAAGGAGTGCTCCGAGACGACCAGTGAGGCCGAACCAGCCGAGCTCACACAGGAACCAGTCACTGTAAGACTCTGAACTACTCAGTGGTGTTGAATTGTTTCTTCTACTCTTATTTGAGAACTACAAGTTCGATGTGTTCAGTCTGTGTTTTTAAACACCCTGAAATTTAACATAAATTGAATCGAGGCAAGGAGCGGCAGACTTGCTTTAAGGTCTTGTGAGTCTTTTTGTTTAACGTATTATTAACATAATAATAATAATAATAATCCTATTTATCTGACACCAGGAGTCCAAGAAGCCAAGCTACGCTGAGATCTGCCAGAGGGCATCGTCCAATGAGCCGGCGCCGCCCGCAGACCTCGCCTCTTCAGAGGCAGAGCACATCCTAGCCTATCCGGGCCAGGCGTCCGAACCAGCTCTGTTGCCACGGTGATCATATCGCTTGGAGCAAAAGATACTTATGAACTATTTTTTGTCCTATGTGTGTCATATAAGATGAAAATGCATTGTTGTGCCGTCCTGATTACACAAACTAGCTGCACGTTCACTGCGAGGAATCATCCGTGTGTACAGAGCGATGTTCACATTGCAGAAGATTGTTAGGAAATATTACATTAAGCACCAAACACATCCTTTAGATCCACTACATTCAGGTCTGGATCTTGAAACGTGACCCTTCATCAATCCTGCTGACATTTACTGGAGTGTGTACTGGGCGGGGGGTGGGGGGGTCTGACTGCTGGCTGGTTCAGGACAGGGTGGGCAGGTGAGGGTCCGGGGTCACTAACCACTCAGGATGTTTAAGCCAACTGTTCAGTTTTTAGAGAAAAAAGAATCTGTAAATGTCGATCAGCTACTTTATGTTACGGTTTTATTTCTTGGTTTGCAGTTTTGATCCGTTTATCGAGAGCCAGGTTCCACTTTGAAGTAGTCTCGTTTTGCGGACGCCACTGGCGCTTCTTTTCCTGCTGTTTGTGTGTGTTTGAGGTTTTCTCGCTGTACAGGATGTTCCGCCATGATTTTTTTTTTCCATACATCTGTGTTATTCTTTAGTCTGCAGGGCCGCTGTGGGCACACATGATGCTGTTTCTCTAAATATTAGTACTAGTCACCCAGTTTGTTTCCATTTTGAGACGTTGTTGAGATGTCCAGGCCTGTAATGAGCAAAGGTCCAGTGTGTTAATTAGTGATCGCTTCCCCTTGAAAAGCACTGAATATCAATACTTTATCTCTGCATGATTTTTTTTATTTCATTTTAGAGTTTAATTTAAGTCATATTTTTATTTACGTTAGACAGGAGTGCTTTCTCTGTGTTAAGCTTTTGTTTCACCTGTGTTGAGAAAGAAGTGTAGCTGATGTACTTTAGTGTTGTAACGTCCAGTGTTTTGGACGCGTGGAGGACGGCTTCAGGGCGTCCCGTGAGGGGAACCATGCTTCTGACTGGGTGCAGTAGTTAGTGTCCGTAAACTAGCTCTGTTTCAGCACAAAGAACTTGAATTTGATTGTGCCGAGTCCAATGCTCTTTTGTTTAAAATATGAACTTTTTAAATGTAAAACAGTTGTCATGGAGAAAGAGCGGGCATGGTTGTGGCACGTGCTACTTTGTCTGTACAGATGTACATATTGAACAAATATTAAAGAAGTGCCTTTGAAGTTAAAAATGAGTTTGTGTTCATACATGTTAATGTAAAGTTAATCAGTCTGATAATCAAAGCTTTTCTTTACTAGACCACTGCTGCTTTTTATTTCCAATTATACATTTGTATAAAAGGTCTTTTTTTTTTGTCATTAACATATTTGTGTGAATATTTGTTAACATCCTACGAGTCACAGCACCGAAAGCCCTCTCACATACAGACCCATGTAACAGGTGACGTTCACGCCCTCAGCTGTGGTTCTTTCTTGCGACCAGCAGATGGCAGATGAGTCACATTATACCGGTCAGTACTCCATTACGTGGCCCCACCACTTGTTTACAATGAGGATGATTTGATTCCTGGGAGGCTATAGGCCTAATGAACGTGATGAATAATACTAATGAAATGCGCTGTATTGGACGCTCACTTATGCGTCTCTGCCACATTAGGCTTGTTCAGTTATACTGGACTTCATTAAAGGCTGCTTGACCTTTTAATGATAATAATCACATTATTCTGTGGAGGTTTCCACAGGCAGATGTGGAATAAAGAAAAAGGAACCACATTAGGAGGAAATGTCCTCAGCAACACAGAAGACAGGAAATCATTGTTTAACCAAGATCAACGTGCTGTTTATTAATCACTATACTTTACATGCAGGCCTTAATGTTTGCACCACTGGGTTGTGTTGAAGCTCAATGAGAAGCTGTTGGTGAAATCCTGCCCTGAAAAAAAAACAAAAAAACTATTTGAGACTGAAAAACAGGAAACCAAATTCTGATGCTGATGAAGGCCACTAGTTGAAAGCTGCAGCAAATTCCCAGTAAGGGAAGATTTCAAACACTTAAAGGCTAATATTTTCTGTTACACAACCAGAAATAATTTATAATTTAAATAAGAATAAACCAAGTGAATGTAATGATAAACATAGAAAACATTAAAAAAAGAGTGTATTTATTGAATTATTGAATTTTAAGCGTTAAATAAAAATAAATATAAAGTGAGTTAAAGATTGCAGCTGGATGTGCTTCAGGTGTCCAGTCTGCTGTAGGTGTGGCTGCTCGCTGCGCCCCCTGCCGGTGATACCCGGCACCTCCCCCCTCCTCCTCCTCCTCCTCCTCCTCTTCCTCCCTCCTCCTCCTCCTCCGTGCAGTCACGTGACACCAGCGGCAAGAAGCTGCACACGGCTGTGACTGAGGGCTGCGCGAGCCTCATCGCCATCCTCGCCACCGCCGCCACGAGCCGCCGCCACCGCCGCCGCGCACGGAGCCGAGCGAGCCGCGAGCCTTCCCCGATCCCCGGAGCCGGGCGCCATGCCGGGCCTCCGCTAGACCCGCACCGCGTTTCTCCTCTTTGTTCTCCCTCGACGCCCCGCAGCCTTCACGCGCCTCCGCCGAGGAGGGGCCGCCGAGGAGAAGCTCTCCCTCCCCGGAGCCAGGGAGGAGGCGGGCGGTGCAGGAGGTGCAGCAGCAGCAGCAGCGGAGGAGGAGGAGGAGGAGGAGGAGCAGCGGGAGGAGGCGGCAGTAGAACCGGGGAAGTGTTTTCTAGCCGAATGGCGGACCGTGAGGCGTCGCCGATACCGTTGGAGATCCGAGCCCGGCTGGCGGAGCTGGAGCTGGAGCTGTCAGAGGGTAAGACATTAATACACCGGGGCGAAAAAAAGCGCATCCCCCCCCTCCTCCTCCTCCTCCTCTTCCTCCTCCTCCTCCTCCTCGTTATCCCGTTATCTCATCACCACCATCATCATCATCATCATCCCCATCCACACCGGGAGCCTTCCTACTAACGGAATCTAACCGTTCATTCCTGCGGCCCCCTCTCCTCCTCCTCCTCCTCCTCCCCCCCCCGCTCCTCCCCTCCAGATGTTAGTCAGGCAGGGACCGGCCCGGCCCGCTCTCTGTGGCCGGGAGAGGGTGAGCGCAGAGCGGCTGCGGGCTGCGCGCTGCGGCCGCGGCTCTTTGTCTCCGCGGCGGTGCCGTGTTGGAGAGAGCGCGCACGGACCCGGAGCGGCCCGTGCGCCCGCTCCGGGTCCGGAACCGAACCCGTTGTTTGACCTTGAGACGTTGACACAGTCAGCCGAGCCTACCTGCGTGCGTGCGTGTGCGTGTGTGTGTGTGTGTGTGTGTGGTCGGGTTTAATAATAGCGATGCAACGCAGCGTGACAGAGCAGCACAGAGGGGCAGTTCGGCTTTTGATGCCCCTGATCTCAGCCTCCTGCCTCTTGTGTTTCTGGGCCTGCAGAGCAGCTGAGGATGAGGATCTGTCCCCCCCTCCTTCACCCAACCCTCCTTCCTCTTCCTCTCTTCTCCTCCCATGCACAGAACCAACAAACACTCTCACTCTCTTTCTGTGGGCCGTTGGTTCCCAATCACAGCAGCCCACCCTGCTGTAGTTTCAGTGTGTCGGACAGGAACAGGGCATCTTCTGCTTTATATAATGGGGAGGACATATTTTATTCATACAGGCTGGGGAAGGCCTACATTGTGAGGGAGGAAGCCTGGATGCATGCTGGATGTGAGCCACCCTGTTGCCCGAACTGTCCGTATATTGTGGACAAATGCAGTGGAAGTGCGAAGGTGTGTGTGAGAGCCACACGGTTTGGTGTAATTGTGATTTGTCGCAGCAAACGAGCGGATTCACTTTGTTGCTTTGCAGCAAAAACAAAAGGAACGAACAGATATTGTGCGGTTGAAGGTGAAGAAGAGGCTCGGTTTCACTCGTCTGTCACCTGCAGTGATGTGCGGCTGCAGATGCTCCGTGTCGTGGCCTCCAGGATGACGTAGAATAGATGTTTCAGGGTGTAAATGCAGAATATTTCAGCCTGCAAAGTGTCACATTTATACACAGACAATCAGGAATCTGCAGCTTTAATAATAAAAAACAAAAGACACACCAGCACAAGCCTTTGAAATCCCCGAAAGCAGTCAAACCTCGACACATCAAACTGTCCCGTTTCCTTCTGATCATCATTCATACGAGCCTTTTATTTTCTCTTACTGCAGTGACACACACACACACACACACACACACACACACACACACACACACACACACACGGAGGTGAAAGTGTGGCAGCTGCAGGCCTATTGGAGCTCCTAATCCAGCCGAGGGTGTTTATCAGAGCAGAACCTGCTGCTGGCAGATGTTATTAATGATGGAGACGGCGGGAGGAAACGTCACGCCCGAACCTCAGACAGCATGAAACTCTCTCCAAACACTCAGGTGTGTGTGTGTGTGTGTGTGTGTGTGTGTGTGTGTGTGTGTGTGTGAGAGACTGGCCTCCTGATAGTTGTGATGGACGTGTCAGCGTGTGCGTCTGTCGCTGGTGCTCATCGAAAACAGAGGGCGAGAGTGTGTCCGCTGGTGGTTTGTGTGTTGATCACTTAGTGAGAGAGAGTGTGTGTGTGTGTGTGTGTGTGTGTGTGTGTGTGTGTTTGTGGTCATTACACAATAAGAGCTTGGGTTGCAGCAGATGAGGCTGTGTGAATGAATGGCATCTTTTCAAAGAGGCTTAAAATTGGGAGGGAAAGAAAGACTCTTTTTATGTGTTTGATAGTGGTAGAGCTTTTTTTTTTTTTAGAATACTTGATTGTTGTTTAGTGACTAAAATGTCATAAAATTGTAAAAGAACCCTGATTACAAGTTCCCAGAGCAGTTTTTATGTCCAAAACCTAAAGATATTCAGTCCAGAGCTCAGACATTTAGCCGATTAATCGATTAGAAGATAAACAGAAAATGAATCAGCAACAATTTTGATAGATTTTTTAAAGCAAAAACGCCAGAAAAAAACCTATTACAGCTTCTCAAATGTGAACATTTGCCGGTTTTCCTTGTTTTGTATGAAATATTTGGATTGCTGGTCAGATAAAACAAGCACATCACGTCTTATTTGCTTTGCAATGACATGAAACAGAAAATCCTCACATTCGAGACAGTAGATTTACCAATTTAGCAAGCAATTTTGCTGAATAAATCTTCCTCGGGTTTGATAACATCTTGAAAACATGCAAACAAGAATGATGAAGATATTTCAAGAAGATCCTGAAGCTCAGAACCTGTTTTTTGTAAGAGAAACTGCTTGAGAAAAACAAACCTGTGCATTTGAGAAGCTGGAACCAGAGATTATTTGGCGTTTTTTGCTTGAAATTGATCATCAAATCAGTTCATAAGAGGAAACATCCCACAATTCCACAGAAAAAGAGACCTTCTTGTACGAAGCGACTACTGGCAGGGAAGTAAAACAAGTGTTCTCAAGGATTAACAAAGTTTTCAATCCACAGAGACCTCTGCCTTTAAATGAGCAGTTATTGAAATGCAGCGTAATGAACCTCGGGCAACAATTTCCTGTCAGGTTTGATGGGTCGCGGCTGGGGATGAAACTTTTTTTTTATTCTTCGTCTTTGAGAAGATGCAGCGGCGCTCCACCTGTTTATTAGATAAACTCAGCAATCAGCTGAGCTCTGGCAGATAAGCCTCTCTCCCCGCTCCCTCGCTTAGTGTCGCCTAAATCACATCATCTCTGCCGTATTACTGTGACCTCCAGGCATTAAAGCGCTGTTCTGGGGCGTTGTGGAGCATTTAGCCGGCGCTCTTATGCGGAGTGACTTGCAGACGGGACAAACGGAGCTGTCGATGGATGATCGCAGGAGGGAATCTGGGAGCTTTTTTCGGTTGCAGGACGGCCTCTTTAACTGGAGCTGTCTGAGGAAACGAGCCGCGGCGCTGAGATGTCCTGCAGACCTCAAAGTAACCGTTAAAGTCTCCCATGATGCAGCTGTGGCACCCTGTAGATGATTTTGTTGTGTTTAATGTCCTTGGGGGATTTTTTTTGTGCATTATTTTTGCCCAAAAAAAAGCTGAGGCGGGTTTGTGCGAGGTGTCTTTGAAGTGCCGTCTTATGTGTTAAATATTAAACTGTCTGACCAGGAGAAACAAAGAGAAACTGAAAATGAGGGAATGTCCACACATGAATATTTAATCAACAAAGTGCTGCTCAGGTGTTGAGGCACACTTCTCTCCTCTGCTAAATATTTCACATCGTATCAAAGCTTGTGTTTTTTTGTCTGTGTTTAATATTTATTAAGAGTCACTGAAGGTGATGAAGCTGGAGATTGATCTTGCAGGTTTCTGTATTTCCTCCCATTAACCGAGCAGCCCCAGAGTCCCGTGCTTGTTGCATGCATCCATACGTACGACAACCACGTGCGTCTGTGGCCCCGAGCAGTGCATCTCAGGTCAGTGTAGCCTTGTTTTTCTGCATCTGCAGTGGCTCGTGCTGCAGAGAGTCACCTCTTCACGAGGGACGCTCATGAATAATCTGTGATTAATTATTCTACGTTGTGTAGTCAAGTTGATTTAGCTCAATGAATGAAACAAACTGGTTATAAAGCTGCGGTGGAATGCAGTTTTAGTTGGTGTTCCCTATGAAATGCATTGCTTTAAATGCATGCAAAGCTGTGATAAGGGTATATACAGTATGCTGTATGTAAATATCTGGTTGTGGTATAGTACCCACAGCTTCTCAAATGTGAGAATTGCTGCTTTTCTCTGTTTTATATCTTTGGGTTTGGGGCTGTTGTTCAAACAAAACAAGTTGGACTTTTCACCATCTTCTGTCAGAAAGATCATTAGTTGCAGACCTACATGGAAACATCCACTGAGGATTAGTGGAGTCCAGCGGCTGGAAGTTCCTTCTTAAAACTCATAAATCACACGAGCAGCACAAACAATCACGAAACCAGGGTGATGCCCTTTTTTTCTGATACCTCAGTCTGAGGAATACAAACATTATTTTTCCTACAAAACCCACTTTTTCATTTCACAAAAGAAGCCAAAGTTCTCAGATGTTAGATTTTGTCTAAAAACAAGCAGCCGTACGAGAGCTTTGCCCAAATAAAAAAACTAAAATTATCATTTAAAACTGATCAAAAAAGTTCACAAGACATTTTTTTCTAAACTCTGTGCTTCAGACACATTTCAGTCAGTTCCAGATAACTGTTGAGGTCTGAAACCCGCCCTTAACGGTCAATAATGTCGGCTTAATTAACAGAACGAAAGCCGCGTGTTTCTCGTTTTAAACCGGAAGCACGCCGCTGACAGCTCAGCGAGCGGCGCGTTGGTGTGTTATCCAGAGCAGCTGTCAGTCAGCCGCTTGAGATGACGTCTGTTGAGCTCCGTCAGACCAAAATGTACAGAACTAAACCGTGGGCTCGAACTGTGGGGGTGTTGGATAATTTCACTGTTCACATGAGAAAACTTAGCAGCAGCAACTAGACTATATCAAGATTTTACATAATTTACATAGCAACCAGTTGAAAAACCCTTTGAAGATATTATTTTAAACTATCTTCAGGGCTCCTGAACAACTCTGTCTACTGAAGTATCATAGATAGATAGATAGATAGATAGATAGATAGATAGATAGATAGATAGATAGATAGATTACTTTATTCATCCCCGAAGGGAAATTAGGTGTTTTACATATGTTAACGTGGTAATAACATTAGTGGAAAAATCAGTTTCCTTGAGCCCTGAGTGACATGTTCAAATGTCTTATATCCAACCAGCCGTCCAAAACCGAAACATATTTCATTTATAACGTTATAAAACAGAAAAAGGAGAGAATCCTCACATTTGAGAGGCTGAAACGTGCACGTTTGATGTTTTTGCTGGATAAATGAGTAAAGCTGCTGTAAGGCAGTGAAAACATCACTTATTGCCCTGATAGTGATGTTCTTCAATTAGACGATTCCTGTCCGAATCTGTTTGTTTGTGTGTGTTTCTGTCTGACAGTTTAACCTTTTAATTAGATCAACGTGAGGAGTGGGAGAGAGGCGTCAGTGCTGCTGCAACAGTGAATGGATTAGGTGTTTAACTGAAAATTGAGTCTAATTTTGATAATTGATGAAGCATTAGTGTCATTTAATGGAGTGAAAGCAGCAAACATTCGCTCGTTTTAGCTTCACAAAGCAAAGAGCGGGCGGCGTAAAGGGGCTGCGACACAGGATTATTTCAATATTGATTGATTAAATTGATTAATGAGCAGTTTACTCTATAATGTGTCAACAATAATGACAAATACACATCACAGGAACACTCAGAACACAGTAATGGCATCAAACTGCTTATTTTACCTGCTTTAACCAGCAGATTTTCTGAATACATCATTTCAGGCTGCAATAACTAGAAATGGGTATTTGTCAATGTGTTTTACATTCGGTAGATCTAATTATTGATAGTAGAGCTGCAACGATTAGACAATTAATCGATTGTCAGAAAAACATAATGCAACAATTTTGATAATCTCTTATCTCAAAGTCATTTCATAAGCAAAAATGACAAATATGTTCTGTTTTTAGCTTCCTAAATATGAAGATTTTCTCTGTTTAACATCATTGTAAATTGTATATTTTTGGGGTTTTGGACCAGCATCACCTCAGACTGAGGACTTGAAACAGATGTTTTTCACTATTTTCTGATATTTTAAAGGCTGAACGGTTAATTGAGAAAATAATCATTAGTTGCATCCATAAGTAACAGATTCATTTAAAAAGGTAAAGGAGATGAATTGATGCCGTAATGTGTTTCCACCGGTGGCATCTTAACCCACTGCCTTTGTGGACGTGACACTTGGCTGCCGCTGCAACTGTGTGTGTGTGTGTGTGTGTGTGTGTGTGTGTGTGTGTGTGTGTGTGTGTGTCCTCTGGCCCTGCTGCGGACACATGCGTTGTGGAGCGAGTGGACGCTCCACAGTCCACACGGGTCCCTGCATGTGAGTGTGACAGCCCAAGGTCCCAACGCATGACGCATGCTTCAGTCAGTGTGTGTGTGTGTGTGTGTGTGTGTGTGTGTGTGTGTGCTGGAGGTACATTTGGTTACCATGGTGGCTTTGTGGGTGGACTGTCTGTTTATAATGATGTGATAAGAATGAGAGAGGGAGAGATCAAATATAAGCAAGATGTTGAGGAGAAAGACAGCAGACGAGAATCGAGCAGAAAAAAACAGCGTGAGATGAAAAGTATAGATAAATAAAAGATTGATCAATTGATTGATAGATGCAGCAGTTTGTGCGTTTGCATTCAGCTTTTCTCTCTACTGTACAAAATAAAAAATAACATTTTAAAACAGAACTATTAATTAGTCAATTGAGAAAATAGCCATCAAACTAGTGTACTTTACATGTCTGGATCTGTTCAGTTGTCTGATGATGTAGTTTTCTTCATTTTGACGCTTTATTTTGAGAAATATAAACACACTTTATTTAACAAAAGAAGCCAAAGTTCGATGTTGTCTGTGAGTAACGTCTAAGTGACGTCTTCAGATGTCTTATATCCCACCAACTGTCCAAATCCAAAATATATTCAATTTCTAATGATTTAAAACTCCTCGCATTTGAGAGGCTGAAACCAGCAAATGTTCAGCTTCTTTGCCTGATAAATACATAAGAGGAGCAGCTGTACAAGAACTTGAGGAAAATAGTCTAAAAATGGCCATTTTTTGATTGAAGTCTGGAACCATCCGATGAAAGAATAAGTAGATAGATGGATCAGACCAACCATTTGATGCCAGCCTGACAGTTTTCAGTTCTCTCTGCTACAACACTTTTAAGTCGTACATATTTCGACTCCAAAGGAGTTTAAAGCAGGCTGGAAATCTGGAAATCAACTGCAAATGTCAAGTTTTAATATCAGTCCCTCCGAATCAAAGAGTGAGGAGAAGGAAATAGACAAGCATAATACGACAGACTGGGGTTTGAGTAAAAGCTGCAGATCGTTCTGGGAAATGCAGAAACAAACAACTCAGGTTCAGGGGAAAGTCTGGTGACTGAAAATGAAAACATTTGCTCCCAGAATAACTCCCAGAATGCACCAAACATCATCACTGGGTATCGTTTGAAATCATTCGATACTGGTGCCGATACAATACTGGAGTTCCTGAATGAGTTCCCGAAACAAAGCAAAAGCTCCAAACACCAAAAATTAAGCAAAATTATGATTTAAATCAGGAACTTTCTGTTCAAAGCAAGTAAAGAAGTCACAGATCAATAACATGTAACGGTCTGCAGCATCTGTTCTCCCCGTCTTTCCGTTAGTTGAAGCACTTGTAAACTGCAGTGAACAGTGTCCTCCTGAAGTGGCAAACTGAACAACTATTTGAGCATAATTGAGACAAATAAATCAATAATTCATCAGTCGATTGATGGAAAATACATTTCCTTTTATTTTAGCCAGGATGCAAAACATTCAGCTTCTCAAATCTAATTGTATTTGCTTGTTTTCTTGGACTTCTTCGATGAATCTCGTTGGCCTGTGATTTGATTACATTCTCCTGCTCGTGAAGATCTGCTGCTGTGACAGTAAATTGGTAATATTTGAGTCTTAAGAAGAAGCCACATGAAGACATAAAATTGCGCTTTAGGAAACAGTTTAAGTTGGAAGAACATCCAACAATGGAAATTGATAAATCTGAGGTGAAAATCAGAAAAATCAGGGATGATGTGTTTACTACAGGCGCAATCACAGGTTTGTGGTGAACCTGCCAAAATGAGTTTTCAGAGTTTTTTTCTTCTTGCGGCGCTGAAAGCTCAGACCTTTCAGCTACACGATCTCAGCGGGCGGAAAAACTCCAATCTGCAGTCGGCCGCTATCGATTCTCTCTCAGCTGTGTGCCATTAAAACAGCCGAGTGTCAGAGAGCAGGGGGGGGGGAACAAGGAGACGGAGCAAAGTAATTAGGCTGCCAATACAGGCTGGTATCACACACACACACACACACACACACACACTCACACTACAGACATCACAGACACAAACATATGCACTCACCCTGGCAGGTATCATTAGCCCACTTCTCACATCTGACGCTCCAAATCCAAGATGGCCGTCTCGGGCCTTCTCCAGGAGAACCGTTGCTAGGCAACTCCCTCCCTGCTCTGCTGCGCTGCAAGTGGAAGATGGCGTCTCCCCACGGACGGAGTGTGTGTGTGTGTGTGTGTGTGTATGTGTGTGAGAGAGAGAGAGAGAGAAGAAGAAGCAGGAATGTTGTTATGCTGCGGTGGATCTGAGAGAAGGCCTCAGATATAACACACACACACACACACACACACACACACACACACACAGATGAGCAGATTGGACCCAGATGTTCTGGCCATCCTCCATGGTCAGATTGTGAAATGCAGATTCTTGTCGTTCTCTGTTTCTTGCTGTATTTTTCTCGTTCTATCTATCTTTCTTTCTATCTTTCTGTTTGGTTTGGTTCTGGTTCATGATATCTGACACTCCTTCTTTTCTTTCCTTCCCTCTCTCTCAGTGAATCTCTCTCACTTCACAAACACCACGGCTCTGCAGCAGACCTGCTCCCACATCGTTTTTTTGTCTCGTTAATTCATAAATATGCGACACTATTTTGTACGTTTGAGTCCTGACACCCTGAGACTCCCGCAGGAATAATTAGTTTACGACGCTGATCAAAACATGTTGCTCTCTCTCTGATAAAAGGCTTCTTTTGGAAACTGGATCTTGAACACTGCAGTAGTCAACATTTGTTTGCAGCCATAATGTGTTTGTATGCATAGATGCACATCTGCAGCCGTGGCCTCAAGCTTTGCTCCCAAAAACACAATCTGTGTGCAAACAGCTGAGTTTATCTTTTGGCAAATCGAGTAATAGAGTCACCACCCAGGTGTGAAAATTTCACTTATTTCAGATGAAGCAGCTTCAAATAAAGCAGAACACGAGCAACAACAAATAAAACTAGTGATTCTGATGAATAAATTGGAAAAAAGTGAGCATTTTTCTCTCCCTGTAGGTCAATTCATTTGACTTTTTAGAACAGAAATATGTTAGGACTTAGTACCAGATGGCTGTGATGGATGTGTTGAGTTACAGGATGAGCCTGGTGATAAACTGTGTTTTTATTATTGTCAGCAAATCTCATGAAAAGACCAAAACCAACAAGTAATAAATTGTGTGTGTATCAAAGCCTCTTCTTCCTCTGTGCCATAGAGCTAATTCGCAAATGCGTATTAATCTGGAACCTCTCAGTTCATTTTCAGTTTCCAAGGGGCGTCGACCAATCAGAGCAACAAAACGCCGTCCTGTCAGAAGTACGGCAAACACGTCTTTCTAAACAAAACAAAAGCTTTAAGGGCGGGTCTTTGTTTCTCTTTTTGAGAAAACAAACCGTCCAGTTTGTTTAATCCTGACGCGATGGCGGATTCAACAGAACGTTCCACATCAGCAGCAGCCATCTTGGTTGTTTACAAAAATGCCTGAAGGGCGCTCGACACGTTCAATGGCAGGTGGAAATCTGTCTGAACGGGAGGGGGCCCAGATAAATCTGCCAGAGCAAATAAAACAGGCTGCCATAAAGCTCCGCTGTTGTCCAAAAACGATTAAAAACACATCAGTGAGGTTGATTAATGTGGATTAATCCGCCGCTTAAAATAGTCCCCAACAAATGCACAAATTCCTCCTGTTTGGGTAACGTTTGCTAAAAACTACAGTGACCAGCTGTTTAAAGAAACGACTGAGCCTTTTCGTTATAAATGAAACTTTATATTTGTGACTTGTTTTTTAAGATTTACGTCTTCAGTAGGAAAGTGGGAAAATATTGAGAGATAGACTAACACATTGTTGGTTTTGGTCGTTTCATGGCACTTGTTGACATCAACAGAAGTCTACCATATGTCCAGCTTTATCCGTTAACACTAGTGTCTTAAAATTAACTTTTTCATAATGCAAAAACTTCTATCTTTCTAAAACAAGTAAAGCTCATCTCCCCCATTTGCATGTTGTTTTAACTTATTTCAAAGAGAATGATGCTCCTGAAAGCGTATTAAGATGCTCATCTGTCAGCTGTCTTGTTTCGAGCTTATTATCACACCAGCATGTTCTGGTGCCCGCGCTTCTTTTGCTGAATTTCTTCCGCCGCCGTGTTTGATCAGGTTCTCCTGCCTGTTGTCGTCTCTGTAGCAATCAATTAAGAATCAAAGATTAAAAAACTGCCGTGAGGCCGTTTAAGGGGGACAAACGAGGCGGTATTAGGGCACATTAGGCCTGCTGCGAGGACCCTGGGGTGCTGTGATTGACAAGTGGTGTGGGTGGTTGTGGGAGGGGTGGGGGGGCATCGGTGGTTGCCTAGGCAGCGAAAACCCCCCTCAGGGATCGTAATGAGCTTCCGCACGGCCGCCCCTCCACACTGACCTCTCTGTCTGTCCGTCCATCTCTGCTGTTATTGGAAAGCTGTACTAAAAGTCACATCTTCATACAAATCTGCTGCTGCTCATGTTGTTTAAGTAACAATGGAAATATCATATTTTCCTTCTCTGATTGATGTAAAACAGAGGCCATTCAGCTTGTAGGCAGCGGCTCATGAAAGCCTTTGTATGTGCTCTGTGTGTGGTTGGTCTCCACAGGAGGATCGGCTTGTTTCGGAGAGCACAGAGGGAGAACAGGGGAGCTGGCATTAAAAACAATAGTAACCACAGCGCCACGGAAAAAACAAAAAGCCACGCTTTCACAAACACGAACATTATCAACAGAAAATGTCAAAGATTGCTTCTCGGTTGTACACAACAAAAGCGACGGATATGTTGTGTGACGTTGATGTGGATGTGTGTGTGCCGTCCGCACATCTCGCCATTCACTGTGTGAAGTGGGCACGAGTGTCAGATTGTCTGTTTCGGAAAGTTGCAAAAAACGTTGGATTCTGTGGGCGGGTCCAGGCACTGTTATGCAATTTGACAAGCGCTTTGTTCTAAGCACAGTGTGGCCTTTAGTTCTGGAGCCGCTGTTTGAGTGGTGGGTGACGTTTTACATGGTCCCTCCACAGTGAGCCCCCTCCATCCCTCCCTTTCCTCTGCAACACCTCACCCCGACCTCTTCGTCTCGGCTCACCCCGCAGGGTCATTTTGTCTCTTCTAGCTTTTCATGTGTGCGGATGGGTCCATCTTCTGTTACGGAAACTACAAAATGGCCCCAAGGATGGAGGAAAAACTGTGCTACGAATATGAAATGTTACCCCTGGAATAAGAAAGCAGATAAGGCTTTCAGAATGTTGTAGAGTACTTTTTGTTAACTTTCATTAAATGAGATGACAGCCAAACAAAGGAATGTACTTTAACAACTTTATTGTAGTGAAAAAATAAACCGTTATAGGACCTTGAGAGTCTCTCTACACGAGCAGCTGCTGGCGGAGGTTGACTGGTGAACTGAACAATATGTGCAGAACTGTCCGTCATTCTTTTTGTCACATTCTTCATTTCCATCATTACTCATCATTTCATTTATTTTCTGTTGTTTGAGTTGTGTTTCACACTTTCACCTTTAATGAACGATCTAGACAGAGACGTTGAAAGACTGGGAGAGACAGAAGAGGTTGGGCGACGTGAGGCCAGAGTCTCACACCAGATTCAAACTGAGGACGATGTGCTCCTACGGTGTTTGTCCAACAAGCCACCAGCACTTCCCCTTCAGATTCAAAGCAACGATAAAACATGTTTCACACATTATTTTATGAGTAAATTAACAAAACAAAAACAGCCCACACAGCCGACACTGGCTCTCTCACTCTCTATCTATCTCTATCTGTTTGCAGGGGACATCACTCAGAAGGGTTATGAGAAGAAGAGGCACAAGCTGATCAGGGCATATGTTCCACACGCTGGAGGTAATTTAGCGACCTCTGACCTCCCCCCACACACAGCCCGCCCTCACCCGCCCGTCCCAGCTAAAATATTCACACACCACTACTACTGTAGTTATATCGATCTGGTGTCATGACAAATACAGTTGCGATGATGCTCTGCTCTATTGATTCAGCGGCCGCCATTAGCAAATGTAGGTGAAGACTCCCTCGAGCTCAGCTTGGGCCTGCTCCTCTGCATCTGAACCTGCTGCACTCAGGCCCCCGCCGGCCTCCGGGCAACCCACACACACACACACATCCTTTATCATTTATCACAGGGGTGTAGCTGCGGTTATTATGGGTCAGCGACACAACTCCCACGTTATTATAATTTTGTTTTATGTTGTTTTCTAATTATTTTGTTTTGTGAAGTCAGAAAAATATCATTTTTCTGCTGAGTCAAATCATCTCCATGTTTGTTTTTTCTTTTTCGCAAATCTATTTATTGCTTTTGTGAAACGTGTATGTGCATATGTGTGTGTGTGTGTGTGTGTGTGTGTGTGTATATACGTGTGTGTCTGTCCGCCTGCTTGTCTGCTTGCCTCTGTAGGTATGGAAGGGCCCATGTCTCATCGGGCCCCGCTCGGCCCTCCATCTGCCGCCCGTTTCCACCGGCGGCGAACCTCGGGCACGAGAGACGAACGCTACCGATCAGGTACAGAAACTGCACCTGCATCACGACGGCAGCAGCCAATGTGCTGAAAATGAGCTAAATTAAACTTAAAATCAAGCCTACTACAACTAAAAATATACATATATTGTAGCTGGCTGGATGTGTTTGTCATTTAAAGGAGCAACTGAGGAAATAAGAATCTCACTTCCGTGACGTCGGGAACAAAGATGGAGACTTTTAGTCCCCATTATGGGTCAGGCACTGGATCCTGTGGTTCCCATAAAGAACATCAGTAGATTTAACTTACTAACTAACTAAAATCCGGTTATTAGATTAGTTTGGATTGATATTTTACTGGTATTAATTATCACCACTGGTAGCTACAGTATTAGGCGCTACTTAAACTGATATTTGGCTCCTTCCAGTGACGTTAACTCTCTGAGATTGAGTTCTGCAGTATTTTAAAAATCCAAACTGCTTCATTCAAAGAGCACAAAAACACACAGAAACACTCAGCCAGGTAAGTTTTTCCTCCTCTGCCTTTCTGTGAATGAAAACCCTCCCTCCCTCTGTCAGACGTCCACACCGAGGCGGTGCAGGCCGTGTTGGCGCGACACGTGGAGAGGAAGGTGGCCGTGCCGATGCCTTCCAAGCGACGTTCACTGGTGGTGCAGACCTCCATGGATGCGTACACGCCTCCAGGTGACGAGACACAGACCAAAACACACACACACACACACCTGCAAAAATATTACCATCTTCTTAAGTCAGTCAGTTGGGTCGAGTTCTGCTTTGAAAATAACTTTTCTTAAAAAAGACAAAGATGAGTTTGGTGGCAGATTTAAGACCCACTGAGGTGTACATTTATTGGAGTCAGTTCAACAGTAGAGTTCATTTAAATTCTCAGACTCGCACCATCAAAATCAACCAGGCGACTTTGAGATAATTGTGCGATTTACAAAATGCTTGGAAAGTGGAAAAGGCACACACACAAACACACACACATACACACACACACACACACACACACTCACACACTCTCACACACACACACACACTGGTTATCGCTGCTGAACTGGGTTTTGTACTAAGCTTAAAACTTGACCCCAGAGAGGCTGCCCTGTGCCCAGACAGGATTATGTTGTGACGCTGTGTCTCTGGTTCTCAGACGTTTTTTTTTATTCTGACACAGAAACACTCGTTTCACCGAAAAACTGCAAACACGCACATTTTCTGAGGACAGATTTACAGTCAAAACAAGCCACAGACAGCTGTGATGTCGCAGCCAGTCGACTACTGTAAATGTGGCCATGAAAAATAGGGAAAATACACATTAGTGACTTTATTTTAAAAAGTTTTGTAAGCACAGGAAGTTGGCTGAAAATGGGACAGTGAAGTTGACCTTTACGTCAAATACGAGCTCATTATGTTGAACATAATCAGAGCTGATAACATAATTCGGGTGTTGATTGAATTTTAATGAAGGAAATGTAATAACTTTGTTCACCGGTAATTCGCTTTTTAACCTTTGGGGAAATTCTAAAGTGAACCTGACGTCTCCCCAAAGCTTCACATAACTCATGAATGCAAGTCAGAGTTGTTGCTCTAGGAAAATCTGAGCGGGAAGTCGAGGGAATCTGCCTGTTATGTTACTTAACTGTAATATTTCTGATGTTTACCGGGCGTCCCCGAGCCTGCTCCTCTGTGTTCACATAATGAACTCTTATTTAAAGGATTAAATTCAGTCTCTGTGGTTCTTTTCTGAAGTGCAGCCTGAAGCCAGTTTGAACTAAATTGGTTCTTGTGGCTGCTCTGCGTAAGCTGACTAATTATTGACATTTTGGGGTCTGCGAGCTCCAGATCCGGCAGTCTGCTCTGCCACTTAGACGTCACAAAACCTCAGTGGTGAAATGTGGTGAATCATAGTCTGCTGCCTTACTTTGAACCATTGTTTTACTCAATTGAGACAATTAACTTTAAACCCCCAATTCAGATCTGTTTATCATTACAAGGCTCACAAGCCGGAGTCATGTTGGCATCTTAAATCTCTCTTGTGATTTTAAAGTAGTGTTATTGTTCTCTTTATATAATAGAGCTTACTGGCCCTGCATAGCTCTACACTTACTTACACTACGTGGCCATAAATATGTGGACACCCAAACATTACACCTATATGTGATCATTTAACATATCCTTCCAAAATTACCGGCATTAAGATTATAATTATAATAATAATAATAATTTTAATAAAGAAAATGTGCACGTTGAGTTAAGTGGTCAAATAAATAAGTATCAGTCACAGATGTGCACATACTTTTGGCCAAAACTTGCCAAAAAAGTGTGTACTTACAAAAAATAAATAATTATAATTGGAACAAAAAACTAACAAATCCATTTGTCAAACTTGGATGTAGTTACAGTAAATGTTGGATTACTTTGGAGTCCCGTTTCGAAAGGGAACACGAGTAGGCTGCCAAAACCGTAATCGGCAGAACAACAGCATAACTAAAAGAAGCTGTTTTAATGGAAATGATCTTTTCCATTATCTTCTGACCGTCATGTTAGTTAGATCACCAGTATATATTATAATATGTATAATATTAACCCAGCAGCATAATGCAGTGGTTCTGAAGCCACATTTTTACAAATCTTTTAAAGCCACACAACAGATGATAAAGTGCCAAAACTTGTATTATTATTATAATTATTATTGTTGTTATTATGATTATTATTATTAACTGAGTAACCTCTACTGTGACTTCAGCACCTGTACACCTCTGTATTGCTGGGTTATGGTATGTTAAAGGAACAGTTTGACATATTCTAGCAGATAGATAACGTAGACTTCAGTAGTTCAGCTTCTCACCCTGACTGCTCATGTGCTCATGTTGTGTTGATGTTGTGTGAATGTTTACCTATAATGGCGGTCACTGACTCTCACCAGGCCTGTCGCCCCTGTGCTCAGACTCCTCGTCGGGCTCAGAGGAGGAGGCGGGGCCAGGTGACGACATGTCGGGCATGGAGCACTGGATGAGCCGCCCTTCCCAGCTCGGCCCGGCCCACCTGGGCTCCACCTCCTCCTCCTCCTCGTCCACGCAGAGCGGAGGCAGCGGCAACGCCGGGCGGCTGGCCGACTCGCTGGCGCACACGCACATCTCGCACCTGGCGCACACGCACCTGGCGCACACACACACGCACCTGGGCCAGTCGCACCACCAGCAGAGCCACCTGTCGCAGTCACACCACGGTAACACTCTGCGGGCTCTCACCGGGCTGGTCGGTCTGTGTTGGACAGCAAATAGTAATCTTTTGTATCCCGACACAATAAAAGCACCTGTTTTTTCATAGATGTGTGTCCTAAAGTGAGGATTAAAATTGTTAAAGCAGTATTCCTGCTGTGTATTTAAACGTATGCACTTGAGAAATAAGAGTAACAACATGATATGATATATATATATATATATATATATATATATATATATATATATATATATATATATATATATAATATTTCAAAATGTCAGCTTTTGTCTCACTCGTTATACAGTATATTGCATATATGTATATTTACATCTGTAAATATTAAAATGTGGCACATTAATGTTGTGTATGATTTAATATTTTTTCACTTTGAATCCCAATTTTGTCCAAGTTTCAGTACACAACACTTTTTTTGATACCTTACATTGAAAAAAACAAAATATTTGTAATTGAATAGATATAGAAATGTTTTTCTCTAAAACCTTTTATTCATTTAACAAAAAGAAAACTAATTTTGCAAATGTTAAATGATGTCTAAAAAAAAGCGGTCGTACAAGAAGATTGCTTTAATAAAACATTTTGCAAAATTTTGATTTCAATTAGGAACTGAATCAAAGAATAAGTAAACAGGATCACCAGTAAAAGATCTACTGTTGCTTCTATTTACCATCTCACACTGTTACTTCCTGCTGCGTCGTCCAGTGTGAAACAGCTGTTTGTGCCCCTGCAGGTATCGGCCACCTGTCTCTGAAGAGGAAGGGAGCTCTGAGCGTAGCCGAGAACGGCGGATCTCTGCGACGATCCTGTGAGTTTGGATCTGACATGTTGTGGCCGCCGCCGCTGGAGTCTGACGGTACGTCCGACACGTAAACACTCACCAAAGTGTTTTAATCAGATTTAAATAGCAGCTACAACAAACACAGCCTTAAATATAGGGAATAAGTGTCAAATATTCCCACCTCTTATAGGTGTCCAGCACACATTTCTGATATTTATTTTAGGATAAAGTCAGATAAAAGATCTGGAAACTCTGGAAACTTTTTGATCATTTTGATCACGGATCAGAGAGATTGAACAGATCTGATGAGGGATCCAACTTCAGTTACTTTATCTAAAACCAATTTCTGGATATTTGTGTTGAAGAAATCACTCATCTGTTAACCTGATTATGTTTGGAAAAGCAGGTTTTGTGTAGAAAGTTTACACTTTGTATCATAAAAGGTGCTTTCTTTAAGTATACAAAAGGAAGTGATATTTTGAAACGGGTATTGTATTGAATAGATGTCGGGCCATGCCAGACTCCAGTAAAAAAAGACCCACTTAGAGCGTCTTGTTGTGTTTAATTGTCCATAAGGACAATAAAACAAAGCAGTTCAGTGATAAATACGAACAATGAGTCACCACTGGCTGTTCGTCCGTGTTTCCGTCGACCTCCTCCTCCGTTCTCCCTCCCATCTGTCTGCTTCACTCTCCCCCCTTCCTCTCCCGTCTCCCTCCAGAGAATCACTCGGCCCCCCCGGACGTGACGGGCTACTCGTCGGACTCGTCCCACTCCCACACCGAGCGTCACCACATGGCCAACATGGGCACCATCGCCAGGAACACGCAGAAGTACGGCAACGCCGAGCGCATGGAGACGGGCGACGGTAAGAGTCACCCCCCCCCCACCGCTCTGTGCAACACTGTCACACCTTTTAGCCTCCCAACTGGAGCCTCTGAATAAAGATACTGAACACAGTCAGATAAAAATAGAAACTTGAGCTTAAATTGGACCACCGCCTTAGAGAACTGACCAATTACACCGTGTCTGTTCATGTCACTCCCCTGGATGAACAGATTGGTCTTTTTTTATTTTATTATTTTGTTTTAAAGCAAAGCTGTCTGAGCGTCCCTGTTCTTTTTTCAGCATGCTTCACAACCATGCAGTCACAGTTAGAAAACTGAGAGCTGTTCAGGACAACCACAGTCTGCTCCACCAGAGCAGCTGAGAATTGAACGCCTCGCTGAAGAAAACGCAGCGTTTCTTATTCAGTTCTCCTCCGCAAACCTTAGAGAGTCGAACCAGCAGTCGTCCGATCCCAAGGCGGATTCTAGTCGCAAAAACATCTCGCAAAACCTGCCGTTAACACTTGAGGTTTGAAGGAGTGTCTGTCTTTGCGAGCCATCGAGGCCACAGCTTTTTCCTTTTTTTTTTGTTTTTCCAGTGTGAAGAAGTAGCCCAGAACATATCCTCACCCCGTGTGTGTGTGTGTGGGGTTTTCACAGGTGTTCCAGTCAGCAGTCGTGTGTCAGCTAAAATCCAGCAGCTCGTGAACACGCTGAAGCAGCCTCGCAGGCCTCCGCTACGGGAGTTCTTTGTCGATGACTTTGACGAACTTCTGGAGGGTTAGAAAAACCATCTTTGATTCTGCATGACTCGTGATTCTGTGTGTCTGATTTAAGTTGCACTGTGCCATCCAATCTCTCTTCATACTCGGGAGTCATGAGTGGTTCTGTAAACGCTTCCTAGAGTCACACAGTCAATTGAGTTGCAGACAGGTGAGAGCCCCACGTGCTCCTTGTGTTCAGGTGTTCAGCTTCACTTCACCTCATTCTGTCAAGCTGTACACCTGGAGACACAACCCAGTGGTGGAATGAGACTAGGTACATTTACTCAAGTACTGTTCTTAAGTACAAGTCTGAGGTACTTGTACTTTACTTGAGTCTTTTCTTTTCATGCTTTAGTTACTTTACAAACTAAGATTTTTGCAATGAAGACACATGAAGAGCTGATAAAACATGATGTTTTGATATAGATTAAACTACCAAACAGTTTCTACAAGTACATCTGAAACGTTTGTTAATTTAACTACTTTAATAATTGTTAGTCATTTTTCATGTAAGAAAATGTCAGCTTCCAACTTCTCAGATGTGAAGATTTGCTGTTTTTTCTTTGAATTAATGCATAATTTAAATGTGTTTTTAATAATGTTGAGCTTTGGACTGTTGGTTGGACACAACAAGCATTGTGAAGGTGTCACTTTGGGCTCTGGCTCATTGTGACGCTATTTCTCACTATTTTCAGAATTTTTACAAAGCAAATGATCAATGGATTAATGGAGAAAATAATCAGCAGATGGATCCAGAATGAAAATAATCATCAGCTGCAGTCCGATACAAAACAGTTCAAAATGAGCTCCAACAGTAAAATCCTGCTTTTCCATGAATGATGAGGAATAATAATCTAATAACATGTTCATTTTACTTTGAATACTTTAAGTACATTTTCTGATTGTACTCTTACATACTTTTACTAAAGTAACATTTTCCATGCAGGACTTTTACTTGTAATACTTGTATGTGTCCAGTGAGCAGTTTTACACCGTGGTATTAGTACTTTTACTTTACACGTCTGCCACCTTGGCTCACGTCCAGAAGGATTGAGGGGTGATGACAGCAGATATATTCTCCCCCTGGGACTAAAGCCTGCAGGTGGATGCAGGTGGATGCTGGGGAGGTGGTGGGGCTGAACAAACTGAAGGATCAGCAGCAGCGAAGGTCGGAGAGATACCTGCAGAGCAATGAAGTGGCAGCAGCAGATGGAGAGCCGGGCTCTTCTGACAGCTTAAATAGACGCCACACTGAAAGGATGTGTTGGATAGCAGAGAGAGGGGCAGTAGCAGCTCCCTGAACTGACTCGCAGACCCCCCTCTTTTAAATTATAATCACATATCTTTTATATTGTGTTAATGTTTAAAAAAGTCTAAGCGGACTCTTTAGACCTTTTTGTGTGTAAAATGGCTCCTGTGAGTCTGTAAATGAAGACAGAAAGAAAGTAGAAATATGTAGGTTTTGATAAATGTTGTTGTACTCTGCTGATATACTGTACGTGCTGCATTTTTCTTTTAATGGTTTACATTCACATCTGTTTCATACCCTTGTGTAAAGAATGATTTTCTTACAAAGAGTCATATGGAATAGATAACAGAGACCAGATGATGATCAGCCTGGTTCATATAGAACACAAAGTTCCCCTCCCAAGTATTTTAAAATGTATATTGTAGGAATCTTGAGCCCGCAGATCTTTGCAGATCATCTGCTGTTTGCTCGGCTCTCACCGTCTGGCTGCATTTTCTATCTTTGTCTCTTTTCTAGTCAGTAGACTTTAAGTGTCTTCTTTAGAAACCTCATTTTTTAGAAAACTACTCTTTGGATGTATGGGGAAAGTAATTTTTTCATAGATAAGTGTTGATGTAGTGGTTAAGACCTCCAATTCACTTTGGAGTCCTGAAATCCTTCCCCTGTGCTGTTTCCTCTTGTTTCTGTCTAAAATAAATTTTAAAGGGAAACAGCTGTCTAGTCACACATTTTACACTCCCACATACTACATCTGTGTTATTAACAAGTACACCTAATTAATTAAAGTGTATTTGAGTGCAGTTACAGCTTCTAAGTGCAAAGAAGCAAACAAACTGTGAACAGTAAAGTTTTGTGAGCCGTGCACTGACGGCGTTATCTGTCTCCCCATCTCCAGTCCAGCAGCCGGACCCCAATCAGCCGCGGCCGGAGGGGGCGGAGATGATGCCGGTGCGGGGCGAGGCGCTGGGGGTGGTCACCAACTGGCCCCCGTCCCTGGAGGCTGCGCTCCAACGCTGGGGGACCATCTCCCCTAAAGCCCCCTGCCTCACCAGCCTGGACACTGCAGGGAAGCCCCTCTACGTCCTCACATATGGTAACCAGACGCTCCCGTGGTTCAGCCCGACATTTATTCACATTATCTGTTTGTGCAGCAGTAAAATAAGTTAATTGAGTTTGTTTATTCAGTTTCTTCTACTGCTCCAAATTGTTCTGGATGCTTAAACTGTAAAATAAGACACAATGTTATCACAAAGTCTGGAAGAATTACAGTAGGTATTTCTGCAGAAATGAAGCTTTTATCTCTCTCGTGTGGTGATGAAATGCTGCATATCAGTACAGAGATACATATACATTCATCGTGTTCCTGTTCTCTGGAACAAACAGCCTGAAACTGAAGTTGTTATTTTATGTTTCAAAATTGTTCCTGTTTCCAAAAGATTGAATTTGACCAATCCCCAAAATAAAAGCCTCCAAAGCTGTACCTGGACCATGATAGGACACTAAAACTGAACTGACACGAGAGGTTAGCCACAATAAAATACAAGGAAATCAGGAAATATGAAGAATCTGATCAGCATTCGATATATGATGGATACCTTGATATCCGACAGGTATTGAAATTAAAAACCCAGCTCTAGTCTATATGGATCGTATTTCTGTATTTTTTAAGGATAATCTATCATCAAACTAAGTGCTGATGGTACACAGGTGTGCAGGAAAATAAAAATAAAAGGCTGAGCACACTGTCAGCAGGGACATTTTTCTTTTTTACATTGTTCCATTTTCCCGTGCACCTGTCCACCAAAAGTGCATTAGACACATACTTTTAAGTATAATCCGTGATAAACCAAAACTGATTCTCCGGTGACCTCTCCTGACTGCTGAAAACTCTTAAATGTCATCACTTTGGCAGTTTTTTTCCTCTTTTATCGACTGTGTGTCCTCAAAATAGAAGTCCAAGAACACACACTCATATCCTGTGAACTCCGTCTCCCTCCCTCCCTCCTTCTCTCTCACACCCTCGTATCCTGTGTCCTGCTCCCTGCAGGAAAGCTGTGGTCTCGCAGCATCAAGCTTGCCTACAACATCCTCCACAAACTGGGCAGCAAGCAGGAGCCCATGGTGCGACCGGGTGATCGGGTGAGTCACACTCCTCCATCGCCTCACGTGGTTTTTGGTTCTTTTCTTTGTGCCCATTTCACTGTATCCACAGTGCAAGACCTTTAGTTTTATTGGCATTTATACACGACACCTTAATAAATCTGAGCTTCTGTTTTGAAATCTGTAATCATGTTTTTTTTTTAATATTTAAGTTACATTTAATTCTTTTGGAAATATTGATTTATATGTGGATCTTCCCATCGACCTCTCAGCACCCCCCAGCATCTCTGACCCCCGTCCTCTGTCTCCCCTCCCTGTCCCAGGTGGCGTTGGTGTTTCCTAACAACGACCCTGTGGCCTTCATGGTGGCCTTCTACGGCTGTCTGCTGGCTGAGGTGGTCCCCGTCCCGATAGAGGTCCCCCTGAGCCGCAAGGTATCCACCTAAATGTGTTTTTTTACATTGGGAAAGTCACACCCTGTCACCTGGCTGTCTGAGGCTTATCTTCAGCCCTTCGGTCCCTTTCCTTTAGTTTTCAGTTTGACACTGAAGCCCTCTTCCACAGGATTAGTCTCTCTATGGGAGGTCAGGTAATTTAATTTTTCACGGCGCCGCTGTGTAATGTTAATCCTCTCTGCTGCGGCCACGTCTGTTTTTCCCCTCGTGCCCGGGGAGCTCCAAACTCCTGCTGTGTTTCATCTCAGTTGTGTTTGCGCGGACACCTCGGTGACGCTGCACCCTGTTGAAACAATGTGTTGGATCCTCAGTCTCGGCTGTTTGCCGGCAACAAGCGTTTCGGAGAAAATAATCCCACCATCTCAGAGAGCAGAAAGAAGTTTGACATGGGGGAAACAAGCCCTCCCGCTGCCCCGCCATCACAGAGGAAATACTGTCATCAATTAGGTTACAACTGCTGGTCGGCCCCCTGGGACCTGAAATGACACGGAGCTCTCTGAAGGAGCCTGTGGCTGCTGCACCGTCAACGAGCGTCGGCATGGTTACACAGTGGTTTCTGCTGCAGCAGAAAATGCCCTTTGCTGCACGTTGGCCGCCTCTCTTGAACCCCTTCCCCCCCTCCTGCATTTGTGCTGCAGGATTTTCCATAAAATTTCAGTTTTGGCCGGAGAAACAGTGCAGCAGCGGTGCAGCGAACAGCACCTGTGCTGTGTGTGTATGTGTGTAACCTTTATGTAGAAGTAGATGAATGCCGTCCAGATATTTCTGCATCAGCATATCAGTTCATTTATCGAAAGCAAGAACTTATTATTGTGTTTTCTGCTGACCAAGTGAACACGGAGGTCACGTCTGCTCCCCACCTCCCTCCCTTTTATTGTCCAATAGGACGCCGGCAGTCAGCAGATTGGATTCCTGTTGGGCAGCTGTGGCGTTACCGTGGCGCTGACCAGTGACGCCTGCCACAAGGGACTGCCCAAGAGCGCAACAGGAGAGATCCCGCAGTTCAAAGGTGAGAGTGGGAATCATCAATCACGGTGTCGCGTTGTAAAGGCCGGTCTCTCTGGGGGGGGGGGGGGGGCCTGTCGCAGGGTTCACGTCAGAATACTAGAAGAGAGAGCGAGTTTTAATTCAAAATGAATCTTTTTAAATCTATTTAAACCATTTGAAAATAAATTTTAAAAATATTAGAGCTCACAACCAGTTTAGACACCTGTTAACAAAATCATTGTGTGTTTGAAATGTTGACTGTTTAACTTTATTTATATTTATAATTTAGGAATTAAATAATTGGATGTTACTCCCAGAATAAAGCCTGAGATTAACTGAAGATTTTTGCATGTTAACAAAAATGTGTGAATGAAAGAGAATCAGTCTTTTTTCTCATTTGATTATTCACACGAGTGAACTTTCCTTCTCCCTCTCTCTCTCCCTCTGCAGGTTGGCCCAAGTTGCTGTGGTTTGTAACCGAGTCGAAGCACCTTTCCAAACCTCCCAGAGACTGGTTCCCTCACATCAAAGATGCAAACAACGACACCGCTTACATAGAGGTGAGCTGACTCACACACACACACACACACACAGAAAGTGTCTCCTTCCCTGCAGACACTTGAACAGAAGCCGTGACCTCAGTCTGTCCGTTGATTTGAACTCACATTCCTCCGGTCGCCTCCCTGACTGCCGGGCTGCTGCTTGTGCAAGATTTATTAGTTTATGGAGCCATATTTCATGTAATGCATAAAAAAAAAGTGAATTGGTCTATTTTAGACTTTGCCTATGAAGCAAACAAGATGGACAACCCTGCTCCATTTGCTGCTTTTCTCTGTTTTATATCATTGTAAATTAAACATTTATTTTTTGGACTGTTGGTGGAAAAAAGAATATTCGATAATGAAAATTATCATTAGTTTCAACTCTGTTTTGAAAACCAACATTTCGGTTTAAACGTTTAGTTGATTTAGATTGATTTACATCTT
>CM062210.1:2570000-2575000 GCA_031216445.1 Lateolabrax maculatus
TATAACTCATTTCACAAAATCTATGTTAGCATATTAATTGTCTTTAAGTGTTACTGCACACTCACTGTAAGCCGGTTTAGAGTGTTCGCTCGAGTACACTCAAAAATATGACACCTGAGCTCCATTCACTGACGTGGACTCTCGAGATAATCGTCGAGTGTTAACATTACAACGTGATGCTCAAATGAATCGGAGCTCGGGAACCACTGGACCAAACTACCGACAGTATATACTTTACTTTTACTTGTGATGGAGTATTTTGACATTGTTGTATTGTTAGTTTTACTACTTCTTGCACCACTGCAAGTGAGAGCTTTTCAAAATGGTTCCTGCTTCTGATGTTATCTTAACAAAAACATCCAGATTTCTGCAGATCTCTGAGGAAAAAAAGACAAAGTTCATCAGTGATTAAGTTATTTAGGATAAAACATTCAAAACCATCAGTACCAAATGGTCCTTTCAGTGTTTTTTTAATGTCATTCAGGGAGCCAGTAGATTTGATTAAACACTTCACCTGATGGCTGTTTGAACACCTGAACTGAAGCTGTTTCTGTCCGTCAGGGTCCATCTCCTCCTGCGACGCCTTCCTCAACGTCTTTCAGACTAAAGGGCTGCGAGCCGACGTCATCTGTCCCTGCGCCAGCTCGCCTGAGGCCCTGACAGTGGCCATCAGGAGGTACATACACAACACACACACACACACACACACATGCTCTCAACCCAGATTATGCAAACAGACTGAAGCACAAATATGCAAACACACTCGCCTATGCAAACACATCCACAGAGAGAACATACAGTAAACACATAATATACACAAATGCACACAAAGAAGAGAAGCAGAGTCCAGTTTATTTCCCTCTCCAGAACAGGAAGGAGCCTGTCTGGACCTACAATAACTGATCAATCAATCACAGATCAGGATGATACAGTACAGACTGCTGCACAGTGAAACACAAGCAGGCAATCTCTAGATTGTTGTTACCGATGAGAAACACGACGGATGCAAGTGTGAACACTAAATCACATCAGGCTGCTCAGTGAAAAACACACTGGAACACACGCAGCTGTGCCTTGTTACCGTATTTGTGTGACTTTGTAATGTAGGTTAATGACCGCGTGTGTGTGTGTGTGTGTGTGTGTGTGTGTGTGTTTCAGGCCGGTGGAGGACAGCAGCCAGCCTCCGGGTCGAGGCGTCCTGTCCATGCAGGGTCTGACCTACGGGGTCGTCAGGGTGGACACAGAGGAGCGCCTGTCAGTGCTCACCGTGCAGGACGTCGGCACGGTCGCACCTGGAGGTACGTCTGTGTGTGTGTGTGTGTGTGTGTGTACGTGTGTGTGTGTGTGTGTACGTGTGTGTGTGTGTGTGTGTGTGTGTGTGTGTGTGTCGTGGACACTTTACAGCTCTTTAGACTACGGTCATCGAGTTTAGTAACAATTCTTAATAATAAATAGATTACAGCCAACTGAACTCAATCACAGGAAACATTTACAGCCACTTGTCGCCATTTTGAACATTATAATTCTGCAGGTTTGACAGGTTTATTTATTTATTTGGCTTTTATGTTATAAAAATATGGGATCATATTTATGTTTTCCTATTAAATAGACACTCAAATATGTTATTGAACCTCATAACTGCTTCAAAACCAACTGAAATGATCGTAAAGCACCAACATTTGAAACCTTGATTCAAAATAATGTTTACTTAATTCTTTGATCCGATAGTTCCCGAAAAAGTTACATTCTTATTAGTTGATTAGTTTGTAGAAAAAATGTTTTTATATCATATTTTAAGAAACAAGGTATCATCTGTTTTGAGAACTGAGGAATTGTAAAGGCGATAAAATTCAAATTTTGTCATTTAATTATAGATGTTCAGTATTTTTAGATTAATATGACAGAATCAAAGTTAAGCTTAATTAGGATTATTGATATGTGTGTTTGCTGTAAGGGCGCGACCTCCTCCGTTCCTCTGAGGAGTTAAACTGTCGGCCCTCTGGTGTTGTCATGCACCGAATGGCAAAAAAATCCATCAAATCCATTAAATCGTAAAATTAGTTTTAAGGGTGTGTAAATGGGCAGCCTCTCCTTTTCATCAATGTCCAATTTTGGGAGCGTTCTTCTCTCTCTCCTCGTGACTGAGCGAGGACCTGACAGAAAAAAAAAAAACAAGAAGACGGGTTTTCAATATGGCCGCGATCCATTCTAATCAGCCGAGGTTTGTCTCTGGGGACAAAGTCACACAGACAGTTTAACAAGGTAACACAGAACATAAAAAAGCTTTTAGGATGTTATACATCATCTGTTCAGGTGCCAATGAAGAGTCCTCAGACACCACTGACATTAGTACTTGGCTGACACGTCATGGACCCAATTAAACCTGTTTTTCATAATTGGATTAATTTTAATTTGAGCTACATCTCGTGATTATTTTCATTATCGTTGATTATATTCTCCTTTCACTGTCAGGTCTATAAAATGATCCGTCCAAAAGATGTTCAGTGTAATATCAGAAACAGACTTGAAAAACCAGAAAATGTTCCTATTTGAGAAGCTGAAACGTGATTTATTATTATTTTTTTGCCTAAAAGATGAATTGATTATCAAAATTGTTGATTAAAGTGATGTATTAATACAAATATTTCAATAAGTAATAGCAAATATAAATTCCAGGTCTCTTTAATGCTGAATATTTCGAGATATTTCTGCCCAAAAGTTAAACATACATAAATATTTTTATGGCCGCTACTTTTCTACTCATAAATGCATTACAGTATACAGCATCAGTTTAACAAGTGCTGAAACCCTTTTTGTGTTTGCTCTTTGCTTATTTTACAACCTCAACTTGTGTTATTACGTCCTTGTAAATGTACTTAACATTAGAGGGATTTTCAGTAAGACCATGTCACAAAACCTTTCCACAGGTAAATATGCAGGTGAACACACTGCACACCGCATTATAATGTGAGATTCTTGATCAGAAATACTGTTCGTTTTCCTCCACTTGTGTAAGGAGGAAGTGAAGGTCTGTCTCTTCTAATCTATATGCCATCACGCCACCTGGTGTTCACCGTGGGAACTACACCCGCTGTAACACCAGGGGAACTAAACTAAAGGAGGAAGCAAGCGATCCCTTAGCTTTTCTCCTCAGCCCTGTAATGGATGAGGACGCTGTCTTCCATACAAGAGCATCGGCCTAGAAATCTAAAACAGTGATTGATCGCTGACTCGCTGGAAATTGATCAACAACCCCGTTAAACCCCTGCAGATGCAGTATATTAGTCCATTCTGGGCCAGTAAAACCTCTCTTGATAATGAAAATAAACTGGCACCAACTCCTAAACCTTATCTGCTTTAGATATTCTCCTCTTAACCCAGTTCCTTGAGTAACCAGGTTTTGGGTCGACGCAGACATAAGTAGACGTCATAATTGGGTTACAACAACCTACTTTTACAATGTTGGCCTGTTTTATTCCCATAAACAGGTGCACTGGGAGTGTCTGCTGGTTCAGGTGGGATCATAATGTCTTCCCCCTATGTTTAATGGGTTTATTTAAGGGAACTGGAGGAATTTGAAAGGTGATAACACTGTGTCTCCCCCCCCCCCCCCCCCCCCCCCCAGGCCTGGCGTGTGTGGTGAAACCAGAAGGCGTCCCTCAGCTCTGTCAGACAGATGAGATCGGCGAGCTCTGCGTCTGCTCCATCGCCACCGGCACCTCCTACTACGGCCTCACCGGCATGACCAAGAACACCTTCGAGGTTTGTGGACAGCGTGTGTGTGTGTGTGTGTGTGTGTGTGGAATATAACAAAGTACATTTACTCGAGTACAAATCAGAGGTGTTTGCACTTTACTTGAGTCTTTTCTTTTTCATGCCACTTTCTACTTTGACTCCACTACATTTCAGAGAGAAGTCTTGGACTTTTTACTTCACTACATTTATCTGACGGCTTTACAAATTAAGATTAAGATTAAGACAAGTACAGCTGAAAAGATTATTAGATGAATCAAGCTAAGCAGTTTGTTCGTAACCCTGTAGTCTTGGAGCAAAGAGACACAAAGAAGCTGACCTGCAACTAACAATCACCTTTCATTATTGATTTATCTGCTGATTACTTGATTGTTTGGTCTATAAAATGATAGAAAAAAGTGAAAGAGCCCGAGGTGACCAAAGCCAACAGATATTAATATATTAATATATTGTTTTGTTTCAGGATATTGTCTCACAGTAGAGTCATGTCAACACATTGTGGCCTTTATCTTGTTTCACTTGTTTTAGGGTTTTCACATTTAACAGAGACATTTTTCTGAGCAGTGGATGCCTCTGCAGACCCAGCTTGGCCACAGCAAAACCGTTATTAAGACCAGCAGCACGACATCGCCAATATAAAAGTCCTGAGTTAAAAATACTGTGATATCTGATTCGGGCTCCATCATGCAGCTCTGGCGCCAGTCGGTTGCCATGGCAACTCCTTCATCTGAACGCCTGTGTGTTTGCAGGTTTACCCGGTGAGCTCCAGCGGGGGGCTGATCAGCGAGTACGCCTTCGTGCGGACCGGCCTGCTGGGCTTCATCGGCCCCGGCGGCCTCGTCTTCATCACCGGCAAGATGGACGGGCTCATCATGGTGAGCGGGCGGAGGCACAACGCTGACGACATCGTTGCCACGGCGCTGGCGGTTGAGCCAATGAAATTCGTCTACAGGGGCAGGTGAGCGGGACACGATTTGTGTTTTTTATGGCGAGCGGAGCCCCCAGAGGAGCGTTTAGGGGTCACGACGGAGAGTTCTCAGCATCGTTCCCATCGACAGTAGTTGAAGACCAGCCAGACATCCAAACCGGCACATTTACTGTCACCCTGATAAATGAGCAATACCCTCGCACATAATAAATCTAATAAAGTAGAGCAATAGTGGATGAATCCAGAAACAGTAATAGAGTGAAGTTTAATTGTGTCCACGGCCACCGAGGAGGAAATCCATCTTTTACCTGACAGAGCT
>CM062210.1:2580000-2697500 GCA_031216445.1 Lateolabrax maculatus
CTACACTTGTGAAGACATGTATTCACATTCATTCTCTAACTTTGACCATCACAAGAACATGATCCCAACGCTATTACCCCTCAATCTCAACCTCAGAGCTTCTCAAAGGAAAGCAGGTTTTTTTAATATTTTGAGACAATTATTGTTTACATCATCATCATCATTATAGCTAGATAGTGTTGAACTCTGCTGGTACTGAAACCAGGGTACCTTTTAGCCCAATGTTTAGGGCAACACACACCAGCATCATTTCTATGTAAACCCACACACGTCATCGGGCGCCGACTTGCATCAATTCTTAAAAAAGCAGCAATTTTGTTACATTTACTTCCTGGATTGGAAGATCATGATTACAGAGATCGCATCATTTCTCCATGATCTTCATACTGGATAGTCAGTCAGCAAGAGAATAAAAATGTGAACTTCTTAAGTTTTTTGTGCTCCTGAAATCTTTTATGACGAAAAAACAATCTGGTTTGTACAAATGTAACAAAGCGTCTACTGCAACAATCAATGGTTATAGAAGTGTTTCTGAAACGAATGTAACTCTCCTGTTGAGTGTAAAAAAACAATGTGTGTGTGTTTGTACTGCAGATGACCTGCCAAAGAAGAAGCCTCCAGCTCTCTATAAGCCCACCAACCCTGACGGCCTGGCCTATCTGGACTTCAGCGTGTCGACGACCGGCATGCTGGCCGGAGTTCAGGTCAGCTCAGCCTTAATCCTCATCACTCGAGCAAACCGCTTACAGCCTCTCGGCCCGTCGCCTGGACAGACCTCCCTCCATTTATTCATTACTTTTTCATTCCAGGGGGAAATTCAGCTGTCAGAGCAGCAGCAGTCAACTCACAGCTCTGTGCAAACATGAGAAGAGAGCAGTTAAATCTATCTGAGCATATCCAGGTCTTGTTGTGTTTGGGAAAATAAGTCTAATAAAGAGTTTTGAAAAAAAAAAGTTTTTTTAGTCCTGATACACAAACTGAAAAAAGTCCAACTAAGAGACGTGATGTTATCTCAGAAAAAGAAATGTAAGACATTTTAAGATTAACTGTCCATCTTTCTACCATGTTCGTCTGTGTGTGTGTGTGTGTGTGTGTGTGTGTGTGTTGTTGTTGTGTCTCTTTCCTTCCCTCCCTCTCTCCAGATGTCCCATAATGCCGTTGGAGCCTTCTGCCGGTCGGTGAAGCTGCAGTGTGAGCTGTACCCGTCCAGAGAAGTGGCCATCTGTCTGGATCCCTACTGCGGCCTCGGCTTTGTCCTCTGGTGTCTCTGCAGGTTGGTGTCTCCGTCTACTCACACACCATTAAAAATGTTTAAATCTGTAGCTCCCCTCGTCTTCACGGAGCTCTCAGAGTTTCAGACTGTTCAACTATCAAATCAACTATGAAATCTGACATTATAGTTCACCACAGGGCCTCTGTGTTATAGAAATGCTATACTCAAATTATGATTCAAACGTTTCTGGCGTGTGTTCACAACGAGAAGAGAGAATCGCTGTTGTAATGTTTATCTGTGAAGCGCTCGACCGTCTTTGAATCTCTTCGCTCCAGCTCTCGGCTCTGCTTCGTTTTAAATCCTCAGCTCATAAATTCTGAACTTGGCGAGAGCAGATTTCTGCTGCTGAGTGTCTCATAAATAAAGCAAACTGCAAATCACCTTCGGTATGAGGATTTCTCATCCTCCTCAATGACTTTAAAGCAACAATAACTCACATTTGCATCTGATTGTTCGAATAGATGACTTGGTTTTGGCCCTCAGGTTTGTCTGGAAAACACTTCAACGAGAGATATCATGGATAAATGGTCATTTTATCGCATGTGACCATTAAAAAGGCCCCTGACGAACGGGTGTGTTGTGTCTTCTGCAGTGTGTATTCGGGCCACCAGTCCATCCTGATTCCCCCGGTGGAGCTGGAGTCCAACCCGGCGCTGTGGCTGCTGGCCGTCAGCCAGCTCAGAGTCCGAGACACCTTCTGCTCCTACAGCGTCATGGAGCTGTGCACCAAAGGCCTCGGCCTGCAGACCGAGGCGCTCAAGGTCAGCACGACACTGACTCAACATGTCAATTCAAGCCAGATTTTTGACCTCTGTGACATATTTAAACCATTTTCAACCACACATCGTTTTCTGGGAAGCCAGGGACAGAAACTCGGATCACTTTTCACCTGGAGGGACCAGGGTTTAAATCTAGTTCCTCTTTGATAGTTTCAAGTGCCAAAATAGTCCCTTCTGGGTGTTGTGGGGGTAATACTTTACTAAGGAAACTTGATGTTAAAAACACAGGTATGTTGTTGACTTCTCAAGTAGTCTAAAAAAAGAGGGACTTTGTCTTGTTTTGCACAAACCTAAGCAGAAATAAATTACCATAAAAGACTGAAGATTGTCGTTTCTTTGGCGACAGGTGTTCTTGAGTTGTTAATCTTTTTTTCTACCTCTGCATGTCACCTTTTACATCTATTTATTACTGTACATTTTCTTCACATTTTGTAATGCATTATCAGTCTCATTAGCTTAATCAGATAAACGAACAGACTCCGTCTAACCGACTCCTCTCCACGCGGCTCAGAGGTAATTAACTCACACTGTCTCCGTCTGCTCAGCCCGCGGCCTCGTCTGAGTGCTGAACTTACCGACGCCTCTGATTGGTCACTGATGGAAGCTGCAGAGTTAATTTTAGTGATTATTTTTCTTCAAGTCTCCATGGAGACCGAGCGCTGAGGGAGAAGTAGAAAAGTTCTGTACTTACTGGTTTTTTGTTTTTTTTTACCAAACACACACACCTTTTCCTTACTTTAACCTTAATTTAATCTTAATGTAAATGTCAGTGATTCATGCCCAAATTGTCTTTTCTACAAAGGAATCTAACTTTGTGCGATATTTACTGAAACAGAGAAGACATTTCAACAGGAGCAGATACAGTGTTGTGACTCCTTTGAGAGATTCAGTTTTCAGTCTTTTAGGTGCAGGACCTGGACAAGTGTCGTAAAGTAAACTTTAGGAAGCTAAAAGCATATACAAAGACTAAAAACTGAAGGCAATATACACAGGATTGACTTTAATAAATATGAGGGATGTAAAAAGCAACTAGAAATAAAAAATATAGAGAGAGGAAAGGTAAAAAATGTATCTATAACAATTATTTCTTGTAACAGTTGTCCAACAGTCAACACTTTAAATATATCAAACACAACAGATCGATCAGTCTCTTCAGTCTTCTCAGGTTTTCTCTCCTGTCTGTCGTCCAGGCTCGGGGTCTGGATCTGTCCCGGGTTCGGGCCTGTGTCGTGGTGGCGGAGGAGAGGCCCAGGATGTCGCTCACACACTCCTTCTCTAAGCTCTTCAAAGACCTCGGCCTTCACCCGCGATCCGTCAGCACGGCCTTCGGCTGCAGAGTCAACCTGGCCATCTGCCTGCAGGTAAAAACACACTGAGCTCATTTTTAAACCGAGATGAAACTGTTCATCTGCATTTCTCACAACCACATACACACTTTGAATCCACGTCATCAGTCTCAGCGTGACAGTTATCTTTTCTACAAAAAAAAAAATGCAACTTTCATTAACATTATGTCATTTTAGAACGGAGATAAGGTGCTAATTCACAGCATATTGATCAATATATAAAGAACTTTTATTTACATACTGTTTAGCCATTGTTTAGGCTGTTGGTATGATTCCACAATATGTTTTTGGTACTGACTGAAATGTCAATTGTGCCAATTTAAGACATTTTTTCTCCTATTTAGACAACATTTAACATTTCAAATCTTTGGTGTCTTTGTATTCCTAAACAAAAGAATTGAAGAAGTATAGTTTTGGTATCCGTGTTACTGTTTTTGCAAAATTCACAGTGCGACCAAGAGCCAGAAAAACACTCCAGTACTAAGAAAGAACTGGTAGTTGTTTTTATCTCCTCTTAAACCGGCTTCGTCTCTGAAGAAACCGGTGCAGCTTCAGTCAGTGTGGCTCTCTGATCACATGCTCACTGTGTCTGTGTTGTGATTGGCCGCAGGGCACTTCAGGACCGGACCCGACCACTGTGTACGTGGACATGAGAGCGCTGCGCCACGACAGGTACCACAGTCGCTCCTCTTTGCTTTCATTTTGTCTTTTTCCTTCCCGTCGCTGTACAAAATTGTGACATCTCGTGTGTTTCAGGGTTCGGCTGGTGGAGAGAGGTTCCCCTCACAGCCTGCCATTAATGGAGTCTGGCAAGGTGAGTGTGCTTCAGATTTTAAATTAAGGTTGCTATGTAGCGTGTGGTTATGTTTCCAAGCGGAAGTTCAAGACTTAAAGACAAAAAAAAAAACCCTAAACAGATACAATTAAGCATCCATGTAATTGGATTTCTTTCACTTGGGAGCCCCATCCGAGAGGTTTGTTGAGAGATATGATTCAGGCAAGCTGCAAAAGATGCACTGAAATGCCAGAAAGTTGAATGACAGAAAATTGGGCTATTTCTGCTCTCGACTGCATGTCCTCCCACGTTCAGTGAGTCAAACCAGACAGCAGGTTTGAGTCCATGAGAAGCCCTGAAACATCCTCCCGATCTGTGTCTGGGGACATGTGGGTGAAGAGAGGATCACATTGCATTCATCAGACGAATGCCTTTTTTTTATTGGTAAAAATACACATATTGACCTTGGAAACATCCGACTGTGATGTCACGCCCTAAAGTACACGTTTCCATCATTAAACCACTGCAGGTCAGCAAAAACAAGTTGCTCTGGAGCTGGGTTTTTTGTCTTTCTATTTTCCCGAAATAACAAAATACTTAACTTCTGATCCAGAGATAAAGGGATGAAAAAAATATTGTTGCTACCGCTCATCAGATCCCGGCAGATGGTGAAAGAAGAAGATATGATAACCTGCAGTATGTGACTCGCCCACATTCAGCAGATACAGTCAAATCAGTTTATTCATAGAGCTCTTTTAAAAACAACAAATGTCGCTTTGTCCAGGTCACCGTGTGATTGTACATTTTCTTTCTGCCGTCGTCAATAACTGAACGAACAGCAGTCTTTAATAACACCCTTTTCGTCTTTGATGCAGCGATGTTGAATTTCAGGCTCATAATGATAACTGAAATCCCCAAAAGTAATGATAATATTTTATTTTAGAAATGTCAAAGAGGACAATAAGATGCACTGAAGAAAAGGTAACATCAGCTTCAGTTAAAACTGAATCCTGTGTTATTTGTCCTTCCGTACCTCCTTCCCCCACCTCCATCTGCCTGATAAAGTAAGAAATTATCCCCAAGAAGGAGTCATGCTTCACTAAATAGCAAGTCCTCCTGCAGCACTTCAAATCTGCTGCTTTAATCCAGGAGCAAATTACACTGCACTCCTCTGATCGCCGAGCAGCACTTATCTCAGCTTCATTACAGATCTCTTAGCAACTAACCGAACTCCATCAGCGAGGTCAGCAGGAGAGCTGACGGCACCGCACAATGTCTAAATATATAACCGTCAACCTGCGAGAAGACAATTTGTGTTCATTTGTCCCGTAACTTTGTAAGAACAAGAGAACATTTTGTGGCATGAAACAAAACATCAGTCACATGTATCAGTGATGAAATGATCTGTTTCCTTTAGAAAAACCTGAACCTGAAGCAGCTGTTCAGGGTTGTTACCAAAGAGGTCACGTTACAGGACTTCAACCCCCTTAATAACTTTAGCTGTTATCATGTTGATTTTAGCATTTAACTCACACTGTGGTGGAAAGTACTTTACTTGAGTATTTCCATTTTCAGCTACTTTATACTTTATACTACTACTACGCTACAAGGAAATATTGTAGTTTTTACTCCTCTACATTTATCTGATAATTAAGTCAAATAAGATAGATAAAAAAGTTTAAGTACTTAGTAGCAGATTCAGATTAATAATACAAAACATAATCAGCAAATAAAATATGATATTGTAGATTAAAATGAGATAAAATAAGAAAATGTTGAAAATGGGGAAATTCACAAGCTAGCTGCATATAAAGTAATGGGCTGAACTAATTTACATTATTCAGAAATGGGCCATTGTGCATAATACTTTTGGTACTTTAAGTATATTTTGATGCTTTTACCTGTAACAGGGGAGTTATATTCCTTTTGAGTTCTTGGATTTAAACAAGACACTGAAAGTCAGCTTGAAAACTCATGTTTAACAGATTAAGTGAATGAGTGGGTGGCCCTGATCTGTGAGGAGAGTGGATCTTTGTAGCTGCATGAAGCAGCTTCGGACTGACGGATGTTTTCTTGGAGCTTGATGAGACGTTCATGTCTCTTCTTCCCCCACGCTGACACACAAAGAGAGGACGTCGTGTTTCGGGGCCGGTCATCTATTTTGACTCACTGTATGTGGGAGGAGGAAAGAAGATTGAGTCGATCCATCCTGTCTCTTTACGCCTCCCGAACAGGATGTTTAACTGTGTGTTTTGTTGTGCATGTGGAGAAATCTCAGTGGAGTTAAGTTAACAAACACATCTGTCCAGTGGTTCTTATTAAATGCAGATGAAGTTGTGACACTGTCTTTTGTTTATTTATATATATATATATATTATTTTTTTTTTTTTTTCAGATCCTACCAGGAGTTCGTATCATCATCGCGAACCCAGAGACCAAAGGACCGCTGGGAGACTCTCATCTGGGAGAGGTCTTTACTGTTTTTCTCTGTATTTCTCTTATTTGCTTTCATAGATTTTCTGTTACCTTTTCTTATCCCTTCAGTTTTACTTTCCTTTTCTTCTTGTCTTTTTTACTTTCCTTTTCTTCTTTTGTGTTGTGTTTCGTCTCTTTTCTGTCCCTCTTTGTTTTTTACTCTGTTCCTTCCTTCTTTCCTTCCTTCCTTCTCTGTCCTGAGTTTTTTTTCTCCTGAAGTCCAGTAGACATGTAAATAAGAGTATTTCACAGGTTCATAAAGACAGCTGTCATTAAAAACACTGAATTAATTTAATTTAATTTAACAGTTAAACATCGATATACTGTATGTAGATCACACATTTGAAATTGACTAAAAAATTCAAATAGACCAAAGTTTAAACTAAAATCTCAAATCACGAATCTGAAATCTAAAACGGCCGTCATTTAGGTATCTGCACATGTAGGGGATTGGTGATCTCCACTCTGTAAATACTAAACAATAGATTATCTGGACTCTCTTGCAGATCTGGGTGCACAGCGCTCATAACGGCAGCGGTTACTACAGCGGTTACGGCGAGGAGGTTCTCCAGTCCGACCACTTCAACTCCAGACTCAGTTTTGGAGACACCCAGACTACCTGGGCCAGGACGGGCTACCTGGGCTTCCTCCGCCGCACCGAGCTCACCGACGCCAACGGAGGTTAGTCGTCTCTCGCCGACTCCTACATTTCCCCTCCGCCTGCTACACCGACACCAACAAGGCCTCTCTCTCTCTCTCTGTCTGTCTTTGTGTGCACAGAGAGGCACGACGCTCTGTTCGTGGTGGGAGCTCTGGAGGAGGCCATGGAGCTGAGGGGAATGAGATACCATCCCATCGACATCGAGACCTCCGTCATCCGCGCCCACAAGAGCATCATGGAGTGGTATGTCTCGCTGGAGGGAAGAGTAATAAAACACTGATGGTGTGCTGCGCTCGCTCTGTGTTATATGCAACTATGTATTTGGATTTAATCAATTTTCAGAAACTTTATTTGAGAAACTGTTCCTAAATTAAAAAAAAAAAACACGTTTGCATATACAGGTGGGATGGAAAAAGGGATGGATGCTGTTTCTCAGTATAGCAAATTTGCAAATCTGACAACATTTGGGCTATTAATGGACTAAATCAACATCTTAACTTGATTAATTTCTCTTTAAACCACACTGATTAACATTTATATATGTTACCAACCGATCTAAAGACTCTCTGCTGTAGTGGAATAGGTATTCCGAGATTTTATGTTAGTATAAGTTCTAGACTCAAAATCTTACTTTACTCATAATGCAGGAAGATGGACCCTGTTTTGACATACTGGGATATTTTATCACTATAATTTGTGCATTAACATTTGAGCAACATTTTAATGTTGAAACTGGTTGAGTGGGAGCTAATTATAACTGTGTTTTATACTGTTTGGCCCTTACTCTTTAACAGTGCATCATATTTTATCCACTGATCCTGTGAAGATTGCAGGTCAGATAAATGTGGTGCAGTAAAAAGTACAGTATTTCCCTCTGAGATGTAGTCGAGTAGAAGCCGTCAGACATGTTTTTTTAAGCTTGTTGTGGAGTTCTGCTGCTCCCAAGTCGCCCAATAAGACAACGAGTGCAGTTCGTACAGCACAAAAGACCTGACAGATTAATAAAGTGGACCTGTGTCCTCGTCAGTGCCGTCTTCCCCTGGACCAACCTGCTGGTGGTGGTGGTGGAGCTGGAGGGCTCCGAGCAGGAGGCCCTGGACCTGGTTCCCATGGTGACCAAGGCGGTGCTGGAGGAGCACTACCTGATCGTGGGCGTCGTCGTGGTGACGGACATCGGCGTCATCCCCATCAACTCCCGCGGCGAGAAACAGCGCATGCACCTCCGCGACGGCTTCTTACAAGACCAGCTAGACCCCATCTACGTGGCCTACAACATGTAGCCTGACAGTGTGTGTGTGTCCGTGTGTGTGTGTGTGTGTGTGTGTGTGTGTGTCCATGTGTGTGTGAGAGAGAGCAAGCATGCGTTTGTATGCCGTGCATATCGCCGTTGTTGTTCATTTATTTCCCCAAATCAAGATGTACTGTATTTTTGAACCTGCATATGGTGTGGTCTTAAATCGTCCGTTTTCTTTAAAGTCGTGTTGTGCCGGTTGGTCGATTGGCTGATTGATTGACTGATTGATTGACTGATTGATTGCTCAGTGGTGGTATGATCATTTTTACACCCCCGTTCAATCTCGTGACCGTTACCAGGAGCTCGTCACTGTAGAAAGCCTTAGGGGAACACTGTGTACGGGGCGGCGGCTCCGGTCGTTTTTCAGAGGTTTTAGGAGGTAAAAGTAGAGAGAAAAATACTAGAGACTGTATCTGTCATCATGTTTTACTGGTCGAATCAAAAAAAAGTCCCAGATTTGTGGAATTACTTCAATTAGAACAGGGGCAACCAGATAATTGTAAAAATATAAATATTGTACATAGACATAATAATCTATATGGAGAGGTACCTAAAACACAATGAGGTATAGTAGCCCCTATATGCAGCTCTCTCCACCTGCACCCTGTGTGTGTGTGTGCGTGTGTGTGTGTGTGTGTGTGTGTGTGTGTGTGTGCGCGTGTGTGTGTGTGCATGTTCATCCGTCTGTGTTAACGTGTGACAGGGACATTTTACATATTTTAATGTAATTCACACAACAGAATTTATCCTTAGACGAACAAATGAGAAACCTTTTATGGAGACTAGACAACTCTCTGGGAGTTGTTTAAACTGCAGCAACACACTGAAAACATCCAAAAAACTATTATAAATGTCTTAAGTGGCTCAGAAAAACTGAGTTTGAAGGACATAAAGAACAAAAACAATGCAATGTCTATCAGTGAAGTAGTTAATTTCAAAGCAGAAGTGCAGCGAATCCTTAACATGCACAGTAATCATCATTTTTCAACCAATCTCTCCGTTTACATTACTTGCATCCAAAGCATCTTGTCGAGCAAAGTGCACTGTGTGAAAAGAAAAGACGAGGGAATATTGTTGTTATTTAAAGGGAGTTTGTGGGGAAAATCAAAGGGAACTGAAGCTTTAACGGCCTTTAGTTACTATTTTAGTTTACTTATTTTCATCAGAGTGAAAAGAGGGCCAGATGTGACACTGTAGAGGGTGAAACACCGGTAACATCTGTCACACTCTGAATCCAGATGCCTGCGAATGCTGATGTACTGCAGCAACATCTGGAAGCAGTCAGCGGGAACCCCAGGCAAGATTAACATGAGAAGGCTCCCATTGTAGCAATAACACCCAAAAGGACATTCATCACTGCAGTGATTCCAGTTTATGATGCGTCATTCAGATTAATACACACTTTTTAAGTAAGCAACAGTTTTAATAACTCTGGATTTGTTTTTGTTTTTTGAAATCATCTCTTTCTGACAAACCTTTTTGTCCTTTGTAACCGTCCTTTATTGGAAGGACAGTCCATCACCCTCTGATTATGAAATAAAGAAGCGAAGCAGACAACAGCCTCACTTTGTGCCGCCTTTGATCAAAGCATGAAGTCTCTGCTCAGTAGAATTAGAAGCACAAAGTCCAACTTAATCCAATATTCTTTGGCACAGACATCAAAAAGCGTGTGCAGCATCTTATTGTGTGAGATTAATGATCTGATTTTTAACCTTTTATCACCCATGAAAGGTTACATGAATATAAAAATGTTAAATATGAATTAATCGTTGTGGTCTGCTGTAAAAATAAGTATTCAGCTGAAACATATATATATATATATATATATATATAAAAGATATGATGTCTGGCAGTCCAACAATGTAGAATGTCCAAATTCATTGCAAAGGTTGCAAAATAGTCTTTTTGTTTTTATTTCGACCACCCACAAGAGGGGATGGTATTTAAATACATCACATATCTGTCTCAGCACTTTGCAGTAAAATCTGCTCGTAGCTGACCAGTCAACATACTTCTATGAAACAGTAGTTATTTATCTTAATATTCAGTGTTTGACACATTAACCGGCGTCTTTATATGGAAATCTAACTCTCTATAGGAGGATAAAAATGATAAAATGAACCATCTAGCAACTGAGATATTTTCATCACCTCAGAATACAAAATAATCTCTGCAAAAACAGTCTCCTTCACACCAAACCCAAACAAAAAACTGCTTTTTTTGGTGTTTTTTGACAGGAATCCTCAGTGAAGAACGTCCTCTGGGCTTATATGCGCTGCATATACAATGTTTCCTCAAATGTAGTGATGATACACATGATTATAGATAAAATATTGTACCAAAATACAACTTGAAAAATGAGTTTATCCCCAAACTAGGTGTAGTAATCCACATCTCTTGGGTTACGTGATTAACCTGTGACTCTGCAGGTCTTAAGAAAAGGTTGTTTAGAATAATTCACAAAGATCATTTGTTAACATCCCAGTGGATAAAGTATCTAATGACATCATCTCGTCGTTCTTCTTCTTCTCTGTTTCACTTTATTGTCTCGTCGACTTTTATCAGAAGAAAAGAAAAACTTTATGCATATCAGAAGTTGCTTAAGCGCTTGTTTGGCAGTTTGGGTTTGTTGGTAGCAGCGTAGCGGTCATGTTTCAGTCCCTGTGTGTGTGTGTGTGTGTGTGTGTGTGTGTGTGTGTGTGTGTGTGTGTGTGTTTGGATAAGAAGGAAATCCCCTGAGAAACCCGAAGGACTCGTCTGTGTTCGGGGCTGGATGGGAGAGCGACTGCATGGTGTGTGTGTGTGTGTGCACGTGTGTGTGTGTGTGTGTGTTCGGTGTGTGTGTGTATATTGTATGTAAATAGTGTTGATTTTGTACGGTACAAGTGTGTGTGACTTGTTTTGTACACATGATAAAAAGATTAAATGACACTTTTATAAGAGCCTGCTATTGGCTCACCGTCACACTATACAGTGCAATAAAGTGCTTTGATTGGCTAAAACTCAGACTAGTTTATTATTATTATTAATTTTATAATTATTATTATTATGTGACTGCTTTGTCCTGAGGCTTCAGGAAACTTATGGTGACACATTTTTTAACAGGATATTCTTTTCTTTTTTTTTACCAGATTTAAATCACATAAACACTGATAATACAGCAGAAATAGAAAACTACTGCTTATTAGAAGTTAGAATATGAATTACTCTAATTTATGAGAACAAAATAGGAAATCAGACTGCATTTTCTACATAGAATGAAAAGGTTTTATGAATTAATCTGTGGCCATTTTGCAGGTATAATGTTTGCTGTATGTTAGCAAGCCAACATTTTCTAATTAAAACTTTGGCCTGAAGGTGGCGCTAGAAGTCAGAGGATCAGTATAGGATCATGAATGTTTCTGCAAAACAGAAGTGGATCCACCAATAAAACCCCATTGGGGTTTTCTGCTGATTTAAACAACTCAAAGGCTCCTCAGTTACCACAGTCTAAAAATACTACGTTATAAGTAAAAGTACAGAGGTATTATCAGCTAAATTTACTGCTCCTGACATTGTTCTTGTTGTTCTTGTTCTTTCCTTCTTCCTGCTGCTGTTATCTCTCCCATTATCCTCCTGTCACTGTCTCCCTGCTCCTAAAAAGATAATTGACCACAGAAGTTTCCATCTCAAAGTTTAAAAGGTTTTCAGGCTGTTTTTTGTCTCCTTGAATGCGAAGAATCGTGTTTTTCCACTTTAATTACGTTTCACATGTTAAACTCAACATTGTAAAATAACTCAGAAATTTAAATGTATGAGCAGGATCATAGCAAGCAGCAAAGATTTATGGGAAATGTAGTTTTCATTTAGAGAAGCTTCTAGTTTTGCATCATTTATTGTTTTCTTGAGATAATAAGATAATAAACTTGTGATCTTGATATTATGGTATTTTAAAAAGTTATTCAACTTTTAATAATATATAAAAACATACAGAATGTAATAATATATATTTTAAGTCGAATCAACTGATTCCAATGGGAAACATAAAAGCTTATTTATCCAAGATAAGTAAAAGTTTGATTTATTTTGGTAGATTTCCAAAAAATGAATGACAATAAAGCAAACTCAGTTGGCTGATGAAGACCATGTGATTCACTCGAAAGCTCCAGAACCGTCACTAAATGGACCTTGAGGTGAGTTATTTATGCAACACTTTTCAAAACTATTTGCAAAGTAGACAAGACGATTTATAAAAAAAATGTGGACGCAACAAAACACAAACTAAAAAGTTATACATAAAGGTTTAAGGTCATGAAAAGGCAAATAAAAAGAAAATAAGTGAGTTTTAAGATGTTTTTTAACAGCCGGAGAGCAGATTAAGGGCTTTCAGTGATTCATGAGAGTGGAGAGAAAATCAAAGGTGGTCCAAATATAACTTAACATTTATCTGGCATCATTTAATGCCAAATGTTTTATTGTTTAATGAGTTTTTCTCCCACCAGAGTGACAGTGGTCCCGCTCTCTCCCTCTGCCTCCCTCATGTTTCCATCTCCCAGTTTTCCCAGAGTCGGACTGGTTTTATTGGCTTCATGTCCAGCGTCCTCGCTCCGGCTATTTTTAAATATCTGTAAACAGAAAATGTGCACAAGAAAAAAAGCTGCGTTTACACATGCAGGGAATATTTACAGAAATGCAGAGACTGCTCATAAATGAGCAGCAGACAGATAAACGGACAGAAACAAACACAATAAAACTGTTGAGCGCCTTTAAACACTCAACGTTTCACTCTTATCTCGGTCTTTCTGTTGGTTCAGCTCTGATCCTGATTGTAACTCTGCAGTAAAAACATTTGCTGACTGATTTATGTCATAAATGCCATAGATGATCTGTGGGGCTCAGCTGATGGATGGTGTTTCTTTTCTGTGCTTATCCTCCGTCCTTTCATCTGCCACAAACACCATTCATTAAACATGCTCGAGGTTTATACCAGGCTGTACATATTTACACAAACAGCAAAAAACAAAACAAAACAAAAAGAGTTAAAAACAATATGACTCATTTCAGACGTGAAGGAACTACTGAGATCATTACTTCAGGAAAAGTATGTGAGTTTAATCAGGAAAATGTACTTGAAGTATTAAAAGTAAAAGTACTCAATGCAGGAAAATGTCCTGTGACTTTTATATTATTAAATATTGAATCAGCAGATTATGTAAAAAAGAAACATTTCCTGGCTGCAGCTTCTCAGATGTGAAGATTTGCTGCTTTTCCTTTGAATGATTTGAATCATGTGAATGTGTTTTAATAATGTTGAGCTTTGGACTGTTGGTTGGACACAACAAGCATTGTGAAGGTGTCACTTTGGGCTCTGGATCATTGTGACGCCATTTCTCACTATTTTCACTATTTTTCCAAAGCAAACGATCAATGGATTAATGGAGAAAATAATCAGCAGATGGATCCAGAATGAAAATAATCATCAGCTGCAGTCCGATACAAAACAGTTCAAAATGATCTCCAACAGTAAAATCCTGCTTTTCCATGAATGATGAGGAATAATAATCTAATGATAGAATATATAACAGTACAACAGGCACAGGGGACATTTTTATTGCTCCAAGTACTTTTACTTTAATACTTTAAGTACATTTTCTTGATTTATACTCACAGATTTTAAGTAACATGTTTTTTTTAATGCAGGACTTTGACTTGTAACAGAGTATTTTTACGCTGTGGTATTAGTACTTTTACTTTAGTAAATGATCTGAATACTAAGTGATGCTTGTTGGGTCTTTACTGGAGCCCAGCTCGAGGGCCCTCTGAGGGCCTCGGGACCAGGGTTTTGGAAACCGACCGTAGGAGTTCCCAGTTCCGCCACAGGGTGTCGCTGTTGGCTTTTTAAATTAAAACACACACAGCCTCTCCTTCGGGTCGTGTGTGCGGGAGCGCGCATCGGCCCCGGGGGGTCCTGAGGAACACATGTGACGGGGACGCGCACATGTTTGGCAGCGAGGCGGTGAACCGGACCTCCGCCTCAGTGCGACTCCGCGCACCGGACGCATCACAGCGCGCCGTGCGTCCCGAGCTGAGCCGGAGCCAGTCTGGACTGTCTCAGGTGGGACTTGAGTGGTTTTGTTGCCACTTTTGGGGGAAACACTTGACTCTCTCTCGTGAGCGCTCATTCACAGTGATGCAGCCGTGAGCGAAGCCGTGCGTAAAGCCGCTGACCGACGTGCCAAAAAAAACAGATTTCCAGGCGGCGCTTTTTGCGCATTTAAAAAGCACAAACCTGACAGACGTGCAGGTCGGTGGCGTGTTTCCTGCCGAGGATGTCCGTCAGATGAGGCCGAGCTGCTGTTCAGGTGGATTTAACGCTGCGCTGGATGAGATGTGACCATGTCCTTTACGCACCGGCTCGCTCTGCTGCTGCTCGGCTTCACCTTCATCCACACGGTCAGTCCCTCACTCCCTGATGTCATTTCCAGGCGTAATGTGATTATTTTACCAGAATATATGAGCTCTTTTCTTTTTAAAATAGTGTCATATCTTTTTTTAAAAAGTGTTTTATATTCGTGTTTAGAGTGAGTTTATGGCTTTTTAAAATATTTTTTGTCCCTCTGTTCTCCTGTGGCATTCAATACTTAGTTTTAATTGGGATAATTAGGCCATAATGCTGCTAAAACAGTCCCACAGTGAGTTAATAGTGACCCTAACCTACTTTATTTATTTCCATTTCCTCCAATTTTCCTATTTTTAACTTTTTTTAAATGCATCCCTTCAGGATTTCTGCAGATTTTAGTCACAGCAGGGAATCATCTAATAATATATTTTCTTTCCATCAACTAAACCTCCACCAAGCTGCTTTCAGTGACATTAGTTTAACCCCTACTGGTCTGCAAAACATCTCAAACAGCAGCCTGCAAGCTCTCATTTATAAACACAAATGATGAACTTTACATTCTGCAGCAGCTGACTGTTCTTTTATGGCCCGACTGCGTGAAGACATTTATTATAGATTCACTTTCTGGCTGCTGCTGGTAAATTTTTAATGTCCAGGTCAGATTCACACTGTAGGCTCGGCTCTATACTTAGACCTTTAATTCATTTAAAGAAGTTAGAGAAGATTTGAATCCAGGATGGTTCCTTTTAGTGAGTTTTAGCAGCAGCAGACAACTCAAGTGGATGATTAACTCAGGCTTTACTTGTTTAGATGCTGTACAGGTGACATCAGTGCAACAAAAATCCACTTAAGTGACTCATTTAAGATTTTCCTGAGTGACTTGAACAAACATTTTACAGCTGTTAGTGAGAAGAAAAGTAATAAAGACAAATAAAATCCTGTATTTCTGTATCTTTTGGATCCAAATCTTGATGTATATTTACAGACATAACAGGAAAGTCTGTGAGTTGGAAAACCTGCATTTTTAACTGATAATTTGATTTATAGGCCTTTTCCTGGCTTTTCTGCTGGTTCTACAAACATTACAAATGAAAATGGGCATTTAAAAGCATCAACAACCTTTAAAAACGGTATGATTTAGTTGTTTGTTTCTGTTAATCCATAAAGACTGACAGTTATTTTGGCAGCGACAGCTGCTTCCAGTCTTGTGTTTGGACTTCATGTGATTAAATGAGGGTGACTGTCCCTTTTGCTTTCCCCTTAACATCTTTTACCTTTTCGTTTCCTCTTAAGAGGCTTTAATATTGGGAAAAAAGTATTTTATTCTATTTATTTTGTACAGATTGTCTCCTAAATTCAGCCGGGAATATTTGGTATCGTTGAAAACTTTTGGGATCTCCAGCAGAAATAATAAAAGCAAGCTTCAAAAGGTTGAATTATATCACAAAGTGTAAGTTTTAGTGTTGCTGTAACATTTTACAGCAGATTAGTACAGTGAGTAAAAGTACTGATACAACACAGTGAAAATACTCAGTCCTGCATTCAAAACCTTACTGAAGTAACAGTGTGTGAGTATTATCAGTATTATCAAAAGTATACAGCTGCATTAAAATACTGAAGTACAAGTGCCTCAAGTGCCTTTCCACCACTTGTATTAACATTATAAACTGTAAACATGCAGCAACTTCCAGCCAACAGACATCAATGTTCACAATGTCAGACTGTTACAATCACAAAAATGTGTGTGTGTGTGTTGCAGATTATGTCAAACCTGAGTGTGTATGTACTTGTACTAAAGGTTAATAACTTCTGCTTCCTACTGTATATCGATCTCACTGGAGAGCAGAGTCCTGCTGATACCTGGAGGCTGCAGGACATTAAATATGTAGTTTGAGCTTTCGTTAAAAGAGAGAGAGTCTAAAAACACTTTAAAAATCCCCCGATGAAATCCCCCAAACTCGATGATTAAAGCTAATCCTGGTTTTTCTGCAGACTAACTGTTGAATTTCAGCATCAAAGTCCTGCAGAGTGACGTGAATCTTGTCTCGTGTTGAGCAACCCGGCATGCAAAGAGGAGAGGACGAGGACAAGCTGAAGTTAGAGAACCAGTCTGCTGGTTAGGATCAACCAAGTTTAGTCCAGTTTTCACTTTTCTCTGACCTTGAAACCAAAAATCAGTGCATAAGGGGCTGTCAGCATCTGTTGACCCGTCCAGGGTGTGCCCCAGTTCTCGCCCAATGCATGATGGGATATGTTCCAGTATGCTGAACAGGATAATAATCATCATCAATCAGCGTCTGACTGGTGGATCTGCCTCCTGAGACAAATTCATTTCCGGCTGCTGCATGAAAGAAACATGTTTATTCACTTTTTCAGTGATCAGTAAATATCAATTTTGTAGTTTTGGTTTAAAAGTTTCTTTTTTTAGACGCCTAATGTTTAACTATTGTTCCAGCATTTAAAAAACTTTTATACAGGTTGAAGTATAATTTCTGGAATAGTCTCCTCATTACGTTTGTGTCCAAATTTGACTCTAAAGACGGATTCTTTTCGCTATGAGCGGTGGATTCAGATGGAGAAAAATGTTAACTATAATTCAAAATGCCGACATTCTTAACTAACAGAAGTCTTTGCAGAGCTTTGATTTAAAAGAACTGAGAGTTGGAGCAAATCTCCAGTTTTCCGCAATTAGTGTCACGAATCGCACTCCTCTGAGTCACTACTCAGTCAAATCTGAACTCACAGACATGATACACATATTTTTAGATTCAGTATGAATTACACTTTCCAATGATATCATTACCTCTGTATGAATGTTCATAAATCTACTCAAAGTCGTAGAAAAAAGACGGTCATTATAAACTCCAGAACTTGGCTGAGAATTGTCACGTTTTTAAATTCTTCAGGATCAAAGTGATCCGGTGACAGTCGTCCGGACATCCATGGGTACACTGCAAACAGGACGTGCCAACGGCTAATTCATCATACTTTTAATGGTGCCAATTAACCTACTGACTCCATTATACTTCCTGTTAACGTCCCTCAACCATCCGGTGCTTTATATACTGGCAGTATTAATCTATGAATCTATGAAGCACAAAGATTTGACAGTTGGAGTCATAGTAGTTTTGCTTTGGCTCACAGTCAGAGACAGACTTTGATTTTTATTTTGGACGCTGTGCACTGAAGTTCAGGTCCAATCAGTGGTTTCTGGACGGAGTCGAGGTCACACGAGGTTCAGGATTACAAACTGGGGAAAAAACAAAACATTGTTTTGTTTAATTTAATCCAGAGCATTTTATCCGTAATGAATCTGTGTGTGTCTGTGTGTATTTGTGTGTGTTAGAGCTCATTAGATGACAGAGATTTTGTTATTTTATTAGATGGCGGTGGATTAAATAAGGTCAAACGGTTTATCCTCAGCCCTTTCTATTTATAGTTTTTGTTTTGAGAAGCAGAAAAATGGACACAGGAAAGAAATAAATCCTAGAACATAAATCCAAATCAGAAATTTTGAAAGCGTTGTAAAGCCCATGAAGATCACGGCGCCCCCATGAGGCGCACCTGGAGTTTACATCACTCTGTCATCCTGGAGCCTGGAAAAATATTCCTAACGTGCAAAGTTTTCCTCATGAAAGCCTTTTTCTTGTATATACTTCTAACAGTTATTGAGTTCAGCAACCCGAGAGAGGAAATTAAATTAAAAACAAACACTCACCTAAAATCAACCTTCAGACTCATCATCTGCTCATCCAAGCATCAGTGTGAACTTTATTAAAGTTGGCAGAAAACCAAAAACACAAGTTTACACTTAGTGACAGTAATATCTGCTAGAAGAATGAGTCATCAGGACTTAAAAGTCAGGAAAATCTATTTCCTACTGTGAAACCTTACTGTTGTAGCTTTAATAGAGAAGAGACACATCGTCCTCTCTAAGACGTTTGATTTTCTGACTGAACGGATATCAGTTTTTCCCACCAGCACTTGAACGCATCAGACAACTAGCAGACTTTCTTTTAGTCGACATACAAAAGAATAAAGTAACTGAAAGAAAAACTGGTTCATACAGGATGTTGACTGTGGTGGATTAGATGTTTTAGTCCTTGCTATTTGTACTGTAAATAAATTACTAAAAGAAATGGCGTTTTAAATTTATTTTAAGTAAAGTACACTTTGCAAAACTGTCCTGTAATTAGCAGACAGGCTGTACGAGCTGATATTCTGCATATTTCTTTCTGTCACACATTCACCGTCCTGCCTGCTGCCCCAGATACTCACTAGAGCACCAAATGTGGATTCATCCGCCACTGAAAATAGTCCCTAACAAATACACCATTTCTTCTTGTTTGTTTGATGGAAATGAAACTATATATTTGTGAGGAGTTTTTTAAAGATTCACGTGTTCAGTGGGAACCAGAGGGCTTTGAGCTACAGACAAGAAGTAAGAAATTATTAAGAAACGGACGAACACATTCTTGGATTTGGTCTTTTCATGGGATTTGGTTACATTACAAGAATACATAGAATACAGCCACCCTTTACAGAAATACTGTAGATGTTGTGCATATTTACCAGATGTGTTCGTGTTCTGTTTGATTTGTGGAAACAAACAGTCAGTGTAAATGTGGCTCCTGCTGACTGGGGAGCGTTCAGCATCCACAGGTGTGACGGTGTTGTAAAAAAAAAAAAATTTTTCTTCCTTCATTGCTCAGTTGAAGACAGAAGTGATGTTTGATTGGCTGTTTGACGCGATGGACAGACGAGTCAGAGTGGGAATTAAGGAAGGCTTGAGGTGTGTGTGTGTGTGTGTGTGTGTGTGTGGTATAAACACACTGACGGCTGTGAAATGCTGCAGAGAGCGGCGGGGTATCTCGGTGTAAACAGACCTCCCAGCACACACACACTCGCAGTATATCAATGGAGTCAAGTTGACGCATGGACTCATTTTGTTTGAGTGTGTTCCTCTTTGTGTAGATTGTTCACGCTGCCCTTTTGTTTGCTCTCTGTTTGAGTGTGCGTGTCCTTGGTTACAGTCAGCTGTACCAGGACACGGACACACACACACACACACACACACACACACACACACACACACACACACACAGGTGAAGCCAATTAACAATGAGGAGCTGAGTGGATGAGATACGATTATAAAAATGCTGTCAGGTACAAATAGGTTTTGAGGAATTGGACTGAGTTTCAGTGAACTTTTGAGGTGAGACTTTTATATTTGGTCAAACCTGGATTTATTCCCCTGGAGACTGTAACAAATATTATATAAAACTGTTTTTAATGTGAAAATTAGGTTGAATTAACGAAAGAAACCTTTTGGATGTAAAAGCACAGAACAGATTTATTCACCCTGAAATGAAAATTGAAATTCATCTTCTGCTTTCACACAAGTCAGCGTAAACTTTATCAAACACGCTGAGTTTACGCTTGTGGTTCCAACTCAGACAGCTTTCTCCCAACATGTTCATTACAGTTCAACAAGAAAACTGTGTAACGAAGCCAAACAACTGCAGAGTGATAACAAACAAAAACTTTCTTTGTTAACATTTGAGTCCTGATGTACCTTGGCTGTTTTTGGGAGACATTTTGGTTACCTGAGTTACTCTGAACTGACCTGCTGAATTGCAGTGAACAGTGTTTTGTTTTGAATGCATCAGGAAAAAGATCAACTCTTTTTTTATCTGTGTGAAACTTGTTGTGCAAAAGAGTTCATTCTTGACCCTGGCAAGTTGACAAAGCGAATCAAGGTGCACTCACTTACAGTTCACAACCTTTAAGTCCACATACATGAGAAGGAATCAAGAAGTCGATCTGCTGATCAAGACCGTGTGATACAGTCAAAAGATCAAGAACAAGTGAGTAACTCGACCTTGAGTCAAGATTAGGAAAGTAAAATTGTAATAAAAATGGGGAAATTTCCTTTTGGAACCCAAAGTTTCAGCGCTGATTAGATAATATGTTGGGAAAACAATTCACAACTCACACAAACACTACAACAAATGATTTGCATTCAGTACACTTTTGTGTGTGTTTGCTTGTGTGTCATTATCTCTGATCTCCATCACGACCAAATGTCCGTAAATCAGCTTAGAAATCGATGAAAAAAGACGCTCTTTAGAACTTCAGAACAGGTTTTTAAGTTTTCTGCAGGATCAGTGATCCAGTGACAGTCGTCTGAGCATCCATGGGTACACTGCAAACAGGAACTGCTAATAGCGAATTCAGCACACTTTTAATGGTGCTGGTTTGCCACAGTGTAAACAAATATAGGCTTGATAAAAAGAAAACAAGGCTCAGTCTGTAGTCCACAGCTAAGTAATGGGCTTGGTAACATTACACTTCTTGTTTACAAGAAGGGTGCCAGACTTTAAAACTCCTGCAATAAGTTATCACCACTTGGATTTAAAACATTTTTAATTCTAATTTTTATTCATTATTAATATTTAGGATGCAATTAAGTCAAACACTGGTAAATATTCTAACATTAGGGAATGAAATAAGCACATTGAGTTCAGAGGAGCATGATTTCTTTAATTTGAGGGAACAATTTGTCTAAAATTCCCTCCGCGAAAAGTTGCAGATATTACAGCAGGAGATGGGCAGATTACAGAAACATGAACCTGGAGCACGTTCACCAAACAGCAGCGTGAGGCCCCGAGACACGGAGGGCCGGAGGCTGAACCTGTGACTGACGCAGGAAGTTTGTTCACGTTGGAGATAATATTCATAATATTTATTTCCTCTCTCGTCCCGACAGGTTCATGGAAAGTTTCCTAACTGCCAGTTCCAATGGGAGATGGAGAGAGCCAGGAGAGACTGTCAGACACAACTGACGCAACAGACTCCTGCGAGCACAGGTACACACACACACACACACACATACACACACACACACACACACACACATACACACATACACATAAGGAATTATTTGGAAATCCCCATCAGAGTGAAATAACTGCAGGACGGAGAGCTTTATGGTAATTAAAAGCATTGGTATGTTCAGGAAGAAAAACTCCTAAAATAATAGAAAAACACAGATATCCGTGTGTGTGTGTGTGTGTGTGTGTGTGTGTGTGTGTGTGTGTGTGTGTGTGTGTGTGTGTGTGTGTGTGTGTGTGTGTTGAGGTCAGTTATGTGAAGTGGAGGGTGTGTCTTGACGTTGTTTCACCTTGTGTTGCAACGCGCCTGCTATCAATCATTAATTTGCCTCTCAGGCCAAATACTCCACAGCCACGAGGTCCACAGGAAGTACACACACACACACACACACACACACACACACACACACACACACACACACACACACACACAGATACACACACAGATACAGTACATGTTCTGAAGCTGTTCAGTTTTTTCTAAAAGGTTGTGTGTGTTTGAATGTGTCCCCACACTGATAATAAAAACGTGTTTTATCTGTGTGGTTTGCAGCTTGTGCACTGTGGGTTATTTCTCACGCCTGTCTATAGTCACATGTGCGTATGTGTGTGTGTGTGTACATGTGTGTTTATCTGCGTGTGAAACTCACAGGAATCGTACCTTAAAAGACAATCCACCATCAGATATTTTTATTACACATCATCAGGTTTCTGATGCAATGTTGGAACTGAAAATCTTTTTTTTTTGTGGATTTTTAGTTACTACTTACTCTGCAGACTCCGGTTAATAATCCAAAATATAATAAACAAAGAATTGTTTTTATTTTTGCTCGATTTGGAAGAAAAATTAAGGTTGCAAAAGTGCAGAATTTCATTTACCTGACATAACTGCAGAGTTTTAACCAAAACGAAGATGCAAAGTTATAGCTGAACTGAATTATTTTTAGGGGGTTTACAAATGCAAAATTCAATCACCAAAGGCCAAAAAATCATTCAATAAACACAAACCCTCAAATATCTGAATTTGATGCTTTTTTGCAGAATTAGATCAGAGATTAAGGATTTCGGTTTCCTCCTGGATGCACCGCAGAGCCAACTGTCAAAACGTCAGACGATCAAGAGACGGCTTTTATGTTGATTTATACCCAAACTGTTTGTTCAGCAGCGGGCACGAGATCAGTGAAGCTGAAACCAAACAGGAAGTTGTGAGCAGTGTAATTTATACCTGGTGTGTGTGTGTGTGTGTGTGTGTGTGTGTGTGTGTGTGTGTGGGACAGGATGTCACGGCGAGTGGGACAATGTCTTGTGTTGGGAAAGCGCGGTGGTCGGCGATGTGATAACCCTCCCCTGCCCCTCCCCCCTCCTGCGCCTGTTTGGAAAAAACGGTGAGCCTCAACACACACACACACACACACACACACAGACACACAGCCACCCAGACACACACCATACACACACACACACACACACACACATACACACACACACCCACACACACCATACACACCATACACACACACACACACACAGACACACACCATACACACACACATACACACACACACACACACACACACACACACACACAGACACACAGACACCCAGACACACACCATACACACACACACACACACACACACACATACACACACACACCCACACCCACACACACACAGACACACAGACACACACACCCACACACACCATACACACACACACACACAGACACGCACCATACACACACACATACACACACACACACACACACACACACACACACACACAGACACCCAGACACACGCCATACACACCACACACACATACACACACACACACCATACACACACACACACCATACACACACACACACACACACACACACAGTAGTGGTCTTTACTTAAGTAAAAGTATTAATACCACAGTGACGAAATAAGTAAAAGTAAAAGTCCTGCATTCAAAATTGTACAAAGGATTCAAGGATCAAAATATACCAAAAGTAGATAATTTTAATGACTTTATATACTTTATCTGCTGGTAGTTTGTTCAGTAAAAGTTTTATAATAATATATATATATATAATAATATGTCCTAATTTATTGGTTGATTATATTTCGTATTATTAATCTGAATCGGCAAAGTAACTCTGCACTTTTAAGGGTACCGACCAAACTACGTCAGTACTACCGAGTACCGAGTTCACGTTAAATCAATCGGTGCCACATTTCGGTACCTGAGAGCATCTGGGTGAGAGAGGAGGCTGAGCTGGAGGATAACACTCACCCACACTCACAACAATTTAATACTAAGACAGTGTGTGAGATGTTTAAGTATGTCAGAAACCTTAGTATGAAACCAACAGAGAGTAAAGTAGCGGGAAAAGGTACAGACATAAGTAATAATCAGTGATAATTGGCTCCAGCTCGTCTGTCCTGGACCGGACCAGCTGAGTCGGCATCGACGGACCTCGGCCGGCCGTTTCCTTCCACAGCTAATCTCGTGGATCAGTCGTCTCATTCTGCTTCATCCATCATGTTGATCGCCTCTGCCCGCTCTACCTTTGATCCTCTCGATCTTCTGTCATCTGTACAGGAGGCCGTCTTTCATCCCTCCTCCTCTTCTGCTCTGCTTCCCTTTCCTCTCCCATCGTCCTCCTCCTCTGCAGCCTTAACCTTCCTCATCCCTCTCTCTGAACCTGCATCACTTTCTCCAAGTGTTGGTTTTTACTGGAATCGTCTTGTTAAGAAAGGATTTATTGACATGGAGGCAAATTTTTTTTAACAACAGAAGTTTGGCTCAACCAGCTCAACAAATGGTTACATTTAATGCAGAAGAGCAGAAACGTGTCCAAGACCAAGAAAGAGCAACTTTATGTAGAAAATATGTTTATATATATTCTCCTAATTCACCTTGTCAAATACATTTTTGGTGAAAACGTAACTGGATCCAGGAAGCGTGACAGTCTGTCTTTCATTCACCTGTTCAGTTTTAGGAAACTCAAACACAAAGTTGTGGTTAGAGAAACATTTTGTGCATCAATGCTGACTTGAAGCACAACACAGAACACATCAACTTTCTAAATATTTAAAGAAATGCACATCATGCCTAAGTTAGTAGCCTTATTACTTTTTTTTTGTCAACTTTAAGAGACCAGAAACCTTCCTCAGAAGGTGAAGCTGCTACATCCCCTTCAGTTTATTATTCACTGAGGACATCTGGGCTGGCCGACTCCCTCTGCTGTGATTCCCCTCAGCAACATCTGTCAGCGGGCCGGTCCCCCCCCCCCCCCCGCAGACTCGGACAGCTTCAGTTAAACGATGAGGCGTGAAATCAGAGCAACACGGCAGAGCGACGGCTGCTGGACATCAAGAGTCACTGACTGAGACTGAAGACGTGAGATACTCTGTCAGCACATCAACCTGTGAGGGGGAGACGAGAGAGGTGCATGTGAACGAGGGAGGGAGGGGGGGAGAGGAAGAAGGGAGAGGGGAGGAGGGAGAGAGGGAAGGAGAGGGAGAGAGGAAGAAGAAGGGAGAGGGACAGGGGCAGAGAGAATGGGGGTAAGGAAGAGAGGGAGGGAGGAAGAGGGAGGGGGATGGGAAGAAGAAGAAGAAGAAGAAGAAGAAGAAGAAGAAGAAGAAGCGTCTCGGAGGAAAACGAAGGATCACGGAGACATTTATAAGAAAATCGAACTGAGCAGTTGCCAGGCAACCAGAACCAGGAAGTGACTGTTTCGGGCTGAGAAACCGTTTCCTGTGTGCAGCCAGATTCATTTCCTCTTCATTAACACTGACATTCCTTTTGTTTAATAAACAAAATATTAAACATGCTATTGTAGTTTTTAGAGTTATTAAGAAACAGACGGATGTTTAAAGTGATAAAAAGACACCTTAAAGCCACACCACGTAGTAAATGATGATGATAATTTGTCATTTTTATTGTTTCTTTTATTGTTATTCCAAGGCTGCACTGTAGCCCTCCCCTCTAGATACCACGTATCTCTAAAAGGATACATTATCTTACTTGTTTATATTTTATTTATTCCGTTAAAAGTTTTTTATTTTATTATTTATTTAATTGTACTGTCTTTAAATATTAATTCCCAACACAACCGTTTCCACACTGCCAGGAATAAAATTCAGGAGGACAAATACTGACTGAATCTTATGTATATTTAATATTTTGATAGCTTGAAGGTCCTCAGATTGAAGTATAATGAGTCTAAAAATACTGCAATCAACCTGTAAGATTGGACGTATGATATGTCTTGATATTAAAATGTAACTAAAAACCCCCAAATTCCTGGAAAAATGTTGTCTTGAATGGAAGTTACATCTTTGGTGTTAGTTAGGCGTTGAAGCCATTTTGGTTCTGCTTTGTTGACACGTTTGTCGTTGTTTTCACCAAGTTGTTTCTGACTCGTCGGCTCATAGCTCCGGTCTGCACAATAAAACCAGAGCCGGGGAATTTCAGCACTTTTTTCTTAAAGATTCGACTTAAACATTTAATCAATAATCAGCACTGTCTCGCCTGTGTGTCCGTCTCAGGTAACCTCAGCAGGAACTGTACGGAGAAAGGTTGGTCGGACGTTTATCCCGCCATCACCGTCGCCTGCTGGTCACACAACACCGATGAGCCCAGCGAGGTGAGTCCAGTGTCCGTTCACTTTTCGTCTGTTTCATGTTGACGCTCGTCTCATGTGCTCATGGATGAGAAGATTTTAAAGCTGACCTGCTGCTCTCTGAATAAATCTTTATCCTCCTCAATTCATTCAACACTGTTTGAATTTTCCCTGAAATTCTTACAAAATGAACCTTTCCAGAGGATGAAAATATTATCTTTTTTCTTCTATAGGAAATAATTTGGAAACGATATAAAATGTACAATTCTTTTTGTGTAATCTTTTAGGCATTTTTGTTTAAAGACCGGAAGTTGAAAATGTTGAGGCAAAGATCCAGAAATGCTGTGATCATGGTTTAACAGCACAATGGTTTCCTCTTGTGCTTTCAGTCAGAACAAGCGTACGTGTGAAGTCCCACGCAGCAGAGGAGAAAGTGCTCGATAGTGCAAATCACAGACTTCACATTCAGTCTGTGGCGTAGACACGTCAGAGGATCGTATCTCTGTTGTGACCCACTTTTAATGCTTTGTTTGACAAAAGGTATCAAAAAAGCCACAGACCCAGTTACCAAACAGACGATTTTTCGGCCGATCTGATTTAAAAAAAGACGACCACGGACTAGTTTCAGTGTGTTTGTGAAACTTGTGTGCAGTGCAGAAAGGTTAACTCCTTTGCATCCAGCAGGTCAGGTCGGTATGAAAATATCTACATGATTAAATTAACTCTAGCCAGTTTTGCATCCAAACGTAGCTCAGATTTTAAGCAAATTTTTAGAAAATCCGCAGTATTCACCAGGAGGTGGCGCTTGTTCTGTAGTCAGGTGCTGTTATACGGTTGCAATGTCGCCATCATCATTAAACAGCTCCAGTTCAACCTCAAATGGTGGAAAAATAAATTAGAAAACATGATGGGAATATGAGATTTGTTAGTTTTATGTATTAATGTGAGGAAGGTTACCATCTCCTCATCACTCCACACAGATCTGATGTTTTCTTCTCTTCAGTGGACGTTTAAGTGATGAATTTGACGCATTTTGCTTCTATCGATACACCAACTCAGCAGAGTGTAAAAATGTGCAATATTTAGATTCTTTCCCCAAAAAATTCCTTATGTGCAAATTGAAAACGCCCATTAAAACAGGTGGATGGAGACATCTTCAGACTGGTGAAGCCTCATATTAACTTGGACTGTGGATTTTGTCCCCCATCATTAACAGGAGGAATGATTTCTGCATGCAAAACCTTCTTCAGTGTACATACGGCTTGAAAAACTGTGAACCTGTTTCCTTTGAAACTGATGCACGTGACAGCAGGACAGAGCTAAAGATAAACTTACAGACTGACATTGAAAAGTTCAAACAGACTCATTAAACTATTGACACAGGAATTCACCAAATATACTGTGTAAGCTCATTTTCGTCTAATTAAAAAAAACACACGATCAGATTAAAGCACATCTCACCAGTTTCTGTTGCACAGCATCTCATCAGTCTGAGCAGTTGACGCTCGCACGGTGTGGTGAAAAGGCCTGACCTCGTATCAGCTCAGCGTGCATGTTTATCAGTTCAAAGAGAGACGTTCTGACAGAGATAAACGAAGAGGAAGATCAGGGTTGAGAGAGGAGATCAGATGCGAGGAAAGAGAGGAGGGAGAGTTTTTTGGCTGACAGATCTTTGACCTCCAGCGGATCGCTCCACTCGGCTCCTCTTTCTCTCTTCAGACCACCGTGAAATCTGCTTTTTCCTTTATCAGGTCCTCATTGTGTTTGTGTGTTTCTGCACTTTAATGGAGGACCAGAAACTTTAGAGGAAAAAAAGACACATACACTCTCGTACTTCTAGTCGTATCTCGCCATGCAGATGTATAGTTTCGGTTTTATCCCAGTTGTGTCACTTCATAGAGGTGAAGAAGTGACATTTCTCTCGTCTTCTCAGTCAGAAACTCGAAGCAGTTTGCTCATAATCTACCAAACATCCTTTTCTCTCAGCAAAATTAACTAGAAAGAGCACAAACATCTTGTTTTGCAGTATAGCTGCAGGACTATTGATCTGTTGAACATGGAGAGAGGCCAGTGAGAACATCATAGAGATGCACCGTGTTCGATAATGTAGCCATTAAACCATCAACCCATCCATGTTCTGTATGTGTTATTCTGTATGTTTGGACACCAAGTCCATTAAGTCCAATACTGAAACATCTCAACAACTATCGGATGGATTGCCATGAAATTTGGTGCAGTCCTTATATTCCCCTCAGGATGAATTGTTATTTCTTTATTTTTTATTTACACATAAAAACATTTTTTAAAAGGATACAACATATAATTTACAAGTGAATGTGAAGGAGATGAAACAAGAGAGAAAAAAATCTACACAAAATGTAATGACAAGAAAAATCTACGCACAAATATACACACGATTAATGAAAAAAAAGCTATACCTTGTGTAATCTGTCCAATACTTACCTGCAAATCTCATGACATCCATCAGTCTCAGCTGTGTTTAATTCTAAATAGCAAAACTAACTCCTAAATTCAGACAACACACTAATTGGAAGCAGGTTTTGAGTATGCACTTTAGTGTGTTCACGCTGGTAAAAGGGACAGTGTGAAGACTGAATTTGGTTGATTTTTTCGTGTCCTTGTCGATGAACACTGTTCTTCCACAGTGCATAAAGGAATAAAATAAATTGTGTGTGTTGGTGAAAGCAAGGTTGATTTTCTGTCGCCTATCTGTTTCTGAAAACCTGGAACATAAAAATTACAAAATGATATGGTGAGATACAACTATAGATCTAAGTGAGGATATATGGTTTATTTTTGGGTAATTTGGGTGAATCAACATGGACTCAAAGCTTCTGAGTTAATGTTGTAGTTTCCTGAGTTCTTACAAAGGATCCTGTGGTGGAAAACAAGGTCATCGGTTGCACTTCTGTGTCAAATTTCACATCTAACCAAAAACAAAAGTAACATTTAGGATTCCAACGCTGCCAAAAACAGTCTGATCAGCAAACAGAAAGCATGCAGTGGACTCAGAGTCTTGTTGTGTGGACTTGGCGAGACGCTGGCTTAAACTCTCAGCTCCTCCTGCTCAGTTGTGGGGTTCAGCTCCTGGTCCCTAATCTGCCCTCGTCTGCTTCTTCACAAGATGAAGGCAAACCGGAGGAATTCTCTCGGAGCAGCGAGCCTGTGTTACCTGTCTGCTGCGTTAGTGTGTACATGTATGTCTCAACCTTCCCGTTGGCCCGAGGCGTCCTCTGTGATGCCACGGAGCTTATTTTCTGACCATCCCAGTTATTGCTTGTAGTCAGCGGCTGCATTCCAGGACCCTTTGGTTTATACTGAGCTTTAAACAAGCGAGTAACACCCAGGTTTAGGAGGACATCCGGAACCGTTATTGTGTCCACACTGAATCCGAGCCACACACTCCTCTTGTTCTCTGTGACTAACTGTGCAGTCGGGTTGTGCAAATGATCAGTGGATTTAACGGGCAAGGTCACGGACAAATCACAAATGCAGCCTGGGAAAAAAATATCTAGTTTTTTTTTTTTTTGGTAATTAAAGAAACTAAATTAATCAATTATTTCAAGATAAATTTAGACTATAAATGGTTAAAGATGGACTAGATCAGATTGTCTTGTGAAAATCCACACCTCATCAGTAGTGGTGTATTTCTATTTTATGCAGCTTTATACTTCTACCCCACAAGCTGGAAAATGCATCGTCACAAAGCTGAATACAGTGTCGACTTTTTGGAGATACAAGGTTCTCACAGGAAGGCGACACTACAAACACATGATGATCTCATAGACCATGATGCATTGCTATAGATAAAACTACCCAACAGGATATAAAGTAGTTAAAATTAGCTCAACATGAGGACTTTTACGTGTATTTTCTTGCACTGGATGCTTGCAGCATTTGTTAAACTCTCTTTGGAAACAGGACGTGTGCATATTGTAATCTTGTTTCACAAACGACTTCATATTTTGTTTTTTTAATAATTAAAATCGTAATGGCGCTGAGATGAATCACGGTGCACTGTGATCTACATCATTTGTCTGACTCACTGGGAGCTGAAACTGCTGAGAGTGTAGAAATTTACTGAAGCGCAGAAAACAGATACAGTGGGTACGGAAAGTATTCAGACCCCTTTAAATTTTTCACTCTTTGTTTCATTGCAGCCATTTGCTAAAATCAAAAAAGTTCATTTTATTTCTCATTAATGTACACTCAGCACCCCATCTTGACAGAAAAAAAACAGAAATGTAGAAATTTTTGCAAATTTATTAAAAAAGAAAAACTGAAATATCACATGGTCATAAGTATTCAGACCCTTTGCTGTGACACTCTAATATTTAACTCACATGCTGTAAATTTCTTCTGATCCTCCTTGAGATGGTTCTACTCCTTCATTGGAGTCCATTTGTGTTTAATTAAACTGATTGGACTTGATTAGGAAAGGCACACACCTGTCTATATAAGACCTTACAGCTCACAGTGCATGTCAGAGCAAATGAGAATCATGAGGTTGAAGGAACTGCCCAAGGAGCTCAGAGACAGAATTGTGGCAAGGCACAGATCTGGCCAAGGTTACAAAAGAATTTCTGCAGCACTCAAGGTTCCTAAGAGCACAGTGGCCTCCATAATCCTTAAATGGAAGAAGTTTGGGACGACCAGAACTCTTCCTAGACCTGGCCGTCCAGCCAAACTGAGCAATCGTGGGAGAAGAGCCTTGGTGAGAGAGGTAAAGAAGAACCCAAAGATCACTGTGGCTGAGCTCCAGAGATGCAGTAGGGAGATGGGAGAAAGTTCCACAAAGTCAACTATCACTGCAGCCCTCCACCAGTCGGGGCTTTATGGCAGAGTGGCCTGACGGAAGACTCTCCTCAGTGCAAGACACATGAAAGCCCACATAGAGTTTGCCAAAAAACACATGAAGGACTCCCAGACTATGAGAAATAAGATTCTCTGGTCTGATGAGATGAAGATTGAACTTTTTGGCGTTAATTCTAAGCGGTATGTGTGAAGAAAACCAGGCACTGCTCATCACCTGCCCAATACAATCCCAACAGTGAAACAAGGTGGTGGCAGCATCATGCTATGGGGGTGTTTTTCAGCTACAGGGACAGGACGACTGGTTGCAATTGAAGGAAAGATGAATGCGTCCAAGTACAGAGATATGCTGGAAGAAAACCTCTTCCAGAGTGCTCAGGGCCGAAGGTTCACCTTCCAACAAGTCAATGACCCTAAGCACACAGCTAAAATAACAAAGGAGTGGCTTCGGAACAACTCTGTGACCATTCTTGACTGGCCCAGCCAGAGCCCTGACCTAAACCCAATTGAGCATCTCTGGAGAGACCTGAAAATGGCTGTCCACCAACGTTCACCATCCCACCTGACGGAACTGGAGAGGATCTGCAAGGAAGAATGGCAGAGGATCCCCAAATCCAGGTGTGAAAAACTTGTTGCATCATTCCCAAGAAGACTCATGGCTGTACTAGCTCAAAAGGGTGCTTCTACTCAATACTGAGCAAAGGGTCTGAATACTTATGACCATGTGATATTTCCGTTTTTCTTTTTTAATAAATTTGCAAAAGTTTCTACATTTCTGTTTTTTTTCTGTGAAGATGGGGTGCTGAGTGTACATTAATGAGAAATAAAATGAACTTTTTTGATTTTAGCAAATGGCTGCAATGAAACAAAGAGTGAAAAATTTAAAGGGGTCTGAATACTTTCCGTACCCACTGTAAGGAGGCGGTTTGTGCAGCGTTGCCTTGTATAGAAAAATGCACTAATGTTCCTTTAGACGGTTGTGCAAATAAAACCAAATGAACCGTCTTATATAAACTATAATGACAAGTGCTGCCGCATGTTTATGGAGGACCGAATATAACATTTTTGCTACATTCTTATTATCCGACGCACTTAGATGGATTTAAATAATGAAAATCAGGTTGTTTTCTTCAAGCTCCGTGTTTCTGACCCTCGGCTTGATGCATAAAACTCAAAAACAGAAACGTGCATACACATCATTGTCCTCAGATTTACATTACCACAGTTATTCCCGTCTTCTTTCTTCTTCCTTCTACAGTCTTTTAGACGTGTTAGATGTGTCGCCCCCGGCTAATTTCTTCCAGATCGGTTGGCGTTTGTCGTGCAGTTTGAGGCCTCGATGCTGGATTTTTCACACAGACGACCTGTCAAATTTTGGTCGGCTGTCTTGCAGTTGTGAGAAGTTCCACGGTTTGATTTCTCACAAAGCTGCTGTCAACAGATCCGTTATACTGTAGTGAGCCTGTTTAGATATTACTGTAGAAGTGTTATATTACATGCTGTGGCTCAAACTGAGACTGGCCGTGTAGAGACGACGATTAAAACAAGGTAGTGTGAGTTTAACCGTCGTCAGCTTGTACTTGGACGTGTTTGTGTGTTTAAACTCACTGGAGCGCCCCAAATGAAACATCACTTAGGGTTTAAATTCTTAATAATTCATAATAAAAGCTGCAGCAGATGTCACTTCTGCTTTGTGTTACTCTTGTGAGTGTAACTTATAATTCTGGCCATGTTTGCCAACCTCAGTAGCATTGTGTTTCCCGCCTGCATAACAGCATAAAGATGAATTTTAACAGTACACACACACACACACACACACACACACACATTCACACACAGCTGGCTCGTGATCCTCTCCAGAGCCCTCAGGTGTGGGATTCCCGCTCTTTGACTCTCAGTGAAGCTTCTATTTGTTTCCTGTTGAAGAGACAGAGGTTTTCCGTCTGGAAAACATTCAGCTGAGACCAGACGTCACCGCTGGCGCTCAGCTCGCTCACACACACACACACACGCACACACACACACATCACACACACACACACACATCACACACAGACACACACACAAACACAAACACACTCACACAGACACAGACACACACACACACACACACAGGCGACGCAGCTGATTGTCCTCATCGCGTCTCGCAGATCTTTAAATCTCACACCTGACTGGTTTTCAACAAGCTTGAATTTCCCCTTTCACACATACAGTGTGCACTCAAACACTGGAGACAGGACACGATGACATTTATTGTATATTGAACCTTAAAAAAACATCAACAAACTGATTAAACTAATGAGCTGCTGACTTCAATAAGACGAAGTAGGTCGCTCGGGATGTGAACTGATCTGTTGTGCAACACGAGAAAATAACTGCCCAGTTTGAGCTGAGAATGTAAATTTTAAAATCTTGTTGGGAGACGAGAGTCCCTGAACACATCGTTTGTCTTTCCTTCTTCACACAGCCTGTGAGAGAGGAAAAGATATATACAGCTTTGTCTGTTTTAAGAGGAACATTTCAGTTTGTCGTCAGTCGTGTGAGTCACTCAGTCAGTAATTGTCAGAGATTGAACTCACCAGATCACAGGCAGAGGCTCTCATGTCTCCCACAGCCGTAGATTGTAACAGTAAGAGAAGCAAGTGAAATATGTTTCACAAAAACCTTAACGAATGATCGGAAACACTGTAGTTTTGAGACTTTATTTGGGAGAGCTATGGTGCAAAATCCATCCACAAATCGAGTCGTGCTGATTCTGAACTGCTGGTGTCATTCCAGACTTTTGTTTAAAGCCCCAATAATCTAAACGTGACGCGTCTTGTTTGTGAGTTTTAAAATCATGCTGCGGCAGTGTAGGCTGAATTACTTCACGTGTAAGTCACACACTCGGGCCACAGTGGCTGCTAAGACCATTAAGAACCACATCAGCCCAGACTTCACCAGTGGTGGAGGAAGTATTCAGATCCTTTCTTAAGTGAAAGTAGGAACATCACAGTGTGAAAATACCCGTCACAGATCTTCAGATCTTTATATCCCCCTCGCATGACTCGGCCTTGATTTAAAACTCTGCTCAGTACACAGGAGCAGCAGATGAAGACAGTCCACCAGATTTAGACCTCCGTCGCGGCCAGGAAGCTGTTCAGCCTGAAGTTCAACATGGCCTTTAATTCTCCGGTGTCACAGAGGAAGACAGAAAGGGCGAGCGAGCCAGAGTTTATAGACGGAGATGCGTTTGGACATAGAAGGCAGTGTGGCTGCTTCAGACCAGAGCCAGCAGGTCATCAGCTCGCAGCCAGAAGGCCCGAGAATCAAACGCAGGAATGAAACGCTGATGCCAGGCTGTGACTGCCTGTGTATCCTCTCATATTTGTTTGTGTGTGTATTACAGTATACAGACAGAGAGGGATGGAAAAAGTGCTTATCTCAAGTAAAAGTGGTAATGCTACCATGGAAAAATACTAGAGCCTGCAGGTCATCAGCTCTGTAAGTCCTTCTGCAGGATTTATCAACATCTGAATTCTAATGTGATGACTAAACCACACACACACTCTTGATGTAGCTGATTAACTTAGAAATTGATGTTTTATGTTAGAAAGCGAAATATATCTGAGTTGAAACGATGTTTTCAGAGGCTTAAAGTTAAAGAAGGTAAAAGACAAATACAAAAAAAAAGTAATCATTGTCCATTCTGGTTGCTTTCAGGGCGTTAATGTGCATGAATATGTTAAAATAATGAAAATCCCAAAATTTGGAGATCCAAGGATTTTGGAAACCTTATGCAGGAAGCATTTAGGGTGTTTTTCATTCCATCTGTGCATCTTTTTTTCTTTTTGAATATTTTGCCCTTTGTTTAATTATATACTCAAATAAAGATTAAATTAAAAGGTTAAAAAGGTTAAGATAGAATAAAATAAGACAGAAAGAAGGATGATAAGTAGGAAGAAGAAAATGAATGAAAGACAAAAAGAGACAAGCAGGAAAGAAGGATAAAAAGAGGGACTAAAGGAAGAGGAGAATGACAAGTAGGAGAAAAAGAAAGAAAGGAAACAAGGGAACATGGACGTGCAAAACAAAGGAAAGAGGAAAGGAGAGAAGGAAAAATAAACAGCGAAGGATGAAAAAAGAAAGTCAGAAAGACAGAGAGGAGAAATTGTCCAGAAATGATGCTGAAGTAGCAGCTGCAGGAGTTTTGTACTTTGGCATTTAGTTGTGATGGTGAAGGAGGGGGTGAGGGGGTCAGCAGGGGTCCTCACAAGTATAGAAGTACAAATGTGCACATTGGAGATTCTTTGTGCATTTTTACATATATGTTAATATGTTGATTTGAAATGCGTGCATGCTTGCATGATGTGTGTGTTAGTGTGCAAACCTGTGCACTGTGTGTTTCCATGTGTGTTTTTAAACGTGTGTGTATAACAGTAGGTGTAAATGCTTACAGTTGGTGTGTGTTAACATGCACATGCTCATGCATGTCTAAATGTATATACTGAGTGTGTGTGTGTGTGTGTGTGTGTGTGTGTGTACGCCAGATGGTGTGTCAGATATGGGGAATGTTGTTTATACAGTAGATGACGAGAGAGCGATGAACGCCAGGCACCGACACACACACACACACACACACACACACACACACACACACACACACACACACAGTGGTAGTAGTCCAGATCCGTCTCTGTGTGTCGGCCTGAAGAGTTTACGGAGAGTTTGTGCTGTTTTGAAATGGACCAGATTCTCACCCTAATCCCACTCTTATTGTGAAAGAGCCTGTCCACTCTATAAGAGCATCCTGTCGCATCAGTCTCATCGCTGTTGGCCGGCGTGAGAAAACTGACTGAACTGAAGAGCTCTTTTTGTCTTTTTGTCAGTGATCAGATTTTTATTTTACTGAAAAAACACGCACGAAAAACAAGAACGTTTTCATAGAGAATACTTGTTTCTGATTGGCCGCTGGGTGTTTATTCCTCCATCAGCTCTGTAAATGACCACACATGGCTCCCAATCTTCCCAGTTACCACACCACAGCTTTGTTTGCTTGTCGGAGGAATAAACAATAATTATTCACACGGCCACTTCTTTCTTAAATGTGTAGATTTAAAAAAAAAACAGAGAACAGCGTCCCTTACTGGCTTTAATTGCTACTTATTATGCTACTTTCTGCTTTTCTCCCCTACGTTAATTTGACTAATTAGCTTGCAGATTTAGATTATTTATACAAAATATGATCAACTAATACATTCTATTATATATTATGTGTTAAGATATGCAGCAGCACATAAAGTAATTAAAATGACCTCTATGTTTACCAGCAGCGACATTAAAGTGATGAATACATCCAGTAATATATTCTGCACAATGTGTACTTTTACTTTTGGTACTTAAAGTATGTTTTAATGCGAATACTTATGTACTTTTGTACTTTACGTAAAATAGCTGAATACTTCCTACCACAGCTGGAAACCAGGATCATTTCTTTTCATTTGTATTTAAAGTGCTAATTCTATCTAATTAGACTGTATGACTATGTAAAAAATTGCGTCTGTTCATCAACTTTTCATTCAACAAAAAGTGATTAAATCCAGTCAAAGAATGCAATGAAAATGATCAGTTTCGACAGTTAAGCAGCCTTTCCTTGAACAGTGGAATTAGCTGCTTCTCGTTTGTTTTGACCCACCTTTGTAGTTATGACACACTTCACATTAGGTGATTATTATATTAGGTGAATTCTCGTATTATTCCACACTCATTGCACAATAAATGTATTTCTGTGTTTGTGTGTCCAGCTGGTCTTCTACCGGGTGGTGAAGATACTGTCCACTCTGGGCCACAGCCTGTCGCTCATCACTCTGCTCACCAGCACCATCATCATCTGTTTATTCAGGTAAACACACACACACACACACACACACACACACACACACACTCGTCCGTCCACCAGTCACACAACCACACCAGTTAGACCAGTGACACGAAACCTCTTTAGATGCTATCACAGTTTGTGTGCACACAGACAAACTAAAACTCTGAGTTCAAAATCAGGTTTTTGGAGAGTTGACGTTAAAAGGTAAAGGCAAAAAAAGAGTCTTTTGTTTGTTTCCTTGTATTTTTGTTTTTAGAATTTTATTTACGTTTTTGGCCTGAACACCAGAATAATTCTGCATGTTTTTCTGTCTCTGTGGATGAATTTGATTCACTGAAATATAAATGAGCTTTATGTCCAGTAAATAAGCATTAAGTGCATACTCAATACTCAAAATATCTTTTAAAAATATATTTTGTGGCCAAGTCAAGCATGAGTGCAAGAATCCAACATTTACTGAGAAAAATATCGGGCTTGGTATGCAAAGGCCTTAACCAACTTAAATTAGTATTTGTATTAGTATTACACATGCAACGCCCTCAACCGTAAGGCATTACAGAGGGAGGTGACACTGCTCAGCACGTCACCAGGACGGGGCTGCCATGCGTGGAGGACTCTGCACCAACAGGATCATCAGAGACCCCGGTCATCCGGTCCTGCACCACCAGGCTCAGGGACGGCTTCGTCCCTCAGGACAACAGACTGTTGAGCTCTTGAGCTCGTCTCTAGGACACTTAACTACCACACTTGACCTTTGTTTACATCTCTGTATGTATATTTATTACTACTTTTATCATTACTGTACACCTGCTTCCACAGTACTATATTAGTATTAATTTCTCTTTTATACATTATTTATTATCTGTAAGAGTTTTGTCGGAGGAAGCCTGAGATTCAAGATTTTCATTGCCAACACTTCCCTGTAATTGTTGTGCACACGACAAAGAACTTTAACCTGAACTAAGAATAACCCTGAAGCGTCAGGATAACTTTTAACTAAAAGGATATATGAAGGATTACTCAGGATATATAATATAAACTTACATATACACTCTGAAACGCACACTCTCACAAATGTGTGCCACCACACGGAGCACTCAGGGTGATAACAGTTTGCTGTAGAAATGTGTGAGACGATGAACGCTGCAGCTCAGGCTGGATCAACTCCAGCTGTTCACTCAGCTGCTATCAGCGTGTTTAGATACCACATCCTTCAGTGGATTCACACCCCGACACCCTCTATAAACACACTTCTCGACATTCTTCTGTGCGTGTGCGTGGTGTGTGTGCGTGGTGTGTGTGTGTGTGTGTGTGTGTGTGTGTGTGTGTGCAGGAGGCTCCACTGCACGAGGAACTACATCCATCTGAACTTGTTTGTATCATTCATGCTGCGAGCCGTGGCCGTGCTGAACAAAGACGCGCTGCTCTTCTCAGACATCGAAAACACAGACTGCAGCACGCAGCCCTCGCTGGTGAACACACACACACACACACACACATTTATGTTATTTATATTCCCACTTCTAATGTGTTAATAGGCAGTCTTATATAATGCAGTTTGTTTGAACCCTTTAACACCCACCTCATAGAGACACTTGCCTATTACACTGATAGGCACATATTGTACGTATTTGTACGTATTTTTCTTAAATATTATTTCTTATTTGTAAAATTCAATATTTATGAATATTTGTTATTTTTCCTGTGTCTAGTTTGCAGAGGGCTTCAACTGCATTTCATTGTGCAACCCTGTATTGTAAAATGACAATAAAGCTGAAGCCTGAACTATATTTTTAAGGTTTCAGTTACAACAAAGTCTTGTAAAACAAAGTTATGGACAAAATAATTTCCCAAATGGATAAATTGAATCGTACATTGAATTAGTCGTCTCCTTGATTCATTGTCACAGCATATTTCATTACACTCAGTTTTATCGTTTGATGTCGTTACATGTATGTGATGAAGTATGTTGTTGTGGTCGTAGGTGGGCTGTAAGGCCAGCCTGGTCTTCTTCCACTACTCGATCATGGCCAACTTCTTCTGGCTGCTGGTGGAGGGTCTCTACCTGCACACGCTGCTGCTCGTCATCCACAGCTACTCCACCCGCCTCTCCACCTACATGCTCATCGGCTGGGGTAGGCTGCACCACAGCGGGAGCGTTGCTGAATAGCTTTTTGTTTTTTACAACTTGGGTCTTTCTTAGTTTTGTTCTTTCTCTCTAACCAGGTCAGTTGCTGAAATCTGGACATTAGTTCAATGTGTTTCCAGCAGGGAAAGGAACGAGATTTGTAGAAAATATATTTGAATTCATGGAAATTATTCATAAATATTCTGCTATACATACCAATTATTTTCCTTTTTTTAAGAATATATTACAAAATGTGAGGATAGTATTTTTTCTTGTTCTATTATTATAAAATATACTGAAAATATTAAAGCTGCTGTGTGTAGAAATTGTAAATTTCTGACTTTACTGCGATTTTGCAGCATTGCACGCTCTTACTGTACACACTGCATGCCAGATGTTGTCTGTAATGCATCATTTTATTTTGTTTGCTGACTAAAACTGGAAGAAAAAGAAGAGATTTAGCCTTTTTCTTACTTTTTTTTAGCATTTCAATGATAATCGAGAGTGAAAACAACCTGAAAAACTGCAGTGTAGGCTCACATTGTTTTCATGCGTTTTGCATTTTTAAGCCTAAGCGCTAATTTTGTAAACTTTCTATAAACAAAAAATTCTGCTCAACATTTTGGGAAAGCAGCCAGTTAGCTTAGCTTAGCATAAAGAATGGAAACAGGGGGAACTGCTAGCCTTCGCTCTGTTCAGAGGCAACAAAACTCACCTACCAGCCCCTCTAAAGCTCAGATAACACGTTATGTTTCATTCGTCTGATCTATACAAAAACCAAAGCGTACAGATGCAGATGTTTTCTGCACAAAATGTCTTGCAAAAATACTCTGACCTGCAGACGGACGGACAGGCAGACATGACGCACTGTCTGCTGGTGAAGTGGACCAGTGTGTTTTATGAAAGGTCGGTTCGTAAACAGTCTCCCGGCCTCTGTGTTCGCTCAGTCCCGTTCTGTCTCAGCTGCTGCCATGTGACACCTCCTCTCACCATCCATCAGCACCTTACCAACACTTCCTCCCTAATGTAGTAACATTCAGCTCCAGCTGTTTAATGTACATGTTAGAGGGTGTGTGTGTGTGTGTGTGTGTGTGTGTAGACGTCATATTGCCTGCGTGGCATCTTGTGAAGATGTTCTGTGTCTGGCAGACTGAGAATCTAAACAGACTTTCTCTCCTCCTCTTTCAATTCCTCGCTGTCTTTCAGGAATCCCTTTTGTTTTCATGGTTGCGTGGATCATATGTAGGATACACATGGAGGACACAGGGTGAGTGTGCACGTCCTGCTCTGACAGCTGCAGCGTGGTTTCATTTTAATAAACGGACGGTCAGCCTCTCGTGGCCACTAGGACAAAAATGTTATACAATGTAATGGGATAAAATGACATTAAATAATAATCTGGTTGGTTTCTTTGTGATTCAAACTGTACAAAAACACTTCACATTTCAGATGATTTTAACTTTGCTAGTTAAACGTCGCATAATCTGGGGGCAAAGTAAGGTGCAAGAAGCAACAGCATACCATGGATTAAACCAAACAGAGTGTCATCTCCCGTTACCTTTATAAACCAGGTGTGCTTGCACCTTGGTGCGTTGCTATTTAAATGACCCTTTAAAAAGCAGGAAAATACTGCGCCATTGACGTTCAAACTGTAAAGATTATTTTCATGTCTTAAAATATGTCTGAAATGGATCTTTAATTCTGTCTTGATTAATTTTTTTTGGCCTGAAAAAATGTTGAATCTTGATAGCTCTGCTTGCATTTGTTTGTGGGTCCCACATGAACCAGATTCACCCGCTCACCCTTTCACCTGACTCCCAGTTTGAGAACCAGTGCTTTAACCAGTAAGACCCATTAGTTTCCAAAAAGATAACATTATGTCGATACAACATTTGAATCTGACAGCAGAGGTTTGGTGGTTTGTGTGGGTCCCTTGATGACTTATAGCAGCTTGTTAGTTTGCTCATAAACGTTGCATCTCTGATTTTAGAAATATTAAAAACCATAAAAACCTCAGGAATTTCTTTTCTTATTTTCAGCTGTTGGGAGTTTAATGAGAACCCTATCCCCGACAGACTGATCAACTGGCCCATCATGACATCTGTCATCGTGAGTTTTACACCAACATCTCATCATCATGACTTTTATTTTAATTTATTTATTTATCAATAATTAAAGCAGTTACAGTTCCAGTGTCAGTACTTACACAGTACATGCAGGAACAGTTGACATCCATCATCATTTTCACCTGCTGTGCCTTTTAAAGTGTCACTTTATTATTCCTCCTCTCACCATTTTCCAGCTGCGTATACTCAAAAAATAACAAATGGGAACATTTCTATCAGCGTAGCATGACATCCCCGTGCTTCTACCTTCCAATACAGACTTTTATAAACACTCTGATTTATCTACTTAGTCACTGGGATCGCATCTAAAAACAGAGATAAGTTTCAGATAAGGTTCAGTCATCGGGCGGTTTATTTCTAAACATGTTGGCAAGGAGACAATCAGATGAACTTTACTTCTCTGTTTTTAGTCACATATTTTCTTCTTGTTGCCACAGTACAGCTGCTTGATTCACTGTGGGCGATGTGTTTACTGCTCTTTTCCATGTAACTGGGAAGCATTGAGACTATTTAATGACACACACCTGAGTCAGTTTGAAATCTTTGGACCTGATAAGGAGCCGATTTGAGCTTCAAACGTTGTACTTTTTCTAAATGTAATAAAGTTAAAACCCTTTTAAAAAGAGCATTAACATTAGTTGGGGAAGCAGAAGTAGAGTTTTTGGACCTGGACAAGAAAGATGTGCGTGTGTTTTGCACAATTCTTGAAACTTGACATTTTTTAGTCTCCAAAAAGATCTCACCAAGACAAATGTTGTTGTCGTGCTTGGTGATTTCATGTATTCTGATTCTGTTTCCCTGCTTGGTGTTTCTCTACAAGATCAACTTCATTCTGTTCATCAGCATCATCCGCATCCTGGTGCAGAAACTGCGCTGCACTGACGTCGGAGGAAATGAGCGGTCGCAATACAGGTACATTCCTCCAACACCAGGACCTTTTACTGATTAGATTTTTACATTTTAGAACGTTTCAGGTGACAAAATGCACCATCTGGCAGACACATTTTAGGTCCTAAGCACATTAGGACAAGCACACGTCTCACACAACAAGCATTAAATATTTAATATTTATATGAGAAATGCTAATTTTATGTCTCTTCCAGTTCAAGGGTTTTAGTGTTTGTTGCTTCCAGAAAACTATATTCAAAATAAACTAAATTTCCTACATTTTTGGAGGAGGGAAAGAACAAAGTGGAGCACTTTACATTAAACACTTGGCTCAAAAACAAACATTTTGCCAATAACAGATGCATTTGGTTTGTAATGGTCTGACGGAAACATTTAGGTCTAAATGAATTGTATGTGTGGATTTCTGCATACCTGTCCGTGTGTTCTCTAGACGTCTGGCTAAGTCCACCCTCCTGTTGATCCCTCTGTTTGGGGTAAACTACGTGGTGTTCGTCTACCTGATGGAGCCCGATGACGAAAACATGAAACTCATCAAGATCGTCTTTGAGCTCGGCCTCGGATCCTTCCAGGTAACATATGACAGGTTTCACTACATTTTTGTGTGATGGAGGGTGGTGGCTGCTGTCACCAGAGCACTAGACCCTTTGGTGCATTATATACATAAATATACATGCACATTCTTAGATTAACAAACTGTCTTAAATGGATTTATTTTATTTATTTTTTGTTATTTATTTGTGTTGGTTTTCATCTCCTTAAAACTTGGTCTTAACACGTGGGATTTTCCTAAATTTGGGATTTTGACACAGTTTTAGATTCCATTAAGACTTGATTTAACACCTAATCTGATGCTCAATTGTTCATTTTTTTAAAGTGCAGATGCCTTCTAAAATGTTAATGTTTTGTAGGTAAAGGCAAAATATACATCTAATAACATTAACTTAAAAGTCATTTTTGCACTCATGTCAGAAGCCTTTCTTGTTATCACAGAACGTGTAGTGTTTTAAGATGATGCTTATTTAGTTACTGTGCACGTGTGTGTTTTAGGGTCTAATTGTGGCTGTGCTCTACTGTTTCCTCAACAGCGAGGTGAGTCTACACACACAGGTGTCCAAACCTGATTCAGATACTTCTGTGAATAAAATTGTCTGCTTTGCTTCACAGACACTAAACTCTAATTTGTCTGGGTATAAAAAAGGTCCAGAGTGAGCTGAGGAGGACGTGGAGGAGTTTATCTCTCAAACGTTACGTGGGGCGGGACTACAGGCTGCACGCCATGTCTGTCAGCCGAAACGGCACCGAAAACTCTGCTCAGTTTCCCAGGAACTCGCGAGCTCAGTCCATCCTGCAGACTGAGACCACCATGCTCTGACCGGGGACAGAGGCGGCCTGAATTTATAAAGACTTTCACAACTGATGCTCATGTTCAGAGCGTCTCAGAAGGCAGTGGCAGCAGAGACTCAAAGTCTCGCTCAAGGACACTTTTATAGACATATCGTTCCTACTGCTGGGACTGAACCTGTGACCTGCAGAGGTTTCTAAGGTGTAGGACGTCTAGTCAGATGTGTTTGCCTCCTGAAAATTGCTGTCTTCACAGCATTTTTTCAATTCATGACACACATGAAACAGTGCCTGCTGAAATCATGCAGAACAGAGTCCTGCATCAACTAACAGTGGATTGTGAATTTAGTTTTAAATCATATGAATAAACATGACAACAGTAGACAGCTGAGTGCTACGCTGCTGTTTTGTTTTTGAAGACAACTATTAACTTTAATATTAAGTTTGGGCCTTGTGCCAGCATATGCATTTTATCCAGCTACATATCTTTTTCTGGGGGGGTCAATATCTTGTAAAAATGTTCTTTAATTGTATTAATAACCAAAAAACACGTGGTGGAGAATCACTGATTTTGACAATCATGAATTTATGATAATTTTTTTTAATTATAGTGGATCCAAGGAAGCAGACCTGATGCAAGGTTCAGTTCATGTTAGATTTAACATAATGCTGCGTTCCAGACAAAAGTCGAGGGTCGATTTCTGACCCCCAAACGCAAACAAAAACCATAGCTGACTGACAAACTGGTATTTCTTTGGCAGGTCTTAGACCGTTGAACAGCCAGCAGTGCAGAACATGTGATAGTATGTATTATTTTAATTAAATATGGACAAATATACTTTAGGCTGCCTTTTAGTTGATGTTTACCATTTACGATGGTCGCTGCCATTGTTGGCCAACTGATTCTCCGTGGAGTCGGGGTAGGTAGATTCGCCACAAGTTTACAAGTAGGACCTCCGACCTTGTGTGGTGTTTCAGTGTAATTTTGTGTAGGAAGTCGGAAAACTTCGACTTCCTAGTTGTCTGGAACGAACTAACTGACGACTTGGAATTAAATATTCTTGTCAGTCCTCCTAGTGGTTATTTAGTGGGTCTTACCAGTTGTGACCAGTTAAACCAAAGATTTACATCATTATTTAAGCCTTGTTATAATATATTTGATTCACTTTTACCGACGTAAGCAGGTAAAATAATCCAGTAGCTCACAAGAAAAAAAGATCTTAGGAAAACATTTTCCTGCTTTCCTCCCCTGGTCAATCATCTCACGACCCCTCAGATTTATCTTGCGGTCCCTTGTTGGGGTCCCGACCCTCATGTTGGGAACTACTGTCCTAAACAGAGGATAAAGAGCAGTTTTATCTGGGAGTTCAGGAAACATACATATTACTGTAGCTCACATCCATTTATTATTATTGTTTAATTGTTTATTCTTTATATGTTTTGTGCCAAAATGAGGGTTTGATCACTGTGGCTTTTTATTTTATTTTGTGCTGATGTTTTCCAACCAGAATTCTTACTCTTCAGGATGGAACAGGATCTGAAGCTGTAGATAAGACGCTTAAATATTCAATAAAAGATAAGTATTGCCTTTTAAATTAAATAAATTAAGAAAATGGACAGAGTATATCCTGAAATGGCAACTGACGATATGTGAAATTAATTTACAGGAAGAATATGAGCAAACATACATCAGTTCCTTATTAATGTGTTATGGATTCTGCACACTGAACATTGACACAGTAACACAAGCAGGGTTTCAGTTCTTATGAACAGCCCAAAAAACATACTTGCCTTGTGCAGAGAATGATTGTTTTGTGTTTTATGTCTTTTTTTTACACAGATGCGTGTATTAATGTTGGTTATGTACACGAGGTTGAGGGGGACTGAGCGTTGATGTCATTTGTAAGCTTTCGAACACAACTGTAAACCTGTGACTCCATTTGTTTTATGTATAAAAGCTTTTATCATGGAGACGGAGTCATGTTTGTTCTTTCTCCCACAGGTATGCACACATGCACACACAGTTTTCTAACATGTAGGGCACCCATTAGTGCACTGCATCACATTTTCTCCACTGGAAGGGCACCCTAAAGGCACTTTATCATGTTTTCTTGCACATTGGACCACCACAGAGGGCACTTTATTATGTCTATCTACAATAGGAGGGTAAGCGTAGGAGTAAGAGGGCACTTTTGTGACATGTGAAATGTACTAACAAAGAAAATAATGGACTCACTGGATTATTGCTCATGTAATTGATGAAATATCGAAGAATAATAGCCAAAAATGAGCCAGTTTACTAGGTACACCTTATTTAAAAACTAATGCAGTTTAATTTAAAAACCCTGCCTGTTCAGTTTTTGCTCAAACTGTTTGTGGTGTTTATAAAATGTTAACATCATTTTGGAGGCAGCAGTTTGTAGTGATGTTAAATACTGCGTTATACTGTATTTATATAGGTGTTTTTAATATTTTCTAACATAACTGACTAACATTCTGTGAAACACATTCTTTTGCCTAAAGGTATTATTTATGGACACATTTTACTAAAAAAGGACCGTGTTTTGACTTCATCGGAGTCCACGTAAAGGGTTATCTTTGTGATAATTTTTATCTTTGCTGGGGTAATATATATATTTTGAATCCCTGCCGCAGACTAAAAAGAAAACCACTGGTTTAAAACTATGTATCTACACACACGTTCCTGTCCTTGTCTAGTGTTTATGTTTCCATCGGCTGAGAGTAAAACCGTCACTGCTGTGTGTGTTTATCTGCACTTGACAGCTCACACTGACCCGTGCTGTCAGAGGTCAGAGGTCAATGAGGAAGAGAGCATGTTGCTCCACTGGTAAATAGACAAAAACAAAATCGAGTGTGAAACTAATTTATTGCTGGGAGACTTTACTTTTCTCCAGGGAGGGGGGATATTTACTCTGGGTTGTTAAGCATTTCAACAGATTGGAGTTATGCAAACATTTCTGAGAGGTAGACATTATCTGGTTGGCAAAGGTAAAACTTGAAGGTAAAATGATTGATACCCTGCAAACTTGAATTTCAAGGAAGTAACCTGGAACATTTTTCCAGAAACACCTGTATCTTTAGAAAGAGTTTGCCCTGGGTGATGGGGAAAATGTCAATCATCTGTTGTGAAATGATTTCTTCTTATATGAGATAAGTGAAGTCTTTGGGTTGGATCTGTCAGGCTGAGCTTCCTCCTCTTTTAATCCTTGAACTTTTCACATTACCTTTATCAGTGACTTAAAAAAAACTTAGTTTGCATTTTAAGGTTATATGTTTTTATATTGTTATCCCTAGATCCAGAGCTGCTTTTCCTCTAAGAAATATCTGTACATAAACTTAATTTTCCCACAGTAACATTTAATATACATGTAGTCTGTGCTTTTAGTGGAGCTTGGTGTCTGTTAAATGTTAAGCAGAATCTTACTGAATGTTACTTTAAGCAACTTTATTTGGCAAATACCACTTCTACACCAGTAAAGTACACATTAGTGCAGCAGTAATTTTAATTTAGAAACATCATATAATAGTAAAACAGGACTTAGGGACTATTTTACTGCACAATGAGTACTTTAACTTTTGATACTTTAAGTAAATATAGCTGATAACTTTCCTACTTTTACTTAATACGGTTTTGAATGCAGTTAATTTTCTGTGGTCCCATTTTTGCAAATCTGTTAAAAATAAAAACCACATGTACATAAGTATTCACAGCCTTTGCCATGACACTCAAAATTGATCTCAGGCGCATCCTGTTTCCATCGATGATCCTTGAGATGTTTCTGCAACTTGATTGGAGTCCATCTGTGGCAAATTCAGTTGATTGGACATGATTTGGAAAGGCACACACCTGTGTACATAAGGTCCCACAGCTGACAGTGCATGTCAGAGCACAAACCAAGACATGAAGTCCAAGGAATTGTCTGTGGACCGCTCATCACCTGGCCAGTCCCATCCCTACAGTGAAGCACGGTGGTGGCAGCATCGTGCTGTGGGGAAGTTTTTCAGCAGCACGAACTGGGAGACTAGTCAGGGTCGAGGGAAAGATGAATGCAGCAATGTACAGAGACATCCTTGATGAAAACGTGCTCCAGAGCGCTCTGGACCTCAGACTGGGGCGAGGGTTCATCTTCCAACAGGACAACGACCCTCAGCACACAGCCAAGATAACAAAGGAGTGGCTGCTGGACAACTCTGTGAATGTCCTGGAGTTGCCCAGCCAGAGCTCAGACTTGAGCTCGATTGAACATCTCTGGAGAGATCTGAAGATGGCCGTGCACCGACGCTCCCCATCCAACCTGATGGAGCTCGAGAGGTCCTGCAAAGAAGACTGGGAGAAACTGCCCAAAAATAGGTGTGCCAAGCTTGTAGCATCATACTCAAAAAGACTTGAGGCTGTAATTTCTGCCAAAGGTGCTTCAACAAATTATTGAGCAAAGGCTGTGAAGGCTTGTGTACGTGTTATATTTTTGAAATTTATTTTTTTAATAGATTTACAAAAATTGTAAACAAAGTTTGTTTCCTTTGTCATTATGGGGTATTACATGTAGAATTTTGAGGGGGAAAAAAAAATTTAATCCATTTAATCCATTAAGTGTTGTGAATATTTTCCGGATGCACTGTACATGCAGGCTTACCTGAGAGGCCTTCTTGAGACACTTAATGGAACACAGCCATCGTTAATGTTAGTAGTTACACCTGTGCTTTTCCTGCAATGACAAGTTAAAATGTCTGCTGTGGAAATAGGCCCTTTTTATCCTAAGTATCATTTATTTCTCTCATATGGGTTAGATTGTTGGTACTAGTTTCAATACCACTATTATTGCTCTTTAAAAACAGTCACACAAGTCTTTAAGCTGGAAAAATATACTACTCACTATACAGAATAACTGTCTCAGGCTTTGTTCATACTTTCCAGAACATAAGTTGTCATTTCCACATCAAAAGCATTTGGAAGAAACTACTGCAGCTGAGAAGACGGTCCACTTATTTTACCATAATAATAGCAAAGTTGGACTATAGTATCTATGTTTGTTATTTTTTCTCAGCTATGTCACAACTAATGAACTTGGAGCTTTCATGGTAGGTAAATACCTCTGAGGCCTTTGCTGAGCAGGTTTGGATAGAAAACAACGGGTACTTCTGTGTTGACATGCGTCACATGACGGCCTTGTGTTTTGCACAAAAGCAAACCTTTATGGTTTATTGCATTTGGAAGGTAAGAGCTCTCGTGATCGATTTGGGTCAGCACTGTATTGATAACTCCCTCAAACACACACTGACACTTTGCTTCCCTGTGTTTGACAAGGTTGTTCCCTCACACATGCGTCATCTTGTAGCTCCTTCTGCATTTGTGCCTTGTGAGGCCTGTCAGTGATATAATGCATGCCCTACATCTATCCCTAACCATCACAACTACATGCCTAACCCAACCTTTACTGTGACCTCTACCAAAGTCTAACTTTAACCCTAAAACCAAATCTGTACTCTCAAATAGCCATTCGAAAGAAGTGAAGGCTGGATGAAATGTTGTCACTTTCTGATGTCCTCGCTCTAAAGGACTGAAACTCAATTTAAGATGCAAGTACAAGAGCACACACACACTCACTCTCAGGATCCTCCAGTCACCAGAAACAAACAGCAATCCTCCTGTGTCCTCCTTTTCTCCTTCACCTCCATCTTTTCAGTTAGCCTCCTCAGAGCGTCTGCTTTTTCATTCCTCCTCCTCCTCCTTTCGCCCTTCTATCAATCTTTGCTCTTTTACTATTCCTCCTGTGGTATCTGATCTTCCTTCCATCTTTCCATCCCTCGTCTCACCTCCAGATGAGACACCGTTCGCTTCAGCTTCTCGAGTGTCTGGGAAGCAGCGTTACAAGGTGAACTTCAGTCGAGAGAAATTCAGACAGAAATGGACTCGTTCAAGGTTAGATGTCAAAGAGAAACAGTTTGTAATTTGGGTTGTCTGAAACTTCACCTTCTCTCCGTCCTCTGATTCCTTTTTTGATTTCTTTCTCTCTGCAGGATCAATCGGACACACAGCAGGACTCAACTTGTGTGTGCATGAGAATATACTTACAGTATGACTGTGGTACCCACCACAAATTTGTGTTAATACATTTCTGTCTCTTGTTCTCAGGTCGTTGACTTCACATGAAGAAGGTCTGAAGGTCAAAGGTCACACTGGGCTGTAATGTTTCTCTCGGCTTATTTTTACATGTATTTTGAATTTAACAAGGATTTTTGGAGGATGTAGTTTAGAGCTGCAACAACCACTAGATGGCAGTAAAGTCCAGTTGAAAATTCAAGTTTAAACACATCACCTCTGTCACTGTGCTTTAAAAGAGCAATACAGATATTATTCACATTTAATTGCAGCTTAACTGTCACATTGCATACACAGGGTTTCCTAAAGCTTACTTTAAATGTGCTATTCCCAAATATTTCAGTAACCTTGTGACTTATTTTTTGTGAATTTTTATTCAAGTTTTTGTGGGGGGTGCAGCGGTGAAGGAACTTTTGCTGATTTTAGGGAAGCTATTTTACTGAGATTATTTTAATTTAACAACACTTGATTTATATTTCTTGGTACTCGCTGTTGGCTCAGTTGCGAAAATGATGACTCATTTTCCTCCTTCAGAAGAACTTATTTGCTTTAAAAATGTTCCCCAGACTGAGACAAAATCCATCACAGTTAATATGAAGAAAATGTCTTCTTTAACCCCATGAGTTTAGCGTTTTGTTATTTTTGCCTCATTACATTATCGTCTACTCCTAGTCATTTACTTAACGCCCACATGACGTAGAAGTCACTTACTCCCGAAGCTTACTCTCCCAAATTTGTCCTAGTACAAGCTTCTTTGTGACTCATCTTCTTTAGGCCATCTTTGTCAGTTTTGATTAAAAAAAGAATATTATTTCACACAGCATATATTGGTTTGAGCGTAGTTGGAAGCAAAAAGTTATGTGAGTGTGTGCATGTGTCTTGGCAGTTCCTGAACAGCAGCAGGAAAATGTTTTTCTCAGACAGGCAGCGATGCTTCATATCGACACAGTTGTCATATTTGAAATTACTAGAGAGCAGAGAGAGAGAGAAACAAATCTGGAGTAAAAGGCCTGTTTTTGGACGGATCATTACAGATCAACTAAACGATGAAGGAGATACTGTGTGTCTGTGTGACCATGTGTTAACTCACATTACAGCCTCCTGTACTCTTTCACCATCACATTAATGCTGATATCAACAGAAGCGACCTCCTCACTGGCTTTAGCACTGTTGTTATTACAGAAATAAAATAAGTTGAATTGAGCTGGAGAAAGACATTTTATTGTTTATGACAGGGGTCAGCGAGTCAGTTCAACTGAGAGCCAGTTCTTTCAGCATTGACTCATAGTGCCCATTTTGTGTTTTATTTCTTTAACAATAAATCATATTTATAAATCTTTTTTTTTTTTAGGATGTATCCAATTGCAGATCATTTTCCCCAGCTGTAAGTAAGGGCTTACAGAGTTACAGCAGCAAATATTCACTCTCATTTGGCAAAGAAATACTCAAATGTATGTTTTGAGGTACTCTACGGACGTAAATGATAGGTTATCCATGCTCAATAAACAGTGAACTGTTTATTATGACATCATTTATTACTCAAATCATCATACAAACAGAAATAAATACATAATCTTTGTCATACTTCTGCTGGGTAAAGTGTGGGCCTGAATGCAGAAACAATGACTCAGTCCGATAATGGTGGTTTACTGAATCAAAGTTCAAAATTAAAGTTGTCAACATGAGGGCAGTCCAAACAGGCAAAACGCAGCAAAACGCAAAACCAGACGTTTTGTTGAGTCACACCAAAGAGAAAGAGCCCCACAAACTGGGGAGCCCCACACTAAAAAGGTTATTTTAAAGGATAAAACGCATTAAAGTGCTGATTAAACTCCTGAATTTAATTCCTGATGATGCAGGATGAGTTACCTGTCAGTCAGTATAACTTCATGTTTACTCCTCTTGGCTCGTTTGTAAAAAGTGTGAACAGGAACCGGATCAGAACTAAAATACGACAATGTATGATGTTTTCCCCCTTGGTCCAAATGAACCCAACTGTGTGTGAAAGCACCTTAAATCAAGAGTAATCAGCAGTTCATTTCATGGGTTAAGGTTGATTATAAGAAATTAAGCAACTTGACATGACCTTTTAAATATCAGCAAAATATCTCATTGTGAATTCAGAAAACAAAAACAAAAAAACATACATTATGGTTTGGGCTACAAAATATGTTTATTGCTTTGTATTACACTGCAAGTAAATATGTTTTATGCTGAGTTGCAAGCATCGAGGAACAGTAGACTGTGGCTATAAATAAATGTTGCTCTGCATCTCCGGTGGCGGTTTTCAAACAGCAGCAGGAAACAGGCGGCAATGCATCACAGCTTTGTCATATTGGCTTTGACTAGAGACAGTGAGAGACAGAAAAGAACATCAGTGCCTCTGTGTATATACTGTGTGTGTGTGTGTGTGTGTGTGTGTGCTGTTATACAACTATCTTTGTGAGAACCAGTTTGAGTTTTAGACCATGGGAGTGAGGACATGTTTGGAAAGTGAGGACAAAGTGAGACCCCTTCAACGGCTGTTTTAAGGTTCAGGTTAGAATTGAGTTTAGGTTCAGGTCAGGGTAAGGGGGGGGGTGCAATATGTCAATGAATGTCCTCACAAATATAGCTGTACAAATGTGTGTGTGTGTGTGTGTGTGTGTGTGTGTGGGTACAGCTTACGTCTCTGGACCCATTTAGCCTTGGGTTCAACGCAGACCGGTCCGAGTGCTGTGGTGAAACTGAACAAAACGGAAAAAGAAAATGAAAGAGATTGTATGTGTGTGTGTTGGTGTGTTGCACACACTATCTGTCCGGTAACTTACATTATGGCGTCCACACAGGGAGACTGAGCCGAATGCTGGCGATATGTGAGCCCGATCACTTCACTGCTGACATTAACACTGCTGACTTTAACGCAGCATGGAGGAGACGGACGCCACTTCTTAACGTGGCGCACTGAGGAGGACGGAGACAACATGAGTCCCATTTGAAGGGTTCAAACAAAAACACCAGATTTTTAACTATCTTGTTGTTCTGGAAAACAGTTGAAATCCCTGAGATGGTTCATAATTCAAACTTGTATTAAACAAAACACTGTATTTTACTCTGTTAAGTCAATATTAATTGTTCCTTATGCCTGAATAAGCAAGGCTTAGTATCATAGTTTCTTAAAAAGAATTTACTCATGGGTTGATTCATGGAAGCTCTTCTGGGTTTTTAGTGCATTTTGTGCTGGTTTACAATATAATGATTTGTCCTTGAAATTGAACTATTGAGAGGATTTTTTATTTCATAATTTGTTCGGAATAGCATGAAGAAGAACTTGGTAGGGATATCGACTAGTTTTCTTTATATTTGTGATTATATTTAAGGGTTTTTTCATAATTTTTTTTCTGGCAGGGCCAATACACAGCAGTGGACATGCAGCACCCAGGAATCTGTTTGCTTATTGCTTCCCTGCCAAAAAGATATTTCTTACTTAAGTATATCATTAACAAAAACATTGCACCACCATCTACAAGAGCTACACCATTAGTACACAGGACACTCATCGCACTTATGATACTAAACATAACACACACAGAGCCACATGAAACAAGGCCGAGATGAAAGACAAAGAGTGTCACCACGTAGAGGCCAAGCAAAATGAAGTAAGAAAAGAAAACAGGAATACGTTGTGGAAAATATTTGGTACTTACTGTTTCCTGCAAACTGGAAGCATGGACACACCAAGAGCAGGAGGAGGGCGACGGACAGGATCTTCATTGACATTTTGACGAATGACCTGCGACTGACTGGTTGACTGATCTGGCTGCAACTGCACAAGCTGATACACAAGCTGTGGATATTTATTGGTGAGTGCCCGACGGGGTCATTTTTGGGGTGGGTTTGGTTGAGGGCCCCACAGATGACGTGCCTCCGTGTGTATTTGTGTACGTGCATTTACTGTGTGTCTGTGTGTTTGTGTGGTCATGATATCACACCTCCGCCCCTCATCAGTGAATCTTTATGTGCCTTCAACTTCAAACCACCGACATCTTTCTGAGAAACAAGAAGACACATGTCTGCACACACACACACACACACACACACACACACACAAACACACTCATAAAGTACACACAGGCAAACACAAAGTGTGAAAAAGATGCACAGCGTTGTGGTTGAAGCTGTTTTGCAATGTCATCAGTAATATATTTTGACAGCAGATGATTTGTTTTCTGTTTTTTTTTTGAGTAATTTAAAAAACAGAAATCAATCAAAGGCTGTAATTATTCACTTTACTGGAAGTTATTATAGTGATGACAAGTTTGATTTAGATTGCACGCATTGTCTCACAGTTCGTTTTTAAATCAACTCTCAACTCAGGTCAACGGTGACTGACTTTCTGCAGTGATGTGATATATTCAACTGTTCAATACCTTAAAAGCCAATTGATTAAGTAGACATGAAGCATGTTAATTGGATCTGTAGTAGACCAATAATAAGGCCTTTCTTATGCCCCTCAATCTGAATTTACATGAATGATTTTGTGTTTTCCTGCTTAAATTTAAGCAACCAATCCCCTAAACTTGTAAAGTACTGGATAATGAAGCCATGAAATTAATGGTGGGTAATGTAACTTTCTAAAATGTGAACATCTACAAGCCACTCACGGATAAATGTTCAAATTCAACAGCCACTCATTCAGTATTTTGTGTCTGAAATCGACCAGCCACTTTCGTATTTTACCAGCATTTGGCTGGTGATAATTTCCCACCCTAGTTTCCGCTTGTTAAAATGAAAAAGAAACACTTTTGTTTTTGGCAGATGGTCGTATGAGAAAAGTTTCTCACAGGAAATGATTTGAGTCACACAAATACGCACATGCAAAGATAGACACTTGAGTGAGTGTCACAAAAGTGTCACAAAAGTGTCAACACATTCACCTCTTCTGTCCCACTTACTCTGAATAATCTGAATTTTATCAGCGGTTGTGTGGCAGCAGAAGTTTCAATACCTCAAAACGCTGGCAAACCAAAGCGACTGTATCTTCATGGGTAGATACTACAAGAGATAAACCAGGCATAGGAAATAACTGGTGGTGCACGCCTTTGTGAGGTAGTAGGCATTCTTAAATGTGATATGCCTGACACTGCACATTATGGTAATTTTTTGGGCCTTTCCCAGACTTGGGCATGAGTAAAATTGGAGCAAAAGTGTGACATGGTCAATATTCAGTGGCAGAAAAAGAGGAAAATCTGTGCTTGTTTTAGTGGATGGACCACAAACTCTCGCCATGCACTTGCTCAAATGAAAAGAGGCAGCAACTTTCCACTTCCTGGTTTGAGGGAGCCTCAGAAATCATGTGATTTAAAGTACAGAGAAAAGAATTTATTTGGCAGCAACTGAACAAACTGATGTCAGCATTTATTAGACAGAAAGGGTGAAATACCCACAAGTCATATAGAGAGTATGCGTGTAGGAGGATGATGCTGGTGGATGAAGAAGTAATATTATGTTAAACCTGTGCTAACCCAGACGTATAAACAGGTTTTGGTCCTTGAAATCACTGAATCTGTGCTAATTTAAGTGCTTTATTAACTTTGCTGCCATCTAAGGAGTCCTCAACATTGGAGCAACAAAGTTTTGCATTACGGCCACCTTCTGGTACATAATAAGATTGAATGAGTAAATCATTTTAACAAACATGCTCTTGGTTTCTTCAAAATAGGGCCAAGGTATGCACGAAACAAACTAGTTAATATAAAGTGTCACCTACTGTTGCCTACTTTATTTAAGCATACTGATGCTTTTGAGCCTCCAAACCTCTATCAAAAAGTAATTTGATAGAGTAACAACACAACACAGCAGTCCAGGAATATCCAGGTTTACCACAACACATTTATGACCCGTAGTAAAATCACTATTTTACAGTATATGTGTGCAGGTGTTTGATATCAGAAGCAGAGGGACATGTCAATGACAGCACCTTGATTGTGCCTTGAAGTGCTCACACAGAGAGTCAGACGTTTGTTTCTTCATTTTGCATCGACTCATTTGTACCAGACAGTGTCTGTGTGGGTGAAAGTTCAGGTGAACGGAGGACCAAAACGGAAACTTAAAGCAAGAATTGTGTGATGATGAAATCAAAATATTTTTTCCCTGTGCATTGACATGTTTATAAGATGAAGTTGTTGCATATTCAACAACTGGCTGTCACTGAGGGTAATAATGTTCCAACCTCTAACCACAGCTGCCACATGACATGTTTCATGTTGAAACTCTGCAGCCCGTTTACATTATTTTAGCTTCTTGCTTTTGCATGTCAGCTAAGATGCAGATAAACAGTTAAAGAGAAACACTGGATGCAAGATCACATTCGCAACATTTATTCTTCACCAATGTTTTCACGGTTTCACAACTTCTCCTTTTGAGTTAAGTTACACAAGATTTCAAATAAATAAATAGTTCAAAACAGTTTCAATGAACAATTTCATAAATTTAAGGGTTGACTTTATCAGCCAAGATGCATAGTAATAATAAAAACATTACACTGATAAAGTCGTATTTGGTAACTTGTAAACATTGATGAATACACTTAGTAAATAAATATAAGAATCTGCACTGGTCAATTAAACTAAACTAATAAATAATTTCACTCTTTGAAATTAACAAAATATTCAACATAAATAATAATAGTTTAACATAAATAGGTTCTTCAAGTACAATTTCAAACATTAGTTGGTATCAGTGTTGAGGCCATAATCGTTAATTTTCTTGACATAATTCATCTTTGTTTCGTTGGCTGGAGGTGGAGAAGCTGCAGGTCTACTCGAAGTCTTCTCCAGAAATGGTTTCGTCCTCAGGCATCTCAGATGTGGAGGGGAAGGAAGGAGGAGGGGAGGAGGAGGAAGGAGGGGAGGAGGAAGGAGGGGAGGCAGTTGATGTGATGATGGACAGAAGGGACATGGTAGACGAGGGGACCACAGATGAAGGAGTGGCCTGAGCTTTTGCTTTCCTGTGAGAAAGATAATAGAAGATAAAAGATATGAGACCACATGTTTGTGATGGAATGAATGAGTGCAGAAAAGGACAAGTGAGCATGTGAGTAAATCAACGGTAATAATAAACTCACTCGAATGCAACAATCTTGCGGCGAACCCAGGGAGCGTTCACCTGACTGCAGTAAAGACCCGTCTCTGTTTGAAAGCTGTAGGATGGACAAACAGATGCAACATTAGTACTCTTTTTCAATCTTTTTTAAAATCTTTAACAGTCACTTTTTCAGACTGTTCCTCTTTTATAGGTGCCAAAATGTCCATTTTTTGTTTTTTGAACATGTACGTGCAGCATTGCTCTTGTTACTTACATGACAGCTCGGACACATGGACGGTTTGCTCTCTGGACCAAGTATCCTGTGATTGGCTCGGTTATCTCCCCCTTGCTGACTGTCTTACAGCAGGTTGCCAGCTTCTCATCTAAAGATGCATAGAAACATAGAAGAGTTTATTTTTTAATGCAATTTAGAAAGAAAACCCATCTGTGGGATCTTGTACCTTGTTAAATTAAAGCTTAATCTTACCTGCTGATTCAGTCTCAACCACAGCCAGCAGGACAATGGCGACCAGCGCGCTCTTCAACAGGCTTACAAAGTTGACCATTTTCAAAGAAGGATGAGAAATATAAGATTAAATAGATTAATTCAGTAATAAAGTAATGTCTGCTGGTCTTTTTCTCCTTTCCTCTCCAGAGAGCTTGATGAACTGTCAGACCTGTGGAGGAATCAGATACTTAAGGCCTAAAAAGCAGAAGTGATCCATGTGGTTAGTCATCTCCCGTTTCTTTCGTTTTCCGTCCTCTCTCTCATCGTCTGAATGAATGACCCGCTGCTTATGGGGATTTCCATGAAGTGACCGTCAGGAAGCACTTTCATCATAGTGTTTCAGTCGAAAAAAATATGTCATGGTTTTTCCAGATATCCTCAGAGTGGCAGTGTTAGGAATCCCTCGTGTACCTGAGGTCATCCTCATGCCACATCATCTCTTATCAGTATATTTAGTAAACCACTGACACAGAAAAAAAAAATTATGACTCCATCAGCAAAGTTAATGCGAACTGGTCACTGTTTAGTGTAAATCTGCCCCATTTTAAGACAACGAGAAGCCATCAACAATGGCTACCAGCTTCAGCCATAATTAAATTTGTGCTAATCTATACATTTAGACATGTTTTGGTCCTTGAAATCACTGAATCAGAGCTTAGTGGGCTTTTGCAGTCATTTACGTGATCTATCAGCTCTACTGCCATGTCCACACTGCTGTACATTTACTTTAAAATTTAATTTGAGTGTCAAACAGGGTTCTGGCAAGCTTAGCGCCCATGCTGTAACACCAAAGCAATAGCAACTTCCTCTTCTTTTATTTGACATGCAGCAATATAGGGCACTACAGCCATCATCTGTCGCAGAGCTGGGTTGAGTGGATAGATCATTCATCACCACAAACATGCTCTTGGTATCTTCAAGTTAAGGCTGAGGTATGCTTGAAACAAACTAGGTAATACAAAGTGTTGTCCGACCACATCTAAAGGCAAAAGTATTCATACCTGTTTGCAACAGCCACACTTGAAGGAAAGGCAGAAAACCTGTTGTCATAGAGAGGGGCAAGACATGATCAACTGTACTTTTGGGTAGTCTCAAGTTTATTTATTGCCATGTACACAACAATTAGAGTGAAAGAGTTGCTGGCAATAAAAATCTTAGATCTCAGGCTCCCACCAGCCACGCTCTTACAGACATTTATCAAGAAATGTTATCAAGAAAAAGCACTCTAATTAGAATTTAAAATATAAAATATTCAAGCAGCTAAAATATAGGGATAGGATGTAATGTAAAATGTGATGTGACTGTGGAAGCCTGGTGAGTAATAGTACAATACACTATGATGTAAACAGGTTGTGCAGTAATGTAATACTGTGTGTATCTACATAATGAGATGAGGTAAGCATATAAATATATATACTGATGGATAAAAAGCTTATAAACAGGTAGTAAAATAAATTATATATATATATATATATATACCGTGATGTGTACAGGTATAAACAGGGCATAATGAATCTGTTTAGTTTCATTTTGTTTCACCACTCTCTGCAATGTCTTTCGGTTGAGGGTGATTGACGGTCGTGTTGTCAGCAAACTTGATGGTGGTGTGGGTGGGGGGACAATTTCATAAGCATCAAATAGAAAGAAGGTCACAACACAATACTATATAAACTGTCCAGGAATTGCGGTTCGCCAGGTTTACCACAAAGCGTTTATGACCAGTATTAAAATTATTATTTGAAAATATACTTGTGCAGTTGTTGAGATCAGAAGTAGAGAGACGTGTCAATGACAGAGTCAGAGGTGGTGCTTCTTAATTTAGCATTGACTCATTTGTACCCGATTAAGTCCGTGTGTGTGAATTTTTAGGGCAGGAATACTGCTGCTTAGTGTGGACACAGAGGACCAAAATGAAAAATAAGTTTAAAGTTTAAAGAAGTTTGCGAGATGATAAAATTAAAGAGGCCTTTTTTTCCCTTTGTGCATTGACATGTTTATAAGTTGTTGCATATTCAACAACTGGCTGTCATTGAGGGTAATTTAATGTTCCAACCACTAACCACAGCTGCCACATGACATGTTTCATATTATAAAGCCCATATACATTATTTTAGCTTCTTGCTTTTGCATGTCAGAAAAACGTCAGATAAGATGCAGATCATTTGATAGAGTAACAACACAACACAGCAGTCCAGGAATATCCAGGTTTACCACAACACATTTATGACCCGTAGTAAAATCACTATTTTACAGTATATGTGTGCAGGTGTTTGATATCAGAAGCAGAGGGACATGTCAATGACAGCACCTTGATTGTGCCTTGAAGTGCTCACACAGAGAGTCAGACGTTTGTTTCTTCATTTTGCATCGACTCATTTGTACCAGACAGCGTCCGTGTGGGTGAAAGTTCAGGTGAACGGAGGACCAAAACGGAAACTTAAAGCAAGAATTGTGTGATGATGAAATCAAAATATTTTTTCCCTGTGCATTGACATGTTTATAAGATGAAGTTGTTGCATATTCAACAACTGGCTGTCACTGAGGGTAATAATGTTCCAACCTCTAACCACAGCTGCCACATGACATGTTTCATGTTGAAACTCTGCAGCCCGTTTACATTATTTTAGCTTCTTGCTTTTGCATGTCAGCTAAGATGCAGATAAACAGTTAAAGAGAAACACTGGATGCAAGATCACATTCGCAACATTTATTTTTCACCAATGTTTTCACGGTTTCACAACTTCTCCTTTTGAGTTAAGTTACACAAGATTTCAAATAAATAAATAGTTCAAAACAGTTTCAATGAACAATTTCATAAATTTAAGGGTTGACTTTATGTAACTTGTAAACATTGATAAATACACTTGGCAATAAATACATGAAAACTTCTATCTGCACTGGTCAATTGAATTAAACTAATGAATAATTTCATTTAAAAGACATTGAAAGAAACTAAATATTCAACATAAAGTAATAATTTAACATAAATAGGTTCTTCAAGTACAATTTCAAACATTAGTTGGTATCAGTGTTGAGGCCATAATCGTTAATTTTCTTGACATAATTCATCTTTGTTTCGTTGGCTGGAGGTGGAGAAGCTGCAGGTCTACTCGAAGTCTTTTCCAGAAATGGTTTCGTCCTCAGGCATCTCAGATGTGGAGGGGAAGGAAGGAGGAGGGGAGGAGGAGGAAGGAGGGGAGGAGGAAGGAGGGGAGGCAGTTGATGTGATGATGGACAGAAGGGACATGGTAGACGAGGGGACCACAGATGAAGGAGTGGCCTGAGCTTTTGCTTTCCTGTGAGAAAGATAATAGAAGATAAAAGATATGAGACCACATGTTTGTGATGGAATGAATGAGTGCAGAAAAGGACAAGTGAGCATGTGAGTAAATCAACGGTAATAATAAACTCACTCGAATGCAACAATCTTGCGGCGAACCCAGGGAGCGTTCACCTGACTGCAGAAAAGACCCGTCTCTGTTTGAAAGCTGTAGGATGGACAAACAGATGCAACATTAGTACTCTTTTTCTTAAATATGCAAGCTGGCTTAATTTGTATTGTATTAATAAGCCAATAAGTTAAATAATAGTTTTGTAAAATCAGCTTATATGCTATAGATATGTCCGTTTTAGCAAATACAAAGAAATAACGTCTCTCTCACTTTTCCAGACTGTATTCCTGTCTGAGAGGATCCAAATTTTAAACATCAGGTTTTTATTTCTCAACATGTACGTGCAGCATTGCTCTTGTTACTTACATGACAGCTCGGACACATGGTGGCTTAGCTCTCTGGAGCAAGTATCCTGTGATTGGCTCGGTTATCTCCTCCTTGCTGACTGTCTTACAGCAGGTTGCCAGCTTCTCATCTAAAGATGCATAGAAACATAGAAGAGTTTATTTTTTAATGCAATTTAGAAAGAAAACCCATCTGTGGGATCTTGAACCTTGTTAAATTAAAGCTTAATCTTACCTGCTGATTCAGTCTCAACCACAGCCAGCAGGACAATGGCGACCAGCGCGCTCTTCAACAGGCTTACGAAGTTGACCATTTTCAAAGAAGGATGATAAATATAAGATTAAATGGATAAATTCAGTAATAAAGTAATGTCTGCTGGTCTTTCTGCTCCTTTCCTCTCCAGAGAGCTTAATGAAGTGACAGACTTCTGGAGGAATCAGATACTTAAGGCCTAAAAAGCAGAAGTCATACATCCGGTTAGTCATCTTCCGACATTTTTTCTTTTCCCTCCTCTCTCTTCGTCTGAATGAATTTTCAATTTCCATGAAGTGACCGACAGGAAGCACTTTCATCATAGTGGTTCTTTGGGAAAATCAAGTCACGTTTTTTTTCTGATGGCAGGGGTGTTAGGAATCCCTCACGGGCCAGAGGTCATCCTCAAACCACAGTGTCTTTTATCAGTTAATTTATTTTAGCATTATTGGAGAAAAGACTTCTGAATAAATCAGAAAACTGGTTACTGTTTAGTGTAAATCTGCGTAATGTCAAGACAATAAGAAATAACCAACAATGGCTGCATTTGCTTTCTTTGTAAAAATAAATCATAAATAAAACACTTTTTTTTCAAGGTGAAACTTACAATTGTGTCACAATTGTGGCATTTATGTCAAAGAATTTGTCAGTTATTCTGGGCAGGACAGTGTGCGGTCATAACGGGGTCCAGCCCAGTGACACACAGACATGTCACAACATCGACCTCTGAGCTTCCACCCATATGTGATATACTGTACAGAGTCAGGCATACTTTAACAATTATCAAGTATTCTAAATAAGTCAGAATCAAATCAGAGTGTTCGTAGGCAAGTTAATTCAATAGTTTGTCTGTTGGTCACATTGAACCCAAAATAACGATTCTAAAAATGGAAGAGAAAAGCACAATTGAAGGAATACGGTTCTTTCAAGGAAGTATATTAAAGACGTGATTTACAAGAACAAAGTATTCCTGCTGCATGGTTCTCGTAGTCTGGCATCACCAGACGTGAATCGGTCTGGAACCCGTCCGTTAATTTTTGATTTCCAAGGGGTTTTATCAACGGGCTCAGACCTAATGCCTCTGGACGCAATTGGATAGACCCAGCCCCCTGACGAGCGCGTACAAAATAATACAGCAAACACGTCTTTCTTATTAACAAAAACAAAGTGCAGTTGTGTGTTCTTCTTTTAGAGGAAATGCACCATTCAGTTTGTTTAATACTGACGCGATAACGGATTCAACAGAACGTTCCACATCAGCGGCAGCCATCTTTGTTGTTTAGCATTAATGTAATATGGGGAGAGTTTGATACGATATATTTCATGATAAATCTGTAGAAATCTGACAGAAGAGCATTGTATGTGACAGTAAAACTTATTTGATTTGATTTGATCAGGGAATGTGGGCAGACAGACATCACTTAATAAAAAGACTCATTAAATCCGCCATTCACTCAATACAAAACAAGGAACATTTAAACCAATAACTCCTGTAGGATTAAAGTAAGTCAACTATAGTTTGAGACTGTTGAAATTCTGAAACGAGATCACTGTGTGTGTGTTTGTGTGTGTGTGTGTACTGCTGTTCCTCAATCTAAATTAGTAAAGGGAAATCCTGTTTCCACTCAGCGTTATATCGATATATTTTCCCTTTCGTTTAGGATTACGGTTGATAACTTGAAAAAACAGCCTCATTTTCTCATGTCAATCCAGTTGGACTCACTATGGAGACGTCGTAGAAGCAACTGCATAGGAATTATGGGAAATGGTGTTGATGTATGGACTCAATGCAGAGTTTTAATATGATGTCTTGGTAGGTAGGAGTCAGGTGTAGCAAGAGGAAAAAAAAAAATGAATAAACGGCAACCAGTACAGGCCTAGAGAAGACTACACTGGAATCAGTATATACAGTGTGAATAGAGTATGTTTGCAATAGGAGCAGGCAATGAATTTTGGTGTTTGCTGGTTTATATTGTTTGTGTAATTAAAAAATTGGATCAAAGCTAATAGCAAAACAAATAAAAAAAACACGTGAAAAATGCAAGAAAAATATGGCTTTGTCTAAACCTAAACTGCAAACACCCAGACACCTGTCTAATCCAAACCAGCACCCACTTATTGAGAAAGAACTGATTGGAGGCTGAATGAGGAAACATGCAGCTCGTTCAATTAAAATGAAAAGATTAAATAAAATAGACAGGAAATGACTAGGAACTGCATCAGAGTAAAAGCAGAACCTTCCACTCTCAGCAGACTTTCAGTTTATTGCGTTCTCGTAAGATCTAAATGTAGAGATACAAGCATCTTTGGGCACAGTTTTTACTAGAAAACAAAACTTAAAAAAGCCTTGCTGCCTGTTACAATCCATGCTGCCATTTTAGCTGACATTTGAAATTTCATTCAAGTGGTTTGAACCAAGCGACATGTGACTTACCCACCAATATCCCTTAAATGTGCTTTCATGGGTTCTGTTGGATTTGGTGTACTGGAAAAGGGAACTGGTAGTTGGTGTGAGCAGCCACTATGGCGCTAAATCCTTAGTCACCCTGCTGATCATACCTTCTTTGGTCCAGTCACTGATTCATTTGTAGCCGACCTCTTTTCTTTCCATCATCATCATCATCATCATTTTTGTTAGAGGTGTTAGGACTACATGTCAGTTTGGTGACGGGACATTCTGAGAAATAAGTGTTTGAGTGGTGGTGGGGGGGGGCGGGTGGTGTTGCACTTACTGAAGCTGATAGCACTCTGGTAAAATGTGTAGGAGGAGAACGAGAGGCTGTGAAAAACTAAGACCAAAGCAAAATCATGTAGGAGACGTGAAAATCAGGCCTGTAGTTGGTTTGAGGCTCCTCGCTTTAAAATCAGATGGCCACTGTTTTAAAAATGTCACTCTAAGTAAGAAATTGCAACTCAGATTTCATAAAGGTTGTAGGTTGTCTCAAGTTCTTAACCTCTAAAAGACTGATAAACTTAAAGGCTACAACTGTGTATGCTTTTTACATTGTCAGTTAATTGCATTATTTCCCACCATGTTTGCACAGTATTTAAGGAGCCTTAACAGTTTAATTTGCAGCCGAGCAGACAGAGAAACAGGTTGAGGAAAGAATGAGGTTAGACAAGAGACTGGAGTTGGTATTGATGGTGAGAAGATTGAAATAAACTTCCTTCCTGCTTTTCTTTTACCCCACTTCTCATTCTCAGTTACATCACATGGGGTGTTTTAGACAGGGCTTCACATGCTGAGTGGGTTGTTTCTTACTTTAAGTAGAGTTACCCACTTTAACAAAAAATACTCAAGAAGGAAAATGTAGCCTGAGCTTCATTTCTCAATGTCTGAAATAAATGTATCTCAAAAATCTTAGAATGGGTAAGCAAAGAGCTGATAACAGAGCAGGAGTTACATTTTTCAAATAGTATCCTTTTAAATGACGCATGCTCACGTCAATATTAGGAATGACTGTGGCTGTTTTAACCTTATCTTACATTCAGTTCATGACATATGTGACATGAACAGCATGGAAGGAATGTGAAGCCTTTGACACAGTTTCCAAAACTCAGGCATGTGGACACAAAGGAATGCAGAGGTGAATTAATATGGAGGTGGATTTATCAAAGGATAATATTTACTCATTATCTTTCATAGTCTGAAAAATCCACATTTCACTGCAAGGCCTCCAAGAACATAAACACCTGCATTTTCACCTAGATGTCCTTTCTGAGTTAAACAAAAGCACAAAAGTACTGATCACATTGAGTGGCTAGAGGACTAAATGGTTTTTATTCCGCTTTATTAAACCACTGTATTTGTGCGGTAGACTTTTCAAGCTTGACTTTCCTCTTTTCAGCTTACATCTTAACAGCTTACATCCTCTGCAAGGTATCATAAACCACTTCCCCCTTTCTTATTTAATCAATGCTGAGTGAACGTCTGCAGATGTCTGGTGACAGTAAGTATTAGAGAGGGGGAACATTTTGATTCTAAATTTGACCAATTTCACATTTGTATCTTGTCTATGTGAGAACATGCAACGCGATCAATTTTTTAGCGCAGATTTTCTCAAAGTTAAAAAAAGGAAGCATTACAAGTGTGTAACATATATTGTCACATGCACAACATTATTTCCTTTCCTGTCATGTTTTCACACATTTAGCATCTCTCCACAACTTGTGGTTTACCAAAAGTGCGGAGTTGATGGAAGAAGGCCGTCTGTGCAAATGGCTGAGGGATGAGCTCAGTGCACAAAAGAGACAAAAAAAATAAAATGATGGGTCTTTTATGTCACGATACCAAGCGGATTTTGATATAAAATAAGCCGTATGTTCTCAATCTGGCTGCTTCATTTAGACATGTTAGACCATGATAGTCAGACATTCCTCTCAAGTAAAGAATAACAATAGTGTTAGGATTTTAACAGTTTATGTATATATATACACACACACATATATATATATATATATATATATATATATATATATATATATATATATATATATATGAATGTATTTTGGACCCTGACACACTTATTTCTAAATAAGAAAAAGAAAAAAGAAAAAAGTCTTGATTTTACAAATACAACAGGTATGTTTTTTCCATCTCTTCCCCTTTTTTGCTTCTTGTGAGTTGATCAAGCTCACTTTATTATAGAAATGTGTTCAAACTAAAATACTGCATAAGATGTCTTCTCTTTGTCTTCTAACTTAATGCAATATATTTTTAAACATAGGTGATATAGATTCTGATATATGGGATGATGAATTGATATTTTGTAGTAAGACTTTTGTATTACTGTGTTTCCTTAATACATTTTTCTATGTATTTGATTGAATTGTGTGTGATTGCTAATTGTTTTGGGATGTTTATCACCCTGAGGGGTCGTCAGCCTATTGGTGTCAGTGATGTTAGATATGTGTGCGGTTCCCATTGCTCAAACATTTTGAGCTGACGAAGACCCAAGTAAGATGGAAACGTTGTCTTCAGTAAACTTTTGTTTAAAGAAATAAAAAAGAACGATAAAAATAGATTTGAAGTGGATGGTTTTAAGGGGAAATTTTTGACTTCTTGTTTTCCACATAACAGGAAGGACAAGTATCTTTGAAACCCCTCAATTATTCCCCCCCCCCACCCCCCGGAAGGATGACTGGGTCATGTGCTACACTAATCATACTTCCATTTCACAAATGATGATGTTGGAATCAGTATTCATTGTCTTACTAATACTTTTAGTACAAAAGGATTAATTCACCACCAGATGCTGTGTCATGCTGATCATACCTCAGCTGCACAGGATGTGATGAAATGATGGTCAGTTTCTCCTTAGCAACATGTCAGCAAAACACTGTAACGACCATTGAGACATGTGTTCTGCAGCAGGTTCAACTCAGAAAAAAGCTTAGATGTGGTTAGTGTCCTTCTGAGTAAATAACCGTGTACACATTGACATATTTCACAGTATTTTACAGTGCTGTTGGTTAATCACATGTCTATTTCACAGAATGATTAACAATATATCTTTCTTTAAAGATTATCATCTGTCCTGTAAATGCTGGTTGCAAAACAGTTTATATCAAATTAGACAATTAGGACAAATAAACTCATACTAAATCAACAAATCATTTCGAAGATCTCATTATTACAATACATTACAATACAATTACAATAAAATGGTGGCTTTGAGCTAAAGTTGAGCTGTAATGTTCACACCTGCTGCTGTTGTCTCTTACTCACAACAAGACAATAAGTGATGAATGATAAGAATAAAACTGAAAACACTTCAACCACAACGACAGTTCCCCCTCACTGAAGATGCTGTTGCTGTGAGCAACTTCAAGAAAATCAGACGATCAACGATCTCAGGCTTGTGGTTTGTTTTGTTTTTGTGTGTTTTGTGCCACTCTTAGTTTGGACAGTTTCCACCCTGCCAGTTCCAAGTAGGTTGGACAGGTGAACTGATTATTTTTTGGCCTGGGAACCAGATGAATCTTCGAGCTCATGTTTTATTTGCTCTGGTAGATACGTCTGGCCCCTCTCCCTTTCAGACTGAACTGACTGGACGGTAAATGTTCCTTTAAAAGAAGAACATACAACTGCACTTAAATATGTGTTTGTCGTACTTCTGACAGCAGCGTTTGGTTGCTCTGATTGGTTGTCTCCGCCCGTCGATAACGTCCCTCGGAAATGGAAAGTGAACTGAGAGGTTCCAGATTAATATGTATTTGTGAAACAAGTTATGATCATCTGTAATCATACCACCTTTTAGGGGTTTAGGTGAACTTGTTATCAAGCAGTTGCTCATTTTCACATCCAGCAGTTACAGAGCAACGTTATCATTCATTTGGACTCGTGTTTCTGTTATTATTATTATATATTGTATTATTATATAACATTCGTTGGCTCTTTAGCTGCTTAATGCTCCACTATGTTTACCAGTTAGTCATTAACTGTGTCTGTCTGCTGTTTGGTGCTGAGCAGGTCGTGTACAGAGGAGTTTTTAGAGCTTTTACAGTGGAAACAGCTGCCTGCTGGGGCTGAAAACAACGTCGTGGGAGTAAACCACAACAGTCAAGTTGTATGCGGGACAGCAAAGCAATGAAACTCAGTATAAAACTCCGCAAAGCCGAGTGGAGGTGTAGTTTTTAGAGTAATAATTCTCATCACTACGAGCAATTATTGTCACATAATCATGTGATTTTTGTTGTTATAAAAATATCAATTATAGCCGCTTTAAGAATGTAATCATTTATTAACAAGAGTTTGGTGGAAATGTGGAAAACTTGTTGGTTTCTGGCCGGCTCAAGCAAAAAATAAACATCTCCCTTTTGAGTCATTATGTCATTAAAATTGGAGGCAGCCTGTAGTAGATGAATGTTTCATGTCCATATTTGTACATTTGAACCCTCGGTTTAGTCACTAATACATATTACTAAGGGTGAGAGAAGAGTGACACAACTTTGGCTATAACTGAGCTCAGTAGCTTTATATAGAAAATGACTTTTCTGAATTTGATCATCTTTAACATGTTTTAAATTTTTAAAAAATTGCCTTTTTTCCATTTTGGCTGTAAACAAGCAGCAGAGTGATATCTGTAAAATGTCTGCTGACTGTAGTGTTAAATACAGCTGATAAATCATATTGAGGCCTTCAGAGTGAGCGATTAATGACTATTGAATATGAAGTCAGGCCTTTAGTCTGGGCCTGTGATGTATATATGCACGTATGATGACTCTCTGACTCCCCCTGCTGGTGAAAATGAAGACTTGCACTTTATATGACACCTGATGGCACTTGTGTGTGTGCATTGTTTAGGGTTCCTCCAGGCCAGGAATAATATTTATGTATTGCTGAATTTTTAGCAATTTTCATGCCAAAACTTTAGACTTTCTTTTCTCTTCAGGCAGGAAAGAGCAATGAAGCAGTGTTTCATATATCGGCAACACTGAAACCAGACAGATGAAAGTTGTTCCAGTTCAGCAGCACACAAACTATATGATGTACAGTATACTGTTATAATATACAGTACACCACCAGTCTGTGGAAACAACAGACGGCAGTCACGTTAATTACAGGTCAGTGTTTTTCACAACTTTGTCGCCATCAGGTGGGGAAAAGTCAAATTGTTCCCAAAAAAAACAAAGAAAAAGGTTTATAAGGAAAGGTTAAGGTAAGCCACGTGGTTGTATCTGCTTTGCACAGAATGCATGCTGGGATTCCTTATAACCAAGGCTGTATTACCAGCTGGGTTAAGCAGGAAACTCCAGACCCACAGGGGCACCAGAAGTCCCAGGTTCACTGCAAGTGCACCACTAAAGTACAATACAGCTGTTTCTGCTGTACGTTTGTGTTATTCCTAAATAAAGGCGTGTTTAGTCAAATGAACACAAACTCACTGACACACAGACAACCTGTTGGTACAAGTTCGGGATCATTTTTGGGAAAATAATAAAGCTGCAAACTCTGATGTGTGCTCTGCGTCAGATGGGAACTTTGGGGTGATAATTTATATACACATTGCTCAGATGGTGGTCGGTGGGTTTAGAGGATCAGTAGAGGCCCCAGAGCAAAATCTTGCGTCATAGTGCAATGATGTAGTCTAAATTTTTAAAATTTTCTTTCATTCTGAATCTAAACTTTAAAGCCAACGTAAACGAGAAATCCTTGAGGTGGTCAGAAAATAAATGCAAGTGGTGCAGATCTGGATGACTCCTCATTTAAAAATATAAGAGTTTGTTATATATATCATCTTTAAGAGACTCAGCGTATTGTAGGAGCAGCTGCAAACCATGACATGGCACAAAAACGTAACTGAAATGCTGATGTATGAATAGATGGGACTCCAAATAAGACAAAGATATTTATTTGGATTCTTTTTTTTTTACGTCTTTCCTTAGGTTCAGTAAAATGCGGATTGTAGATTATTATTCTGGGTTGACGCCGCGTTCAAGCACACAAACTTTAACGTGAAGCAACTGCCTTTTTGAATATCACGCTTTGGCTTGGGGCAAAAGCACATCTTCCTCTTTCCCGTTGCTTCATCTGTCCCGTCACCGTGACACAGTGTTCCTGTGGGTTCTCTGAAAAAGGCGGTAACATGCAACAATGGCAGTTACCGTTATCGAAATGTATTAGGGTTTTGAAATAAAAAAGTATCATGTCACTTGTAGCAGTAATGATTTTAGTTCAGATTGGCAGTTTGCGGACACATTGGGGTTTTTGTCTAATATAGATATGAGCAACTAACAAACGTCCCACCCTGATGGTGACCACTGTTGAACAGACTGGAATGACATGTCATTTTATATTGCTGCACTGTGTTGCTTCACTTGGATTGCAAATCTTTCCATTGTTTTTCTTATGACCCTGAAAGAGCCTGAAACCCCCAAACATTAATTGCAAAGTTTAATTTTACATAAAAGATGATCAAAAAATGGTTAAATAGATGAAAACTAAAGAACCGTCCACAAAGTCCAACCCACAGCCAGCCTATAATATCGGCAACCTTTCTTTCTTCTTGTACATTTACCAACTACAGTTAACATGAGTTTTTAGCAGGTCAGTCATCCTTAAAGAGAGATATATGAATCAGGACAAAATATCTGGAAGATTTCACCTACAGTAAGCGTTCAGACAAATTAAGGCTTTTAATTTATAATTATTTTCTTGATCGATTCATCCTTTGATTGCCCATCACAAGTTCCCAGGGCCCATAGTGGTGTCTTAAAATGTCTCGTTTTGTCCAACCAACAGTCCAAAACGAAAAGATATTCATAGTAACTCTTATAGAAGAAGAATAGAAAAACTCAGTGTATTCAAACATTCGACTAATGGAAGGAAAATCGAGCCAAAAGAGAATGAATGTTGGACTTCACACTCGGAAACACGACTAAAATATGGATGCTTATGTTGCTCCTTAACTGCTGGATGTGTAACTAAGCAAGTGTCACATTTTTTAGTTTGGAGCAAATATCAATATATGCAATTAATTTGATTAATTAATCAGCATATCATGTAATTAATTAGATTAAAATGTTAATCAATTGACAGCCCTAATTTGCTCACATTGTTTTGACATCATCATTTGATAAATTGTTATAAAATTGTTGATTGGAGCCACTTTAAAGATCTGACAACACATGATATCTTATACATAGAGTTATGGGTTGATATAGCTTCTTACTTTGTGCTGTTGTAGTCAACATGTTATTATTGATAATTCTCTGAGGGTGCAGAGAATTTGATTTTCAGTTTCAACAAAAAATAAGCAACATTCAAGCTGCAAAGGGAATATCCAAAACTTTAGTCATTGATATAATAACACCAATAATAAAACTCATGTATGTACAAACACAAGGATGCATTCGGAGCGGATGTGGTCACTGAGCTGAGGTCCAGAGAGCTAAGAATAACCCTCACTGACTGACTCATACAATTACTCATACATTCAGTTTCCATTTTTACTGCACAGAAATCCCCATTCATGCAGTGCCAGTACTTTACTATGCTACACTGCACCAAAAGTAGACATGTAGGAAATCAAGACTCGGTCACATTTAAAAGTCATTTGAAATTATTTATTTTTGTTTCCAGGTTCATTTCCAAAAAATGAAAAACTCCAAACTGCCATTGCCATCTAAAGATAACACTTTAATTGAAGTCTCAGCAAAAGCAATAAGTAGTAAGTTAGCAAAAATTGTTCTCAGTAGCTGCTTTGCTGTGTAATTCTTACTATTTCACATCATCGTTGTTTGGTCCATAAAATGTCATAAAATGGTGAAAAATGTTGATCACTGACAGCAAATGTCTTGTTTTGTCCACAACACAAAGTTATGCAGTTTACTGTCACAGAAGACTAAAGAAACCACAAAATATTCACAATTTGAATCATCAAAATTATTATTAGTGTAGCGACAAGGATGATATCCCTCACCGGCTTCCCACCAACCAACATGTCATTGGGTCTTTTTACAGTTGAGGTGTTGTGGTTCAGTATTGGACGGTACGTAGCCAAAGTAATATTGATTAGAGTTGATATGCACATGCAATATCTGTCTATAGTAACACGTGTGAATTATCCCATATATGTATGAATTTCATCCCCACTGTACTGCCAGCCAGAATCAATGTAGAAAAACAAAAGTCAATCGCATTTTTAATTACTTTAATATGATTTATTTTTGGTCTCACTTACAGTAACAAAATGATGCTGCAAAATAGTTGTTTAAGCTGCATAAAATCAGATAAGAAAGAAAAATGCTTAATAAATGTTTGTGAGAAAGCAATAAGTAGTAAATCAGCAGAAGATGTTCAGAGTAGCTGCCGGGCCTTGACGTTCTTCTATTCCATGTCGTCTTCATCCAGGACTTCAAATCTGGGCTGTGAAATCGATGGAGGACAGGGTAATCCCTGGGGAGGAGAGAGAATAAGGGAAAGTATAAATAAAGAGAGAAATGTGCAGTAAGACAGAAAAGTTCATAAAATTCACAAAATATTTGTTAGTTTGGTTAAATGTTAGTGTGATTTATTTATTTATAACCTTTTTAAATAATTGTACTTTCACTTAAGTAGATTTTTGGAAATTTGTCAGTAGGCAAACATACGGTTCAATTCAACAATGTAATTATGTATATTTATTCATCTTTCCCTAAATTTGGTACCAAATTACACCGTCCTGTCCAGAAAACTTCCTGAGAAATAATTAGAAAACTAGATCTATAAAATAAAGTGTGTAAACTTTTTCTCTCTCTGTGAACCAAACCTTAGCTGAAAAGTTATCACAGTATTTTGTTTTGTTCTCAAGTATTGATTACTTAAATCTACACTGTCTGGTTGCGAGCAAAACAGCAATAAAAGCAAAAGCAGTTTAAGAAAGTCACCATCAGCTTAATTGGACACATTTTGGAAACAATTATCACTCCAGACCTGTAAATTTAGCACAATATGATGAGCCAGTAATGTACCTGCTCTGGTTTTTAACACATTAAGACAGATTTAATTTTGTCTGCTGAATAAACTCATCTGGACATGTTTTGTGTGACTGATAGGATAGATCCTCACCCTCTCTATCTCGTCTTTGAGCCATTGAGCATCTGGTCTGATGCACAACTCTCGATTCTTCATGGTTATAATACTGGAAATAAAGACACAAACTGACGTTAGAGAAAGATGAATACAAAGATTTGATTTAAAGACATGTTCAAAGCATGCTGTACTTACACGAAGGCATGATTTCTGCAGCCGTATCTGGATTTCTGTTCATAACAGTTCTTGATTGGCTGATTCACCTCCTTCTCTACAAAATTGCCTTCTTTACAGCAGGATACTGGTAACTGTGAATCAGCTTTACCAGACCATTACAGAGAGAAAGAGAGATACCTTCATTATTCAGTAATACCATTAATCTGCTTTTTACTCATCAAAATAACGAGCATGACAAACTGTCTCCAAGATGCACAACAGACACAGTAATCTCTTTTTGTTTTCTCTTGTTATTGATTCATCCTGCAATTCATTTAAAAAAGAAATGTAGGTCTTCCTCCCTTGTCGTTTTAGCTCATGTAAATCCACGTTTTGGACAGATTTTTTAAATATATTATTAGTTTTTCTGCAGCTTCTACTTATTGCATTAAGCACAGGCCCATAATGTTAATACATTCTTACTCTATATCAAAACAATGCAAACACCACACATGAAGAGCTGCACCTTCTGATGCAAAGAAGAGCATCACCACAGCCAGGGTGAGCAGACAAATCCAGCGGCTGGCGGAGAGACTCGTCCACATCTTCAAACGCTGCACGGCACCAAAAACTGACTCCGGATCTCAGCTATAAACTGCTTCGTTATTCAGCTACTAACTGCTCAACCAGCCAAAGTCCAACGATGAGTGAACCAGAGAGGTGTGATCTTAAATACTGCAGCTTCACGCTAAATGAGGAACCATTGTTGTCACGTGTTCCTGGAGAGACTGGCACACCCAGAAGACAGTGCAGTTTGTCGATCATGTCCATATATGTTCAGGTTTGTTGTGGATCTCGTATCGGTGTTCATCCTCTTCAGCGGTGATGCTGCTGTTCCTCCGGTTTCCTGTTACCTAATTTTCACATTTAACTGAACCTCAAATCCAAACTGACCTTCAGTGAGTTCTCCAGCAGAATAATATACACTAATATGGCCAAAAATATATCCTACTTTTGTTCTGGGGTCTGGTTTTAATGGTTTGGCCCCCTTAGCTCCAATGAACACAATAATGTGCTTCCAACTTTGTGTCACCAGTTTGTGTTTGTCCTGTTTGAACATGACAGTGCCCCCACGCCCAAAGCCAGCTCCATAAAGAAATGGTTTGCCCAGTTAAGTGTGGGAGAACTTGACTGGCCCGCCCCCTCTGTGAGCCAGACCTGATCACCCAACACCAGTGTTGGACCTCACTGATGCTCTTGTGGCTGAATGGGATCAAATCCCTGTAGCCAGGTTCCAAAATCTGGTGGAAACCAGAAGAGTGGAGGCTGTTTTAGCAGCAGATTAATGGCATGGATGACATGTTCAACTATCTAATATGGGTGTCCACATACTTTTGGTTATACAACACATATTAAACTGTAAGTAACTGAAGAAATCATAATGCTCCTTTGCCACTTTGTACGTATTCCAGCAACATCTGTCTGTAGTAACATCTGTACGTTACCGCATTTATTTGTAAGTTAATATTTCCCAACTGATTCAGTCAAAACCAGACAATGTATGTGTGAAAGAAACATGAGTCAGCTGCATTTTTAATCCATTTAAGGTGATTATATTTTTGGTTCCAGGTTCAATTCCAAAATAAGAACAGTTAATTTACAATATACAAAATAATGTCACAAATTCTTTTTAAAGCTGTATTTAAAATAGATACTTTCATGAAGACTGCTTCAATCAGAGGGATTTTCCATTTCTGTTTACACTGAATCTCATTTCCCACGTTTTCTTAAAAAGTAAAGATCTCCACTTTGAAGAACATTACTAAACAGCAGAAGGATTGCCAAGTACTGCAGATATTTATACAGACATTCGAGGTCCCCAGTGGATGAATCCTAAAGACATTTCTAGCACCACCATTAGGTTCATTTGTGGTTTTCAGTGAAATATCTGGACAACTGTTGGATGGATTGCTACGACATTTGGTACAGATATTCATATCCCCTCAAGATGAACTGTAACAACTTTGGTGATCCTCTGACTTTTCATTCAGCACCACATTCAAGTCAACATTTAATTGGTTAAATACTTTGGTTTATGATCAAATACCTGCAAAACTAAGGACATTCCCATGAGCCTCAGCTGTACTTTATGTTTAATGCTAATTAACACATTTTACACCCTGGTTTGGTCTCACTTACTCTAACAAAATGATGCTGCAAAATAGTTGTTTAAGCTGCATAAAATCAGAAAAGAAAGAAAAATGCTTAATAAATGTTTGTGTGAAAGCAATAAGTAGTAAATCAGCAGAAGATGTTCAGAGTAGCTGCCGGGCCTTGACGTTCTTCTATTCCATGTCGTCTTCATCCAGGACTTCAAATCTGGGCTGTGAAATCGATGGAGGACAGGGTAATCCCTGGGGAGGAGAGAGAATAAGGGAAAGTATAAATAAAGAGAGAAATGTGCAGTAAGACAGAAAAGTTCATAAAATTCACAAAATATTTGTTAGTTTGGTTAAATGTTAGTGTGATTTATTTATTTATAACCTTTTTAAATAATTGTACTTTCACTTAAGTAGATTTTTGGAAATTTGTCAGTATGCAAACATACGGTTCAGTTCAACAATATAATTATGTATATTTATTCATCTTTACAGAGAGGATTTCTGCCAAGGAAATTATTTTCCCTAAATTTGGTACCAAATTACACCGTCCTGTCCAGAAAACTTCCTGAGAAATAATTAGAAAACTAGATCTATAAAATAAAGTGTGTAAACTTTTTCTCTCTCTGTGAACCAAACCTTAGCTGGAAAGTTATCACAGTATTTTATTTTGTTCACTAACATCTTCACTATCCGGTTGCGAGCAAAACAGCAATAAAAGCAAAAGCAGTTTAAGAAAGTCACCATCAGCTTAATTGGACACATTTTGGAAACAATTATCACTCCAGACCTGTAAATTTAGCACAATATGATGAGCCAGAAATGTACCTGCTCTGGTTTTTAACACATTAAGACAGATTTAATTTTGTCTGCTGAATAAACTCATCTGGACATGTTTTGTGTGACTGATAGGATAGATCCTCACCCTCTCTATCTCGTCTTTGAGCCATTGAGCATCTGGTCTGATGCACAACTCTCGATTCTTCATGGTTATAATACTGGAAATAAAGACACAAACTGACATTAGAGAAAGATGAATACAAAGATTTGATTTAAAGACATTTTCAAAGCATGCTGTACTTACACGAAGGCATGATTTCTGCAGCCGTATCTGGATTTCTGTTCATAACAGTTCTTGATTGGCACCTTTCGATAAATGCGTCCTTCACAGCAGGATAGTGACATTGTTTGTGAATCAGCTGTACCAAACCATTACAGAGAGAAAGAGAGATACCTTCATTATTCAGTAATACCATTAATCTGCTTTTTACTCATCAAAATAACGAGCATGACAAACTGTCTCCAAGATGCACAACAGACACAGTAATCTCTTTTTGTTTTCTCTTGTTATTGATTCATCCTGCAATTCATTTAAAAAAGAAATGTAGCTCTTCCTCCCTTGTCGTTTTAGCTCATGTAAATCCATGTTTTGGACAGATTTTTTAAATATATTATTAGTTTTTCTGCAGCTTCTACTTATTGCATTAAGCACAGGCCCATAATGTTAATACATTCTTACTCTATATCAAAACAATGCAAACACCACACATGAAGAGCTGCACCTTCTGATGCAAAGAAGAGCATCACCGCAGCCAGGGTGAGCAGACAAATCCAGCGGCTGGCGGAGAGACTCGTCCACATCTTCAAACGCTGCACGGCACCAAACACTGACTCCGGATCTCAGCTGTAAACTGCTTCGTTATTCAGCTACTAACTGCTCAACCAGCCAAAGTCCAACGATGAGTGAACCAGAGAGGTGTGATCTTAAATACTGCAGCTTCACGCTAAATGAGGAACCATTGTTGTCACGTGTTCCTGGAGAGATTGGCACACCCAGAAGACAGTGCAGTGTGGATCTCGTATTGGGGTTCATCCTCTTGATAGTATACACTATAAACCCAGAAGTATGTGAACACCAATACAAATGTAGTGATATTTCAGATAAAAGCGCAGTTCAGTTTGTTTTTGTTCTGTTTCAACATGACATTGCTGCTTGTGCACATAAAGAAGCGTTTTTTCCAACACCTTTGGGATGAACCCGTACGCTGACTGTGAGCCGGACCCGAACGCCCAACACCAGTGTTGGACATCACTGATGCTCTTGTGGTTTCAAAGTCTTTTGGAAACCAGAAGAGTGGAGGCTGTTCTGGCAGCACATTAATAGCCATGTTCAATTATCACTCATGGGTGTAATGTCCACATATTTTTGGCCATATAGTTTATTGTATATTGACTTACAGTGGCAAGATTGGTTATGATTGGGAGTAACTTCTTATTATAGCAAAAAAATTAAGTTATCTCTTATATTAAGTTAATCTTTTCCTATTTTGTGAACTTTATGTGTTTTTTATGTTTATGACCCTTTTAATATCATATTTCTGTCATTTTTACCTTTATTGTGTCTTAATCTGTATTTGCTTTAGGTCTATTTTCTTACTTCTATTACTACTACAATCCTTACAATCCTTACAGTCCGGTTTGAAAGAAATGTGACACACAGTCAGCACAGAAATGTCCATTCATGCACTGAACCGCCAGCCAAAACCAGACGTCATACATGTAGAAAAACAACACATTTTAAACCAGTTTAACAAGATTTATTGATGGTTACAGGTTCAAAAAGAACAACTCTGTCATTACTGTTACTGAGGACTTTACAAAATAATGCCACATAATTCAGATTTTGAAGCTGTATAAAATTCAATACAAAAATAACTTACATTTTAAATAGATATTTGTGTAAAAGGAATAAATAGTAAATCAGCAGAAAATGTTCTGAGTAGCTGCTTCGCTGGGACGTTTTTGTCATGCGGTGTCAACTTTCAGGACTTTTGATATCGACAAATCAAGAGGACAGTTGAGCTCTCCCTGCCATGAAGAGAAGGAGCGAGAGGAAATGTACAATTAGATAAATGCTTTAATTTGTTGTACTGAGAAACCGACTGATTTGTCTGTTTATAAATTCTTCATATGTTTTGTACCTAAAATCTGAACCTGCAAAGTAACTACTAACTGAAGCTGGCAGATACATGTAGTGGAGTAAAAAGTACAAGATTCCTGTCTGAAAGGTAGTAGAGTAGAAAAAGAAAGAAAATTGAAATACCAGGGTAAAGTACAGAATTGTACATTATTTGAGTAAATGTACTGAGTTTCTTTCCACCTTTGCAGATACGAGTAGATTGGACAATTTCGTTTCTCCCCAGCCAGGGATTCACCTGCTCTGGTTTTAACACATGAATCCAGACTTCATTTTGCCCGCTGAATAAACTCATCTGGACTTGTGTTTTGTGCGACTGATTGGGCAGATTCTCACCTTCTCTATCTTGCCTTTGAGCCACGTAGCATCTGGACTGATGCACCGCTGTTGACCCTTCTTGGTTATAATCCTGGAAACAGAGACACAAAACAATTACACATTTTCATCACCTGAATGCTCTGTCGTCTGGCCATTTTTCATATATGTTCACTTGTAGAAGCACAGTCCGCTCCTGTTGTTGGGAATCATGTAAACATTTATAATAACAGTTCTGAGACTCAATTTTGCAACCAAATTGGACTTAAATGAAGCTCAAGAATCTGGTGATACAATATATATATATTTTTTTTGAGCAGAGACATTCAGATGTATTGAAAGCATGCATGCCGTGCTTACAGGAAGGCGTGGTAGTTGCAGCCCTCTCGCGGTTTCTGTTCATAACACGCACTGATCCTCTGGATCCTCCTGGAGCTGTTGTTGCGACAGCAGGGTAAACCTATGATTGGGACGTAGGAATCCACTGCAACGAAGAGAGGAAATACTTTACATTATTCAGCATTACATCAATAGTTGTTTGCTCATCAATATAGTAAGAGTGACCTGTTACACACTGGAAGGTACCCATGAAGTACAGGCTTTAGTCATAGTTACAGTTCTGGTACTGCTTTTTGTAGTAAACTTGTCAGAGACTGAATATGTTTTTCTCTTATCTTGTGTTTCAGTGCAGGAATTTGTTTAATTAAAAGGCATCTGACTGTTTTTAAAGGTTAGAGGCCATAATTATGGTTTATCAATCACAGAAACTAGATTAAACTAGACTGGAATTGTACTAAATAATAGGTAGAGTGTTCCTTTTGTAGGGCAGTTTTTTGACTTGAGGAAAACATTCATATAGTACTCAGGCAATCGTTAACAAGCTATAGTACAATGGTTATTGTCATTATATCATTATCCTCATTTCTGATTTTGATTAGATTTTTTCTTTGTTTTTATAGTTTTCAATGTATTTGCTTTCTGTATTTGCCTCTTTGTTGGGGCTGCAGCTCCTTGTTTTCATCCATTGATAATTATTCTGCCAATTACATGTCAGACAATAGTGAAAATTGCATTTTATCATTTCTCAGAGCCCAACCTAACATTTTTAAATTCCTTGTGTTGTCTGATCAACAGTACAAAACCCAAAGATTTTCAGTTTAATATCTTGTCTGACAAAGAAGGCCTCTTACCTTGTGAGGCAGAGAAGAGCATCACCACAGCCAGGGTGAGCAGACAAATCCAGCGGCTGGCAGAGAGACTCGTCCACATCTTCAAACGCTGCACGGCACCAACACTGACTCCGGGTCTCAGCTGTAAACTGCTTCGTTATTCAGCTACTAACTGCTCAACTCGCTGAAGTGTCCAACGATGAATGAACCAGAGAGGTGGGATCTTATATACTGCAGCACCACGTTAAAAGAGGAACCATTGTTGTCATGAGCAATGTTGCTAGGATGGAAATAATCATGCTGCAGTGATGACAAGACGGGGGACAGAGACTCACACAGAACCTGAAGGTGGAAGAGTTTGTCCATCATGTCCATATATGTTCAGGTTCATTGTGGTCATCGAGAAGGACTCTTCTTCTTCAGTGGTTTTTAATCCAAACAGGCCTGCACTGACTTAAACATAATTATATACACTGTATGATCACCTCATTGCACCTTTGTCCACATACTTTTGTGTAGTTTTGGTTTTAATCATCCAGCTCACAATGAATTCAAACCCAGATTAACATATTTAACAAAATTACCTCTCTAGAATATTCACTGATGGAGTTTAAGGCATTTAAATGTTTCTTGTAAACAGAGGTGCTCAGGTGATGAATGAATGAAATAAATTGAAAATAAGTCATTGCCATTTATTTTGTCTTATTTGCCTGTCTCTACTCTGTGGTTTAACACATGTGAGGCAGTTTGACTCTTGACACACAAACTCATATTTTCCTGTGTCCGTACAATGATAGGGAAGTCAGGGATTTCTTTTTCCTACAAATTAACAAGTCATGAACGTTTCACGTGTCAGTTGCAGAAAAAGATTTAAGGGAGCTGGAAAATTATTTAAATGTATTGTTTGTTTTTTTTAATGTTGACTTATAACTTTATTTTTCATAACAGCAGAGCATCATACACAGTGGGAGCTTCCCAGTTCAACCTGTTGGCAACGGAAACATCTGGAGGTTCACTTCCTCTATTAAATCCTCCTCGAAGGTGGTTATCGATGCAGGTGACAGCGTTTACCATCGTGGAACAAAGCCGGCCTGGTGATGGGTTTTTAGGTGCGGTTCAAAGGTAATGCCCAGGTTGGGGACCTCAGTTGAGGGGCAGGTGGAGCAGTCATAAATGGACAGCACCAGACCGCCAATCCTTGGGAGTACGGTCAGGACAGTAAATTTTATGCTTTTTGAATAATCTAAAATGAACAGTATTCTATGAACAATCAGACTATTTGGTGCTCAATGCTCATCGTGAGACTGATCGCAGGGTTTGACTTACATTCACAAAGTGCACCAACATGATAGGGAATTCCCCACAGTAGAACAATGACCTTGACAAGTGTCAACTGTAAAAAATATGGTCCAAATGAAATAATGTTTCTATAAAAGAGAAAAAAATGTTTGACAAAACCTAAAAGCACCATGACAAAAACATAAAACCTCTGAGTGTATGGGTGCAGGATGATGAAAAAGACCACAAAATGTCATATCCTGCCATATTTGGTGAATAACCTGTGCTGTTTGTCACCAGTGCAGTTATAAGTCACCATAAATACACAGAATTTCATTAGCTACGTACAGTAATACTGCAGCTACTACTGTATAACATCTTCCTGCTAACATTGACATATCTTCTAATGAGCACTTTAATGACCTCATTTACATAGTGGATTACATCAGTCATTTAGTTTTCTTGGTTTTCGGTGTGATCATGAGAAGGGAAATAATCCAAGCTCATGGGTTCTGCTCAGAGACACCCTATGAATAACCTCATAGACTGACAGACCAACTATTCTTAGCACCCACTGTTTCCATAATAACCTCTAAAAAACAGTCATAATGGCGTGAGACACCGCTGAAACCCCTAAAAGAGGAATTAGTCACAGACGTGGAATGCGGCTGCATCCAAAATATTCAGACTGCGTTTCTGTGCCTTTAAATGTATGTTACAGTGTGTGTGACAAATTGCTTTTCTATGCTGACCAAAACTGTATAAAAACTTTATAGAGGAAGCGTGACAGCCCTCCTAAATACATGTTTTTGTACTGTAATGTGATTTTTACATTTGTTTGCTTTTGGGTGGATTAGAAAAATCATCAAAAGCTTTGGTTTTATTATCCCGAAACACAAACCAAACTCACATAACTTTATTTTAAATTTTAGTCAAGATCTCATTTATATCTAAACTAAAAACTGGTTGCAAGAAAAGTGAACACACAAGCTTGATCACATTTTTAATTCAACTTTTCCCTCTATATCATTTCATATTTGACTCGGTTTAAGTGAGTAGCTTCAAAAAGTTTACTTTTCTGCAAGATACATCAAATAAATCAACTGCAGTTTGATTAAATTAAAAAGATTGGTAGCATCTTTTGAAAAAGGATGTATTTTTATTGACTGTAAGGCTGCAGTTAACAATCATTTTCCTAATTCAATTAATCTGCTGATTATTTTCTCAATTAGTTGATTAATCATTTATAATTTCTCCACGCCGGCTGTTTTGTCTTTTGCTGGCTTGTTTTGTCCAACCAACTGTCCAGCACCTAAATATATTCAATTTACTGTCATATATGACAAAGAAAGGCAGCAAATCCTCAAATTTAAGAAGTCGAAACCAGAGAATCTTTGGCATGTCAATGGAGTAATTGATTAATTGACTAACTGATGCAGCTCTGATTGAATGCAAAAAACAGCCTACAGCTGAAAATGTGAGGTAGTTTTATCCTCAACATGACCCTCGAAGTGGAAAGTCCCTGCTGGTCAACAGCCTCGAGTCTCCGCGTGTGACCAGAGCAATCGCACGATAAAGAGAACCGAAAAAAAAAGAGGAAGACAAAAGAAGATAAGGGCAAGGCGAGTGCATTGATCAGTGTGTTTGCATCATACGTGTGTCGCCTCTCTTATCAGTTGTCGTCAAATGGGTGAGGGTTTGTGGCTATTTTGTTGAAGACGAACAGAAATGACCCAGACTTCCATGATGAGCTCTCTCTTCCCTTTTCCCCCCCTTTGTTCAACTTTTTTTTTTTAAAAAAAATCGTTAAGTTAATAGTAATTTAAAATGAAAGGAATTTAGTATTATCCACCAGAATTACGCACCACTAGACACTGGTGGAATGCAACTTATTACATTTACTCAAGTACTGTACTTCATACTTCTACTCCACAACATTTCACAGAAATATTCCACTCCATTTGTCTGGCAACTTTAGTTTCTTTACAAAATCAGGATTTTTGCACATGAAACATATGAAAATGTACAATTTAATTAATTGATTGGCAGAAAATAAATTGGAAACTATTTGTATAATCTTGAAGTCATTTTTGGTGCAAAAATATTTCATGGTTACGGATTCTAATATGTATACATTTGCTGTTTTTCCTTTTAATTACATTTTTTTTATATATAATTTTAATCATTATAATTATTATTGGGTCATTGTGACGGCATTTCTCACTATTTTCTAGCAATCAATCGACTAACGGAGAAAATAATCAGCAGATGGATCCAGAATGAAAATAACCATTAGTTGCAGTCAGATACAACATACCATTTAGCTGCTTCAGTTTCAGGGTCCTGGTTTTTGGCATGCTGACTCACTGAAACACTGTTATTGTTAATGTTATCAGTAACACTATAACATTGTCATAGTGACACTGACATGTCAAAAGGTCTGTTGTGAAAAAGGACAGTACTCTGACAGTTGTGAAACTCAACTGTATGATGCAATGGTTTATTCATCAAAACTTCAACATTTCGCCTCATGAATCATTAAAATATAAAATATAAAATCATGTAGTGTTAACCGGTGTGGAGAACAGTGTCTTTGTCACATATTACATTCATAAATAAGTGTGCACTTGTATTTCTAAATGGAAAGTTATTGTGGAACAGAACAAAAAAGGAGTTAAACTGTGACAGTTACAATCAATTCAACATTGCTTGTAAACACAAACAGGAGGGCTATTTTTATAAAATGATGAATGAGTTTAGACCTGTAACATACATTAAGTGAATTCAACAACAAATCCAGGCTTATTCACTCTTCTTTTTAAATAACTTGTTTTATATTAGGAAAAAAATAGATAAGGGAACAAGAGCACATACATGTAGCATTGTAGATATCTACAGTCTTGATGCTTTCAAATGTATTATTTTAATGTAGGTATTTATTAATTTAATTATTATTATTAAGTTATATTATTATTATTTGTTGTTGTTATTATTATTATTACAACCACAGGGCTTCAAAATAATGTTCCATGTCAGTTGTGAACTGGCATATGTTGGGATTTCTTTGTGACCATTTACATTTATAGATGTCAGATTTAGCTATAAAACATTTTTTCATTAAAAATGCATCTTTCTTTGTGAATGAATTAAAAACCATTTCAATATAAATTCACATTTTAAACAAATGTATGTATAAAATGTACAAGCTGTATAAGAAATGTGTCATTTCTGTCACAGATGGGACTGTAACTTATGATTTCTTTATTATAAACTAATCCAATGAAATACGACACTTATATATACCCTTGCACCTTGCACTAATTGTCTTGTCTGTAATTGTCTGTACTTGTTCCGCACCAATACACCACAGCAAATTCCTTTTATGTGAAAACCTACTTGGCAATAAACCCAATTCTGATTCTGATTATTTTTAGTAATATTAGTACTATAGTTCTTTGAAACTTGGTTTGTTGGTTAAATTAGATCTAATTTAATATTAATATATATTAATATTATATATTAATTTTAATAAATAATATATAACAATATATCTCTCAGACTGTGTTGCTGTAAAAATACCACAGACTGTAAAATAATTAAAATAATAATGATAATAATAATAATAATAATAATAATAATAATAATAATAATAATAATAATAATAATAGAGTCCTGTAGTGCAGGACAGTTGCCACCATTTTAAACTAGGCGCGTTTCGTGTGTTCTCGCGAGATCTGAGCAACAGCGCCCCCTTGTTTGTGTGTGGAGAGCGACGGGAGGTATGAGGAATAGTCCGCGGCTAACGATAGCAACGTTCACAAATAGGGATTTAATTCACTTTCGGTCTTCGCTGACACTCCGAGGGTCCACCGAAAGCTGCAGGAGGACATCATTTCGGCGAAACCCTCGTTTTTTCCCGCTTCCGTCCCCACCGAGGCGAGCAGCGAGAACGAGAAAGCCCCGCTAATCCGGAGACGTGGGTCGCGGCCTGCTTTTGTAGCCGGCTTCTCGGTGCACCTCAGGCGGCCAGCGCTGTCACCAGAGCCCGGTGCTTCTGCTGGATGATTTTTATTTTTTTTTTCCTTCACGCCAACACAAGCGTCGGAGCTCGGGAATTATTTTTCTCTTAATAACCGCCGCCTCTCCGTCGCTTATCCGCCTTCGTGTCGACGCTGCGGCCGTCGGCGTCTCTCCCCGAAGAGGAGCTTTCCGAGCCGGGGCCTGTTTTGTTGTCGCGCCGCCTTGAATCTCCGCGAACAATAACACAGCCACACCGAGCCTGCTGGGGCTCGCTGCCCGGCCGAACCGCAGCCCTCGGCGGGGGGATAATAAATGCACGGCGCGGCACCGGCTGTGGACAGACGTGAGACCCCGGGACGACCATGCGTGTGGACTATGGATTCACCCGGGGGAGAGCACTGCAAACCGGAGCACTTTGTCACGAAGGCGCCTGTTTGAAACCCGGAGCCGCCGCTTGTTAACCAGCCGCGGGCAGAAATCAAGCCCACCAGAAGGCCCCGGACGGAGGAGAGAGAGCCACACGATGCTTTGTCTAACCGTAACTCACGGACTGTGTGGAGACACGCCGAACCGACTCGGGTGAACCGACGTTTTTATATGCATGCTCGGCCTCCTGGTGAATAATCTCCGATCAAAAGCAGCTGCGCGTTTCAGAGCCGGGACATCACTTTTTTTTTTTTTTTTTTCTGTTTGAGGATGGATTGGATGTGACTTTTTTTTTTTTTTTTTGTTAAAAAGGGGGGGATGAGTAACCTCGATTGCTCCCGGCGCAGACTGCTGTATATGTGGGATTCACCGACGGGACACTGACGCCTGCTGCATCCATCTATGCTCTCTTCAAAGCCACCAGACTCCCTTGAGAAAAACAGTGATTTAAGCTCGCAGAACACGGGAGTTTCCGCCGCCGCCGCCCGGATCGACCGGTTTGTTTGCGGTGATTTGTGTGTGACTTTGGTGTTTTTAACGTATTAATACATCTCCACGGACCGAGCCGGACCGGAGCCCCGGGGACAGGCAGCGGAGATGAACCCGGTGAACGCGACCTCTCTCTACGTGTCCGCGAGCCGGTCGGTGCTGCAGTGCGACCCCCGAGACCCCCGGGCCCTCGCGGAGCTCTGCAAGCTGCTGCCGTTTTTCCGCCAGTCCCTCTCCTGCCTGGTCTGCGGTGAGTGTGTGTGTGTGTGTGTGTGTGAGAGCGTGTGTGTGTGTGTGTGTACCTGTTTTCGGTAACGTGCGTTGTTGTCAGCTGTGGTCGCGGTGCTGCTTTCAAGTGCAGTCGGAAATACGAGCGATCAGCGGTGGTGGGAAGTAAACAAGCACACTTTGGTTCTGTTTTGAGGTACTTTTAGGGAATAGTGTAAAGTTTGTACAAGTAACTAATAACTATTAGTATTTTTATTGTATTTATAGTTAGGTAGTTGCTTAATTCAATTATTATTTACCACGCAAAACCTATGATTGTATTGTAAAATGGTGATCATGATAATATTAAGAGAAAACTTTATTCATACTGCAACAGGTTTTAAATAAAGCAAAAAGGTGACCACAATTTAATACAGTCAGGTAAAGAAAAGTACAGAGAATTAAAAAGTATAAATTACTATACATCACAATTATAATTGAAAAGTAATGAGATTAAGTCTAAAAAAAATTAGACCTGGAAAAATAACACATAGTGTATTTTTTTTTATGTAACTCAAAATATAATATATTGTTAAAGTGTATTTGCCCTTATACTTTTTCATCATATCTAACATTTAAAGAATAACGTACAAGATCATTATTATGTTATCCACACAAACCAGCTGTAACATTGAAATGCTGCTTACATGTGATGAATTAATAATAGTAACCCTATGGCATATAAATAAAAACATCCTGAAAGTACTCGTCCTGCATGATGAGCACTTTTACTTTTGTTATTTAAGTACATATTGCTGTTAATACATCTCTGTGTTAACCTCAGTTAAAGATCTGAACACTGTTGATCAGTGCTGGCTTACAGTAAAAACTAAGGGAGAGCTGAATTTAAAGGCCTAAGAATCACAGCAAATGTCAACCGTCTTGTCTCAAATCTTTCTGAAGGTCCTTGACGTGCAAAGTTTGTTTAACCGCTGTGTTTTTACACCTGGATTTCCGAGGATACACGTTCAGAGGGAAGTGGCCTTGTGTTTTATGAAATCTGAAAGCGCAGTTTCCGTAAGCGAAGTGAAGGCAGCACAGTTCACAGATACACCCATCATGACACACCCCCCTCTGTGTGCTGTTTGGCAGCATCGGGCGTTTCTCTGTTTATCCTGTTGAATAACAGCCCTGCCACACACTGGATATCATGCACCTGACATCTTCCTCATCCCCGAATACGTAACACAACAAAATGTATGGAGAAAAATAAAAGAAGTGGAGAAAAACAGCAGAGCGCTGCGGTGTTTGAACTCAACTTTGAATATCAGTGGCTGTACAAGATAAGAGGGGTTGTAAATCAAGCAAGGGAAAAGTGTTTGTGTGGTCAGGTTGTAAATAAACCTCATGTTTGATTTATTTAGGCGATATATTTAATGCACGGTTTTCACAGCTCATACATAATGCAGAAGCTCTCCCTTAGCCACAGTGAGTGGATTCACCGGGCCTCGTCAAGGGAATATCTACTGAGGTAAAGAAGATATCCATGCTGCAGTGATTTGCAAGAGCGTTGAAAAGAAAAGCAGCTTCATTACACTCGCAGATATTGATTGCTCCTCCATTGTATCAATAATGGATCACTAGCTGTCCATACATCGTGTTAAAAATAAAGATGACCAGACAGGCAGCGCAGAGTGTGTAAGGTTGGTTGTTTCTCATGAATGCACCTTCGTCCTTTTTTCCTATCTGCAGCTGCACTCCCTAGCGACCAGAGTTGCTAAGGAAGCCCCTCTCAAAGAGCGGTTGTCATCCAGTCTGGCAAGTTGCCAGGCACCACTCAGGTTTACAAATACATATCAGTTGAGGAAGCTATGGAAACACAGCAAATGAGGACGCAATCATTTGTAAATCCTAAATATTCTTACACTTACACTGACTGTTTTTAAAGCCAGGGCCACTATTTATCAAATCATAAGTTTGTTTGGATACTTATGTGGCATATATGTTTTCTATATTTGCTGTCTCTCGTCTTATCTTCAGGTAACCTGCTGCAGGACCCCATCGCTCCCACCGACTCGTCATGTCAGCATTACGTCTGTCGAGGCTGTAAGGGTCAGAGGATGCAGCTGAAGCCGTCCTGTAGTTGGTGTAAGGACTATTCCCGCTTTGAGGAAAACAGGCAGCTCTCCTTGCTTGTCCACTGTTACAGGAAGCTCTGTCTCTACATCACACAGTCGCCACTCGCCCCGCACATAGCCAGCGCCGCCAGCGACTCGCCGGACCTCCAGGCCATCCTCAACGAGGGCCTCACGTTGGCTGAGGGTGAGCCGGAGGCGGAGGACATTTCTGATTCATTTGGCCTCTCGCAGACGGCCTCCACCTCCGACCTGCTGCAGCCTGATGAGGCTCCACCCGCGAAGGAGCTCAAGAAGGAGGAGCCGAGCCCCGTCAGTGTGAACGGGCTGCACGACTGTAACGGCCTGGTCAGTTCGGACACTCTGCAACCCATCACCGTAGAAACAGGTGGAGGTGTTGCCAAGCAGGAGAGCTTTTCGGAGGAGATCCCGGTGTGTGTGAGCGGCGGGGAGGCAGGTCTCTGTGACATCAGCGCCTTCGGGGACGACCTGAAACACGGCGGGGGGCCGCTGTTGTTGAGTGTCGAGGAGGTGCTTAGGACTCTGGACACTGACCCCGACCCCGAGCCCAACCCCCAGCCGGACTGCCCCCCCTCTGTCCCTCAGTCCGGCCTCAACGGGCCTCACTGCCCGTCTGGCCCCGACTCCCGCCTCATCCCCTCCCGCCCCACAGAGACCACCCCTCGCCCCCTCCAACCTCACCCGCTGCCCTCGCTGCAGCCTCCCCCTCAGCCCTCCACAGTCGTCTCCCACGCCCCCCCGCGGTACCACCGCAAGCGGTCCCGCTCAGAAAGCGACAGCGAGAAGGTGCAGCCCCTCCCCATCTCCAGCCTCTTACGAGGGCCTCCCCTGCGTGCCAACAGCTCCCCCCATCACCCCAACACCGGTGCCACCACCAAACCGGAGCCCAAGTTCCCTGCCACCACGCCCCACCCACACCTGGCACCAGTGCCTAACGGGGGTCCCCCCAAGGTGGGTAAGACTGTGCTCGTCTCCAACAAGGCGCTGAAAAAGACTGTGGAGCACCACGGGGGCCCCAAGAAGGCTTACACCAAGGCCAGGCAAGGGGCTCCCAAGCCCCGCGCACAACCTCGTGACCGAGTACCCCCACACCCCCACGCACACCCCCTGACACACCCACCCAGCCCCTCGAAGCCACTGTATAAGAAGCCGGTGGAGAAGAAGGGCTGCAAGTGCGGTCGAGCCACGCAGAACCCCTCGGTGTTGACCTGTAGGGGGCAGCGTTGCCCCTGCTACTCCAACCGCAAGGTGAGAAAAACAACCCCCACCCCCAACAGTGTTGTTGCTGATGCCGCTGACACCGAAAGAACTGCTAACGTTTGGAAATATATCTAAATGACTCACGACATATAAACTAACAAGCTGAGCGTCCACCGGGGGCTCGTTCCGTGTAACTGATTGCTTGTGTTTGTTTACATTGCACTGTAGTTTTATGACTAATTTGTTTCTTTTGGAGTCGTGCATGAAGTTGAAACATTGTTGACACAGTCATAAAGAGCTTTAGCTGTTAGGGAAGTTAGACGTCTGTATCGGTGGTTCCCAGAGTTTCTCAACCCACAGCACCAACCTCCCACACACACACACAACACCCACACATATGCAACCTCTCAGCTAAAAATGACACTTCGTTATTCGTTATTATAAGAATTTATGTTAACAAATGTACAACAAATAAAAACAAATGTAAAATGTCTTAACCAGCAGCACCTTTAAGATGTATAGGCCTGTTCTAAAGTCATTTTTACTGACTTGTTTGAGCTCCACTAAAGCTGATAAATGTATTTAATAGTTGATTAAAATGTTATGGATTCATGTACTATTAGCATTATTAGTGGCATTAACAAGTATTTGTTTAGTTAGTCTAAAACTACAGTCGAGGACACGGTGCTGTTGGGTTTTAACCTTTGTTTTGACAAAAGATATTATTCTGAGTCGCCTCTACGACGTCTGTTCCACTTCAGCTTAAAGGAGGTTCATTCTTGAGCTTAGAAACAGCAGTTGGTGAAACAATCTATTTAACCTTTGTGTTATGGGACAGGGTTTGGGTGATCTGTTGCGTTGTTGTCAATATTTATTAGATCGTGTTGTTCTAATCCTGATTGTTTCTCTCAGGCGTGTCTGGATTGTATCTGCCGTGGCTGCCAGAACTCCTACATGGCCAACGGAGAGAAGAAGCTGGAGGCCTTCGCCGTGCCGGAGAAAGCTCTGGAACAGACTCGTCTCACGCTGGGCATCAACCTCACCAGTATCACCGCGGCGGCGCTCCGCAGCCCGGCCACGAGCTCCCCCGGCAGCACCCTCCTCAACGTCACCACGGCTACAGGGGCCCCCGTCACGGCCACCTTCCTGTCGGGGGCGGGGCACGACAACAGGGGCTTTGACGATTCACTGGAGATGCGGTTTGACTGCTGAGGTACCCCCCCACACCCATCCTCCGGTCAGTCGTTACGCACATTCCCCGCCCCGCCAGCCGGGCGTTATCCATCGCGGGCGTGCCAGGGACCTGCGGCGGCGGAGCCAGAACAAGGCAGCTACAGTGACAGGCGATCGCGAGGGGGTCACCCTCCGTCCATCGCCCGAAACTGCACCATGCTTGTGGTCTTGCACACAGACGCAGTGTGGAGGAGAAGAAGAAGAAGAAGAAGAAGAAGAAGGAAGAGGAGATGTAGCGTTACTGTATGTGCAGAGAGTTCATTTCAGTGGGGATAGTTTTTTTGTTTGTGTTTCCTCTCTACTTTGGGTAATGTGTAGAGCATGTTGTGTAGCTACGTCGGGGGTGTTGGCCACGGTCAATCGCTACTGTGCGTGTGTGTGTGCGTGCGTGTGTGTGTGTGTGCGTGCGTGTATGTGTGCGTGCATGCGAGTGTGTATGTATGAGGGGAAGGGTTTGGTTTGGAGATGAACCTGATTAGCAGGAACGGAGACGACGACATCATCATCATCATCATCATCATCATCATCAGAGACTGGTGTAATTTATATAAACGAAAGAACTTTTTGTACATGGACGTATCAGTTTCCATTGAAGAAGACATTTTATGATATATTTTATAAGTTACATTGAAAACCAATGGAAGCCGGTGCAGGGGCCGACCTGCATTCAACCAGAATATTTTCACACAGGTAAAAAGGTAGATTGTATTTTGTAAACTCTGTTAGACCACTAGAAAAAAAAGAAACACGGCCCCCCGAGGAACCTGAACTTAACTGCTATAAGTTAAAAACATTTAAAAGAATACGTTTGCTGCAAGGACCGGGGATGTGAATTTAACTCCACCAGCCAAATGTATGTGTTGATTTTGTTTGTTGAACGTTTGAACTCTGTGAGCCACTGTCGAGACACCCAGATGTTCCTCTGAGATGTTGCTGTGTACAAACAACATATATAAAACAGGTAAAGGTGAGTCAACCAACCGTTGTGGCTGGTGGGAGACAAAACGTCTATCCCTGGTTTGCTGTTTGATATGTCGAGGATGCGAGTTGGCCTGTTTAATAATTTGTGTGTTCTTGAATAAGCACTTTTCCCACTTCTCGCCACTGGGCGCACACAGCTTAAAACCACATTTTCTTCAGTTGTTCCTACTCGTGTTAAAAACTCTGGTTGATTGCAGGCCCCGCATATTGTTATTCACCAGTTTTTTTTGGTTTCTGGAAGCTACACACATGCTGCTAAATACCACAAAGGAACTCAAGAAGGAGAGCACAGCCTGTTTTCCTCGTCTTTTGTTCTTTTTTTGTTTGTTTGTTTGTTTTAATAAGTTGCATTAACAACATTTGCAGTATTTATTGGACGTCTCCTAACATAGGTCACGTGTGGGGCGTCGTTTCCGCCCCGCTCTGCCCGTCAAGTCTGTCGATCCAGTCCGGACTCTTTCTGTCTCAGTTGAGTTGCTCTCTCCTTCTTAGTGTTAGTTTCTGGTGTCTCCAAACAGTTTTTGTTCTCCCTCGGGGCATTTAAATACCTGTAATATAACTGTAACATATTTCCACAAAAAAGAAAGAAAATCCAAAACTTACAAAGAGTCGTGTGATCATTTGTGTCCTGCTGTTGTCTGAAGCCTTCGTCTTCCTGCAGCTTCCTGAGGAGCCTTAAAGCGTGGTGTTGGTTGTCAGGGTTACCACAGATGAAGGTGGACACTAGAGGAGCTTTGTTTTGCAGTATTTAATAAGTGCCAGCAGGGGGCAGAACCGCCCTGTTCATGTCCAGTCACACACTGCGTTATGAAGTCTAATCAATGTTCTACCTCAGCTCCACAGGATGCTTTTATTTGATGTTTATCTGCCCTTTTGGCTTCTTGCAACCACATGTTTAATTTCAGTGACTTAACTAAATGAAAGGAATCATCTCTGAGTACATCTGTGATTTAATTTAAAGTGAAATCTTTGCAGACCCAGACTGAAATGATCCAGATCAGATGAAAGACTGATCTACATAATTTTGTGTTCTTATTTTGAATAAGTCAGGCCGTTTCAGACAGGACTCCCGCTGCTTTAATCTCTGGATTTTGTCAAACTGCAGCACTCTTAAAAAAAACTCTCCTCCAGTACAGCAGGTGGACTTCATACAGGTACCTCAGGTTGTTTCTGGTTTCCTTTTATAGACCTTTTGATTGTTTGAGCTTTAGACTATAATCAATACTGAATATAAAAAATATTACCATCACCTTTTAAAAATAGTGTTTCCATGATATGAAGTTACTGCTAGTGGAGAAATATAAATGATCAAACTGTAATAACGAAACGTACAATGTTACATCCAACATTTCAATAAATTCCACCTCCAGTAGGAGAAATACTGTATGATGGTAACATTGTTTTCTATGTTTCAGGTTGATGGTGATCCATAAGAACAGGAAATCACCTCAGATACCCTGATGAACGCAGCCTGCTGCTACCAAACACTAACAAAGGTGTCAGAAGTTCCTTTTACAGTGTCTTTATTTCACATATTTACAGAGAAAAACTCCTGCTTATTTACATTCACATTTAGTTAACGTCTTATCTGCCAAACAGTTCAGATTTCGATTGGTTGCCTACAATCTGATTAGTGTACAGTTGTCCTTTCGATGCCTTTCAGGTGTTTGAGGTCCATCTGACGGAGAAGACCGACTGCAGGTGGATGTTTCCAGTTATTCCACGTGTCTCAGGTTACTCCCAACGTCCACCGCACAATTCCTCAACTCAAAACCACAGATTTATGTCAGTGCATTCATATCACAGAGCACAAATAAGGGCTTTAAACCACCACTATCCATTTTACATCACGTTTGGTCCTGGAGTTTACATTTCCCACAGTAAACTTTGTGGAAACAACACTAAAACAACATGTAAAGAAACTAACAACAACACGAAATTAAGGAAAAAAAGTTTTGTGATATGCTACACTGAACGCTGCATTCATGTCATATTGGAAAAAACAGCAATGATGTTTGGTTGCTACAAGTTGGATGAATCCGTAAATTTAACTGAGGGCTCATTCTTGACTTTGGAAGTAGTAGGTTGACCCCTAACGAGATTTCTTCTGGAGCTTTCAACCACATCTCATGGCCTTCTTCAGCTGTTGGTCGTCATCACGTGACCCAGGCAGTTATGTAAGAGGTCTTACATCGTAACTCCATCAGCTGATAAAGGCCATGAGATGAAGCTCTTAAGTCCCGGGAGAAATCTAGTAAGTAAACCTTGAGTAGGGGAATTTTTTTGCCAAAGTGATTTATCCAGCTTTCTTTCGGTCAAATGTAAGCGATCATTTTGGTTTATGTGTCCTTGAGCTTCGGTGGAATCACATGGAAGACAGACGAGCTAAAGAAAAAGAAAAAAATCCTGTGTTTCTGCTGTTTGGATGCAGATGTGAATTATTATTTTCCAAGTCGGCATCTGGAGTCGATCCAGCGTGACACGAATGCCCGGGAATACCAACCGTTAGGGAGCATTTAATGCACCATTTGGAGAACGGTCACGATGGACGAGCCAACATGATGCTGGAAGACTGACGGCAGAAAGAGAGACTGTGGTGCTGCTGCCAAGAAAAACACAGCACAGAGCCCGATTAGTGAGGAGCGGTGATTTAAACTGTACTGTAACACTCATGGAGGAAGACGAAGATGATGTTACACCACGGGCAACCGTGCTCCTAGCTGTCGGAAAGTCTCACAAGTCCCTGTTTCCACCCACATGTTCGACATCACGCTGAGGGGAAACGAAAAGCAGAAGAAAGTTCGTGGAGCAATCCAGACCCAGAATTTGCAGACTTATTTAAAAAAATAAAAACACAAATTATAACACAATATTTACATCTTTAGACAAACGCACAGTTTTATACAAACACTTCTTGGAGGCAGACTTTTTGAATGAATCATCAGGGCAATAAAAAGGTTAGAGTGTAATGTATGCAAAGGTCTGAACTGCTACAACTTTCTTTTCCTGTAGGTGGCGCTGGTCAGCATGCGTCTATCTGAGCTCCTAATGATCGAACAGCTCCCCCTTGTGGAGAATCTGTTAAAGGAGAGTTTGTGAATGTTCGAGTTACAAGCCAATTTTACGAGGTGCTTTGCATCTAAAACAAAATGTATCAGATAATCAAAACACCAGAGGCCATGTTGACCCTGAACGTAACTTCCAGTAACTCCCAGTAACAGGAGATGAAAACCAGTTATGAATCAGGCAGAAAACAGTCTACTCAGAGCAGGTCAGCTAACAACTTCATGGATGCTTTGGTCACGAACGAGAAGGTCTATATCTTATGTTTATTTTGTCTGAAGTTTATTCTTAGCGGTTGGAAATCTGTTGCTCTGCACACGTTTTACCTTAATGAACTTACTTCTGCCTAAAAGAAATGTTTGTACAACAGAAACTCTGTCGAGTCCAAGCCACAACTTTAATACACTCAAATACAAATGTTTGTTGAGTTCGATTGAAATCCATATCAGTCTCTCCGCCCACCAAACCAGTGTTGTAAAAATCCTGATCCTGAAAAAACTGAAAGGCCGACTTCCCCGTGAGTCGCTGTCGCAGTTTTTCATTTTCTGAGTTTGTGAAGAGGAGAAGTCTAGAGACAGACAGGAGCGCTCGTCACAAACATTAAAAAGATGAAGTCTGTAGAGTCCCGCCTCTAGCTGATGAGAAACGCCCCAAAGAAGCTGCTTTTCTCGTCCATGTCCACAGCGGAGGCGTTGGTCACCGTGACAAACAGGCGGTCGCCGCCGCTCAGCGGGAACAGCCCCCCCTGGTGGGCCGAGTGCAGAGAAAACTGGGAGCCCCGGGACCAGCAGGAGGTTCGGCTCGTCTTCATCAGCAGGATGGGAACCGGGTAGGAGCTCACCTGGAGGGAGAAGGAGAGGTGAGCGAGAGGTGTGGCGAGTAGAGTGCAGCGTTCGCGATGCGTTGGTGGGCCGGGATGAGGGTTGGGATTCGCAGCTATCATCGGTCATGCAGCACCTCACGACGTTCAGATGTTTCTGGGTCGTTAGTTTCCCTCTAAAACTTTCAGATGCTTTCATTTAAATCATCCAGTATTTCATAAAAACAAAGACTAGAGAAAAAGTCCGAAATATGAAAACAGATCTGTGTAGCAGAACTTTGGTTTTTCTTCTGTCCTCTCCCATTAATCATCTCATGACCCCTCAGATTTACTTGGCGACCCTTTAGAGGGCCCCGACCCCTAGGCTGGGAACACAGTTCAAACAGTGCTGACAGAAGAAACAAGGATATTTAGAAGACGATATAACAACAGAGAGCCAAAAGCAACACAAAACGAAGGTATCGTGGAGTGAAGACAGAAGGAAGATGAAGGATAGAAATTTAGATACGAGACAATAAAAAACATGTTAGAGAAAGAAAAGAGCGAAGCAGCAAAATCACAGAACAACGTGAGCTGAGAGACGAAGGCGACTCACCTTTTTATAGACGTACTGCAGCAGGGGTCTCCCTCTGTCCTCCGCCTCCTCGCCCTCCTCGCCCTCCTCCTCCAGGGAGTGGGTGTGTCTGAAGTAGGTCTGGGCGTAGACGTAGTAGAGGCCGGGCTGCGGCACCACCAGCTCCCCGTCCACCAGCTGGACGTCCTGGAGGAAGGCCAGCCCCTTCTGCCCCTCCCACCACGAAATCTTCTGGCCCTGAACGCGACGCCCGGTGGAGACCGGAGCTGTGGGAAACATTCAGAATGAAATCGCATCCTAGAAGGTGAGGATTCGTTTTTAAAAGCCCATTTCCACCAAGAAAAGAAAGAGTGAGATGAATTTTAGGAGTCTGAAAACTCCACTACACACACTACTTTATAGGTCAAAATTATGACAAAAATTAATGAAATGGATGAAACGTTATGGTTGATAAAAATCTAAATACTCCCTGTAAGCCAAATTTATTATTAAGCCAAAATTATGATTTCATAAGTCACTATTATTATTATGAGAACTTCACTTAATATCTCATATTTGTAACTTTTTGAGATCATTTTGATTTACTGGACTGTCGGTATTTTTATTTTTATCTTTCCTACTTCTTCATCTGTTTTGGGTTTTTGGAGGAACATTTTGGAGATTGTTTTCCCCCTTTGTAAAACACACGTCTTTGATAAGATGTATCTTTTATTGCAAAGCTAGGACACACCTGACTGTAAAATGTAATTTAAGCAGAAATCCTGCACCATCAACGTCTCTGAGTCAGACCAAATTAGAACAGTTAAAGTTTAAATGTACTCTGGTGCAGGCTGATTCATTCTTAGCACCTTAAACCAAAGGAAATGCCTGTTTAGTCTTGTCAGAGCACAATGCCAATGATCAATCGATGATCTCATGAATTTCTTTCAAACCAAACCCCAGCCTAGATTTGCTCGTTAAATTCAGACTCGGCTGTGTGCAGCTGATTTCTGCAGGACTCACCTCCTCCCTCTCGCTCCAGCTTGGGCACGAAGCTGCCGGTGACGTGGGCTGCGACTTTGGGGCGAGGTGAAGCCCTGTCCACCATCACAAGTGAGGGCAACACCCGAGACACTTCATCTAACATGGGGAAAGGAACAAAACAGCATAAAGAACGTGTCCATGAACAAATAACAAACCACTGTGGGGACGTTTTGGAAGGAAATTAAATTTTCTATTGCAGTAAGATGCTGCAGATATGAACCAGGTCGTGTAAAAAAAATCTGCATCTTCAACAGTGTGTTTTTTTAGTTTTCTCACCTCTGACTGCCGATGAAATCTGCCTCTGGTAACGCTGAGACAGAGACTGCAGGGTAAACAACACAAAACATTTATTAAAGAATGTATGAATGTATGTTTTCATGCATTAACAGTATCAGAAGCTGCATGATACCTGGTAAAGGACAAAGAGGACCTTAAGACTTACAAGCAACAACAACAAAGTACAAAAAAAAGGCAATAAAACAAGCCAATAAAAACCCTAATTTATACATGGAATAAACACATTTATCTGCCAAGAGGAGCGGTCCGCTCACTCCACGGGTCTGTCCAGCAGCCTATTGTTGAGCTTTAACCACGAAATTGCTGCTGACATCGGGATCAGGAAGTTCGCTCCGGTGAATAAAAAGGAGCCTTCATGTTCAGGCCGGTAATAGAGCCTTCCCTGGTAATCGACCCCTCTCCCCCTTCCTCATGTTTTACGTTCCTTTACCCAGTGAACTGGCTCGAAAAGATGCAACTACTGCCAAGCTGATGAAAACGATTTTCTAAGCTGTAGTGGATTCTGGACGTATTTATGTCTCCGTGTAGCTTGTTTCCAGAAACGTAAAAAAAAGAAATTTGGGACAACATAATGCAAAAAAGAGGCATTCTGAAAGCATTAGAGAAGAGAGAAAAAACAAGGCTCGTCATATAGTATAAAGGAATGTTTTCCATAATATATGTTACCTATAATAAATAACTTAGAGGTTGCAAAGGTTAATGGTTTCCCCTCTAAAAATATTTTTACAGCTTCAGCAAGGAAGGTGAAAGAAAACAACCCATTTATGAGCTCGATTTACCTGCTTTCAGTCAGCGTGAAGCAGAATTTATGAGTACAAGACCTCGGTAAACCCCTGAAACAAGACATGGAGCAAGACTCCATTTCGAGGGGGGAACTCGGCATGAAATTCAGAGGAAGACCGGCAGGTTTTTATCTGACAGAGTCTCCTGTGGTGTTTACACATCTGCACCCAATGCAAAGATGCTCAACTTAAAAAGAAATAGACAATCCAAATGTGGCGCCTGTTCCTCATGTCATACAGGAGGAATACTTTTGTTTATAACACCTGAAGCATTTTTTTTTCTAAAATATGATGCAAACAGCTCAGTAAATTATGTCTGAGAAAAAGAAATGCACTTTTACAGTTATTTAGAGTGTAACAATAGCAGGACACAAGTTAACAAAATGTAATTTTTAACTTCATGGGACCATTAAATGCACATTCACTCAGCGTCCTCAGATGAAAGCACAAACTGATGTTCTGGCTCAAACTGTGCCAGCTTTATGTTTATATTCTGAACAAATAATAATAAGCATAAATCTGTGTGTGTGTGTGTGTGTGTGTGTGTGTGTGTGTGTGTGTGTGTGTGTGTGTGTGTGCAGGTGAGTGCATTCCTGTGCTGATTAAACCACACAGGATCACATCACATCTCCAGCTATGAAGGAGCTCATTGTGTGTCTGCAGACGGCGATTTGGATCATTTCAGCATTTTTCTTCCTCTGCTAATGTTGAGAGCTGGTATCAGCAGCGCGGGAAGCCCCTGACTGTGATTATAATAATAATAATAATAATAACTCTGATGTCCTTACAAGTCACTGTGTTGCTCCTCACTTCTTTTAGTTTAAAGAGTAAAGTTTCAGTTTTTCTATTTTTTCCCTTATTGTCAACATGAAAAGAACAAAAACCGAGACGCATCTGTGGAAATTCGCGGATGAAATCTGTTGGTGTGGAGTTAGAAAGAATCGAGTCCAGGATACATTAGCCGCTCAATACACAACACACCTGAACCTCCTACCAACATGTTGGCGGTTGAGTTGCATTTCGGCGCCAGGTTTTGACAAGGAAGAAGAACACGTGGAATTAAAAAAAAGACGATATCTCTGGTTCTGCTGCGTCGATTTAGATCTCTAGAGCTCAGCAATGTTAACACGTGCAGGCTCAACCCTGAAACGTTCAGGAACATTTCCTGCATGGAGGTCATGTGTGAGCGGGAGCAGGGATCGATACTCAGAGGAATCTGTACCGCCAATCTCCCACCTCAAGGCCTTTCCGTAACATTTCAGGAAAAAAATGCCAGTGCGGCTGAGTTGTGAATGAAAGCAGTAACATTGGAGGGACAAAGCACGTAAAGAAACGTTTTCACGTGGAGCGAGCGAACCAATCACAAGAGTCATCACAAGTAGATCACGAAAAAACATTTATCGTCTTGCAAATTTGTTGAATATGAAATATATCACGAGCTCTTAGTTCCTGAAAATAATGAGAGACTCACATCTGAGAAGAAGGAACCAGGGAATTTTCTGCCATTTTTGCTTGAAAGACAACTGAAACAACTGATCGATTATCAAAACAGCTGCAGATTCATTTTCTGACAATCAGCTAATGGACTGATCAACTAATTGTTTCAGCTCTACACGGGCTAATACTCTATGTTAAGGTTCCCATGACTGAATGTGTATCATACTAGCAGGACTGAAGTCTTGCCTCATTCTTTCATCCAACTCCAAACCTGTGGCTCGACTCAAATTTAATCATCAGCATGAAAACATAAGATACCCTGGAAATAATAATAGTAATGACGCTGCTTTATCATTTGCTCTGTTGGCCTCTGCAGCTACATGTGGGGGGATTAGTAATGTCTCCAGGCTCCAGTGGGTGGGGAGTTTTTGATCCAGAGCAGGCCGGAGAAAAAACTGAGCTTCGAAAGCCAGAAATCTCAGCAGCTGGCCAAATAATCACTGAGTCATTAATACTGATCACCAAATAAAGGTCACAGTGAAGTCATACTTGATGCAGCTTGAAAGTGAAAATCAGGTTTGGAGAGTTTGGGAGATTTTCCCAAGGATTGGACGTGTAGAGGTCAGTGTTTTGGGGGGTCTTGGCTTGTTTCACCGTACCTTCTCAATGAGCAGGTGAAGCTGCTGAGTGACCTGCCAGCACGGATCCCCACGCACAGCCGTGACGCTCTGCAGGTCGGCGCCCGTCAGGCAGGACACGCTGCTCCTGGCGAACGTCTCCTTCATCTGCACACAGTGAAAAGGACAAGAGGAGCGTCAAACAATTGGGACGGACGTCTCTTTTAATTTCCCGTCAAACACGCCTGAAGAAGGTATGCAAGTGTTCATTTCCCACCTGTTTCATGCAGCAACATTTGATTATGATTCCATTTTATTTTGTAGCATAATTAGATGAAGATGTGTTTTTTTGGGGGGGGGGGGGGGGGGGGGAACAGGGCATAAACCTCTTTTTGCACCATCACAATCATAAAGTTTCTCCTGAGTCAACATCATTTCCTGGCATGTGTCCATCATGTTTTCTTGTCACCTGTTTAGGTTTCATTTCCCTCCATACTGCCTCTGCATCTCATCTGGGTTAATGACTAATTCCTGTAAACACAGACTGAGAGTTGAACTGGACTGAATCCAGGTAACCAAAGGACTCTGGCTCAGCCAAAACAAGCAGAGTGAGTCCTGCACCCACACACACATACACACACACACACACACGCAGCTCTGTGAAACCTCTGGTAATCACAGATAATAATAAAAATAGCTGCAGCTCACCTCTACAGCTGCCATTGCTCTTTACTTCCTTGTTCAAATGCAGGGAAAATGAGAGTGCGTGTCATCGCATGCAGCTTCATTGTGCACAACTTAACTATTATTGCCGTGAAAGAAATATATGTGGCCTGCACGGCATTGTGCAAAAAAGAAATTGGACGTGTCCTGGACTAGAGCGCATAAAAACGAGTTCAAAGAGGTTTCCCAAAAAACTGTCAGCGGTTAATTAAAGCTCTAAAGTCAGTAGACATCACAGTGAAACGTTCAATGTCAACAAAAAGTCTAGTTTTCTTAAAGCTGCGTCCAAAAGCCGAACCACCTCGCGGTGCGCACGGCGTGGCGATGCGTAAAAGCCTCCGCGCGTCTCCGGTTCGTCACTCCGCACGTTTCTGTTTTTCCTTACCGAGTTGAGAGCAGTGGTGAAGTGCAGCACGGTGATGGTGACGACCACAGTCTGCAGCAGCACCGCCAGCAGCAGCAGCACCCCGAGCTTCGGACCGGAGCCCGTCATCACGGCAGACCCGCCGTCCGGTACCCGACCAGCGCCGTCCCGTCCCGTTCCCTGACTTCCAGGACAAGAACAATGGCAGAGAGCTGACTCCGTAACTTCTACCCTCCCCGTCCCCTGCAAGCAGGAGGAGGAGGAGGAGGAGGAGGAGGCGGGGCCGGCCTGAAGAACAAGAGCTTTCTCCCTCTATGAATTTCTCCTGGAAAGATTATTGTTTCATTTCTGCGCTGGGAAAACACAGATAGCCTTTTGGTTTATTGTGAACGCTCATATCTTTGCTGTAGATCTCTGCACTGAGCTTTACTGGGAGAAAAACACACAATACATGAGAAAATGTTTTAAAACTTGCACAGAGAGGCACAGCTGAATGTTGGCATGCACATGACTTTTTATTCCAATGTTACTGAGTTTAGACTCTCCTAAACTGAACTTTAAACACTTATATTAAATCTCCATGACATAATATCACATTCTTTGCATCTCTGAAGAGCAACACACTGATTTAAGTTATATAACTCAGGGGGAAACCATAAATTAATATAATCTTCAAAGGCCTTGGCATGCCTGACTTGCCACTGTTTGCCCACTCAGACCATATGTAGCCAAGATGTCAGGTTAAAGGTAAAAAGTTGAACAGACGCTCCTGGCATTTCTTTCCCCTGTTGTATCTGCTTTAGTTCCAGATCTCTACACGTTTTAGCTCATCTTACACTGCACATCCATCACGTTTCGTTCTGGGGTGAGGTGTGTAAGAAAAAAGGTTTTTAAGGACACAAGTGGGTGAGAAAGTGTGTGTCTGAAAACATAATCGTCTTTATGTTCACGTGGGAGGAGTGAATCCTGTCCAATAACATATTTTCTCTCTCTTATGGCAGAGATGTGAAGAGAAGAATCTTGGATGACGGGTTTCTAGTTTTTATCAGGCTGCATAACAAAAACATGATGTTCTTCTTCACTCAACACTGTTGCCAACCTGTTGAAGGAGAAAGTACGTTTCCGAGGTTACATGATGAGGTATGAAAGAACACATTTTTTACCAAATTTTCCACATTGTTGACCTTGAAAATTCAAGTTTTATAGAACTAACTGAAAACATTCTCATCTGGATATTTTATCCATAAACTGTCTCTCTATTGATTTTTCCTGCATGTCATGGTATGAAATATAATGATATTGCGATATATAATGACACATATCATGACAGATGATTTTATCCATATTTCCCGCTCACATTAAGAAGTCAGAAGTGACGTTTTTATCTGGGAGATTCTTAAATGTCTTTATTTTGGTGACACTTGGTGTTAAATGGTCATTTCAGTGCATTATGGGGGAGGCAGCTGATATATGATTGTATAAGTTGTTCTTTCAAGAGAAACAGAAACATCATCATCTCTCTTTTTATCTGAAATACTATTTTCAGCTGCCGTTCACTTGTTTCTTCTTTAGATGAAGTTTCTGTAGTTATGCTCTTTGCTTTGCCTATTATTGATTTACTTGTTCTTCTTCTTCTGTTTATTACAAACGGGAAATTAAAACACATCACTTCCTGTGTGCCAGAGGGGTTTTCCCAGGAAAAGACCTTTCTGACACTAAACAGTAAATTCAGCGTTGGCTCTCTGTGATGGAAAGCAGGAAATTTGAGAAGTTGTGAATTTATATTCTAAATGTATTATCTTTATGTATACATAATAAAGTAACACCATACCTTCAAGATAAATAATGAAAACGTTCACATTAACGTCATCCATACTATTAAAATGTTGACTTTTAACACAAAAAATCTTTCTCCTATTGTTATTAACATCGTGCATAGACCCATATCTCTACAACTATCCAATTATTTCCACATTTTACGTCTAAACACACCCTGAATTTGCTGCTTTCCAGTGAACCCCTTGTGTCTCAAAAAATGTCGACATTTTACAACTTTGGACCTTATTTTTAGACTGAGTGCAGATTTGAGAGCACATCCAAAAAGCTTTAAAAAGTAACTCTGAAGCCAAAAACGACGGAACAATCCGACACAAACACATATATCGCGGTGAGGCGGGCTGAGCCTATAAATGGATCCCGGTCCCGTGTGCTCGTTCATGCATCTGCAACATCTGGCCTCAATCTGGCTCCTACGCCCCCCTCCCACCCCCCCACCCCCCCTGGGAGACACTCTCCACTTAGGTTTCACTGGACTCCACCGCTACGCCTGCAAGGCCTGCTGGGGGTAACGGCGTCTGTAAACTCTGTGTGTGTGATAAAGAGCACAGAGAATATGCGAGGGTCAGGACCGTCCACGGGAGCATCCTCAGGACAAGCCGGAGAGAGACATTCGTGTTCTGTCTTTCACACACAGACGCAGACGCAGAAAGGGGATTTAAGTCCCCGTGATGTGAACACATTGTAGTCCCCACATTGTGATTAACACAGGTATCAAACACACACTGAGCGGCGGCCAAGTTTTGACAGGGATACGAAGAGGAGACCTGACCGACTCCCCCGCAAAGTCGACTCCCTTCCAAACTTCGCCTTCTCCACTCCCCTCTGCCCTGTTCCTCCTCTCCCTCGCTCTCTTTGTGTCTCTCTGCCTCTTTCTTTGTCTTCCTTTGTCTGTTTTTCCGCCTTACTTTGCGCCGTTTCTCGCCATCTCACCCCCATTTGTCTCCCATTCAGTCTCTCCAGCCTCTCTTCGTTTAAATTCTGATTAACTGCATTAACTGTAAGTTAGTGGAGCACGGCTAAAGAATAAAAGTCGACAATCCATCCATCCACCTGTTTTTTTTTTGTGCATTTTGAGTGAAAACCTCAAATTATCCAAAAAAAAAAAAAGAAAAGGTTTTTTACGCTTGACTGAGGTGGAAAAGTTGGTGGATCGATTAAAAGCATTGATAAGCGACAATGGCGATTGACTTAAACGCCCAACGAAGAGCTGCAGACATCAGATGAGCGCGGAGCGACGAGGAGACTGTAACCTTCCTCACGTTAATACATGAAGCAAACAAAAAATGTCATCTTTCCATCATGTTTTCCACGTTTTTTTCCCACCATTTAAGCTTTCACTGGCACTACTTTAATTACGTGATCTTATTGCGCCTTCTTCTCCTCCAGCGCTATAGCGCCACCTACTGTTTATCTCGATGAACCAACTCCCAATATTTGCACAACAGTAGCTGGTGGAAACGAGCATAAATTTGTGCTTTCTGCTGCCGTTTTTCTGAAAAGTCGATTAAAGTTCGCCGTTACATTTCGATGGAAACCTGGCTATTGTGCATCTAATAACTCTGGAACAATCATCATTGTTCATGGGGCTTCAGCTACAAACGGGTATCTGGATCCCAGATGTGCCAGCAGTGAGGATGTTTCTTTTGGAGTTGTTTATTTTCTGAGAAAATGCAACGTACAGAAAACGCTGATTAGATGCTGTCTGGACTTGCTAAGTTGTTTATATGGAAGAGAAGAAGAAACCAATGTGGCAGAAGTGCCTGCAGCCTGCATCAGGGTGCATCAATTGTTTTGAACTGACAATTTGGATGCTTTCAGAAAAAGGTGGTGCGTTCAAGGCACAGTTAGTGCTTCATCTTCTGCATTACTTTCTGCTCTTGGTTTTCTTTTTTCATAGTAGTTCATAATCACGTTTAATGACGTGTCAGGTATGTGGTTGAGTACTGGCAATCAAGGCACCTTTTAAAATTCTCCCACTCCAACTCCAAAATCAGTTTTACCAACATGAACGCTCATGTCAACGTTGCCAAAGCAAATGCAACATAGTAAGAAATGAATCCTAACAACGGCAAAGATCGTCATCATGGTTAAGATAAATGTGTGTATTTATCTGTGTTGGGGGGGCAGAAACGTGTCACATTATGGGGACTCACCTCTGATTCTGAGACGGTAAACCATGAAATGTTTGGTTTAATACTTGGTTTTTGCTTCGATTGGGTGTCGGTGTGTGAGCGGCCGCAATGAATCTAATGTTTGTGGAAATAGAAGATTATTAATATAAACGCAGACATTATCTATTAAAACAGTAACTGTGAAAACTAACATTCTCGCTTTCTCTCTTTATGGGTTCCTGCCAGGGTAAACACCCTTACACACACACACACACAGACACACACACACACACACACACACACACACACACACACACACACACACTCTGTATTCATTTATCCCTCCCATTAGAAAGAACACAGTACCCAGAGCTGAACAATATCACTGATATCTGGCACAAACACACACACTCCCACACACACACACACACACACCTCAGAAAAGGAGAGGTGGGACAACCGAGGCGACCAATAGGAACGCCGGAAACCTGAGAGCTGACCAATGAGCAAACAGGAAACTTTTGGGGACTTTCCAAAGTTTCCAAACCTCTTTTTGGCTCCAGTTGCTTTTGTCAGAATCTTTTTTTTTTTAGGTTCACATATGCATATATGTGTGTGTGTGTGTGTGTGGGTGTGTGTGGGTGTGTGTGTGCATGTGTGTGTGTGGGTGTGTGTGGGCGTGTGTGTGTGGGTGTGTGTGTGTGTGGAGGCGCTAAGGTTGAGGCTTCTCGCTCACTGCTTCATTTCATTTCAGGAATCAAGAGTTCAGAGAGAAGCGGGCGATCGAGGAGGTTGCCACTCCCGAGAGAGAGAGAGTGAGAGAGAGAGAGAGGGAGAGAGAGAGAGAGAGAGGGAGAGAGAGAGAGAGACCCCCGTCCAGATACAGTTACTAAAATGTGTGTGTGTGTGTGTGTGTGTGTGTGTGTGTGTGTGTGTGTTTTCATGTCCAAGGCATTTACAAGCCTGTGCGTGTGTGAAATGGTTTTTGTGTGTGTAGATTTATGCCAGGGTCTAAGTATGTGTGTGTGTGTGTGTGTGTGTGTGTGTGTGTGTGTGTGTGTGTGCCTTTATCTACACTACATGGCCAAAAATATGTGTACACCTCTGTCCACATACTTCTGGCCTGTTTTTCACATCCTTGTCGCCACACAAGAACGTCAGTATTGAACTATCCTGCAAAACTCTGCATTGTGTCTAATGAGGTTTTAAACTGGGTGTTTTCCACAGTATCTGTGCTTGGCACATGGCGACTCGTGGTTAAGGTCGAGGGAATTGAACAGCGACTGTTAAGGTGTGGTTAGTGTGAGGACACTAAAACACAAGCTCATGATCACGGCTACACAGTCAGAATGTTGATTGCATTCTGTGACGGGACGCAAACTCCTGCATGAAAGTCAGACTCGTCCATCCACAAAAAAATCACCCAGTTCATAAAAACTCTTCTTCTTCTTCTTCTTCTTCTTCTTCTTCTTCTTCTTCACAGAGTCCAGACCTCAACCCCCATCCAACCCCTCTTGGAAGAACTGGAATGCCGACTGCTTCTGAATGGGAGAAAAAAGTCCCTGCAGCCAGGTTTTAAACTCTGGTGGAAAGGCCTGAACCCGGCGGCAGATTGACGTCTACGGTTTTGGAATCACATGTTCAGCAACACAATTCGTTCAACGTCCACATACTTTTGGCCATGTAGTGTAAGTGTGTGGGGTTTGTGTGTGTAACTTGCAGAATGTGTCCTTGTGCAGTTTGAGGCCCACACTGTGGTTTTCTCTCTTCCTCCTCGCCAATCTTTCTCTGTCCTCCCTCCCTCTCTCTCTTTTCCCTTTCTGCAGTCTCACCCTCCCTCCCTCGCTCCCCCCCCCACCTCAGTTCAAATTGCCTCACACTCCCTCCTCTCTCTCTCTCTCTCTCTCTCTCTGCCTGTCAGGAAGAAGTGAACAATATGACCTTTAGTCGCAGCGATAACATTCTCCCTCATGAATTCACCGTCGCTCCAGCTTTCCTTTCACATTCTCACCGGTTTGTTTTTCGCTCCCGGCGCCTCTGTTTTCCTTAGAAATGATCATCTGGGCACCCGGTGATTAACGAGCAGCACCAGGGGGCAGGGAGGAAGTAGACATATGTATACATATTAATACATATGCACAGTGGAGACATAGAGCTATTAGGGAAGCTGCCCTCCCTGATAAAAGCTGCAGTTTGTACAAGCAGTAAGCATCCTCACGATTATTTCTAAGGCGACTGAAAAAGTGGTGGCGAATGAGACCCAGGGGCAGGGATGGATTAAGCCCTGGGGCCAAATATGACACCTCCAAACTATATATCCTGTGATTCTAATTTGGATACATTTTTTGTTTATTGTAACGTTTGACTCTTTGAAACCAAACCTGCATTGCGATTAATTACCTTTTTATTGTTGTTCTCTTATTGCTTGTGTAACTTACAGATATAAGGGGTCAAAATATAAATTAAATAGATAAGGTCCTTTTCTGACCTGGTTTGAGTTGACTGGTTCAGGCAGAAAAACTACTTTTAGAAACATTGTTTGAATCGTTTTTTTACCTAAATGTAATCGCAGGAGGTCATTTTAGGCCTTTAAAGGGCAGCTGAGGGACTGGAGGTGTTCAGTACGCGTACCAACGAATCTATAACCCAGAATCTTTCCTCACTTTTTCTCATTTTCACTGACAGAATCAGCAGAGAAATTCACTTGTAGACTTGGTGCAAAATAACCTGTAATGTGAAGGACTTACCAAGTCCACACTATAAACAAGAAGACATGATGGGGACTTCATGTCTGGCTTTCTAATGCAATGTGTTTTTCAAACAATTGAACAATTTGTGTTCTTGGATCTTTCCGTAGCTGTCTCACCACCATCACCAATTTATTTTAATGTGTTGCAGCTGTGACTAGTTCCTCCGTTTTTACTTTGAGCATTGATGAACAACAGCACACTCAGAAAAATCAAGCATTTGTTAGTCTGCCTTCGGCCGTCTTAAATCTTAGTTTGACTGCACCACATCTCAGAGGGAAATATTGGACTTTTTACTTAACAACATTTTTCCTTTGGATTATTCTAATTATTTTAATTTATTTTAATAATGTTGAGCTTTGGACTGTTGGTTGGACACAACAAGCATTGTGAAGGTGTCACTCTGGGCTCTGGATCATTGTGACGCCATTTCTCACTATTTACACTATTTTTACAAAGCAAACGATCAATGGATCAATGGAGAAAATAATCAGCAGATGGATCCAGAATGAAAATAATCATCAGCTGCAGTCTGATACAAAACAGTTCAAAATGAGCTCCAACAGTAAAATCCTGCTTTTCCATGAATGATGAGGAATAATAATCTAATGATAGAATATATAATAATATAACAGGCATATATACTTTTACTGAAGTGACATTTTTAAAGCAGGACTTTGACTTGTAGCAGAGTATTTTTACAGTGTGGTATTAGTGCTTTAACTTAAGTAAAGGATCTGGATACTTCCTCCACCGCTGTAAGACCAACTAGGACACAGTTTATGAGTTAAAGAAGATCCCCTGAACGCACCATTTGGATTGTGGGATAAACCAGGTGTTTCCTCCAGTTTCAGGCTAAATAAAATCTGCATCTCTCAGCCTCTTTAAAACGTCGCAGGACTTGTTGACCTGATGTGACTCACTGCATCTTGAACTGTGGAGCTCTTTGAAGCCCGATCTGTGGACAAAGTGCATGCTGGGATAAGCCCTCTGCTCCTCTGCGACTCTGACTGGGATTAAGTGGTTATGGAAAACACAATGTCTGAGCGGATCCTCACGCAGCAACTCGCACCGAGTCGTGCAACTCGCCGGCGGCGGGCTGCAGGGTCGCCTCACTGCTCCGCCACCCGCAGGCGCTCCAGATGCAGGTCTGGCTGATGATGCAAGCATCACAAACCAGTCCGTCAGGAGGAGCACGCTCCTGCTGCTCCCCGCGGCCTGTCACGCGATCATCTGATGGATGTGGTTTCTGTTTCTCTGCAGGCTTTGACTTGAAGAGCGGCCGTCTGTTGGGGAAACCAGGCTGAGAGTTTTTTTCCACCAGGAGGGCAGATGGAGAAAGTTTGGCAGAAACCTTGGTGTTTTATTACCCTCCAACAGCGCAGGACGTCAGACCACAGGAGTAAATCAAAGACAAAGGCTCAAACTCTGAAATCCTGGATTAGAACAAAAACTATTGAAGCGTAAATCCATCACTGAACACCATTAAAGTTTATGATATTCATAAATAATTGAGATAAGATCAAGAACAAAAGCATTAAAAGACATGATTCATGCGATACATAATTTATCCTCACTTATGTGTAACAGCTGATTTACCGATGGGAGGCGCGTGTCCGGAGGAGGATTTGGCGCCATCTCATGTGTCAGACTTTTATTCTGAAAATAAAGTTCTGACCCATTAAAAACTCTTATAAACTCAAATCACTGAATAACTAATCATGTTTTTTAAGGAAATACTATATGTTTTAATATATTTATCATAAATAGTGCCATAATAAACTATAATCTAATAACTTTTTAAAAAGGAATTATGTTGTAATATGTGTAATAATAAATAGGTATAATTAACTACAATTGAATCATCAAGAACTATAATAGACCTACAACCTACAATATATACCATAACTAATAACTTAGTAACTTAAACAGTGTTTAATACAAACTACTATATATATATATGAGACCCATGGTAACTAATACAACTGATAAACTATGATTAAATAACACATAACTGTACTGAGTTTTAATACCAATGATTCATTATTATAAACAGTAACATAATAAACTATAATTGAATTACTAATTAATTACTATATTTTTAATATGTATTATAACATGATGAAAAATAACTGAAAAAACAAAATACACGTACAGACTGTTTATTAGGGAAATTAACTTCAGTTTATTAGGGAAATTAACTTCAGTTTATTTCCTTAAAAAGAAAAATTGAATGCTGAGTTTGCACAAGGAAGACAAACATCTCTATATGTGTAATTATAATCTTTTTTCATAAATAAATCACAAAATAGTAAATTGTGAACATTTAACATTGTGCAGATACAGTAGCTGACCCTCTGAAGGGGTTTAAAGTTTGCATTCCCCCCTTAAACTCTGTTACATCACACTTATCAATTAATAATTATATCAAACAAGGATTTAGTTGCTGTGATCACAGAAATTAAATTAACTCTCCACCTCGTCAGGTGAGAAAAATAAACAAAACGTCATAAAAACTGAGCTTCTGTAGCAGGATGGGAACTATTTACACGTGCAGAACAATATCTACTATTTGCACGACATCTTGGTCTCATTACAAGAGGTTAGTAGGAGGTATACGAGGTATTAAACTAAACATTTCACTGTTATTTTCTTCATTGGACTTTTCTGGCTTTGAAAATGATGTAGAATTCCTGTTGTCACATGCCAAGTGTTATTTTACATGTGATCACGTTTAAATGTGGATTCATTTTTTTCTTAATTTCACTTTTAAGCCAACGTGGAGGAAAAGTCCTTCAAGAGTTCGGGGAAAAAATGGAAACTTGAAACTCCATCTGCCAATCATCTGCCGTTCATGTGACACGATTGTAACTCCAGAACAGCCCCTCAGTGGACCCGGTGGTGAGATTTGATTACTTTCTCTATTAATCAGTGAATCATTTAGTCTGTAAAATGTCAGAAAACATGTGAGAGGTTGGAACCATGTTTGGCTTTTTGGCTTTGATCGATTAATCAACTAATAATTTCAGCATTTCATGTGATCAATTTACATGTGCTTATTTCTTAAGGGCAAAAAGAAAAGAAAACATGGTTTCATTAGCAGAAAAAATAAGATGTTTGGCTTCAATTCACCATGTATTTCTTACATATACAAATGTCCATATCAGCCCCATACAGAGTTACCATCATATATCATAAACACAAAGAGTTTGAGTTTGTTTCTTTCTGAATCCTTTGTTTAGATATATGCAGATCAGATTTATTTGAGCTGTTTGTGACTAAATAAACACTCTCACTTTAAGTTGGTTTTACATCAAATGCCAAGCGCTCCATTAAAAAGCCACCAGCGCTCGCCCTCTGCAGGTGCTGCTGCGTATCGCCTGCAGCGCCTCGTACTCGCAGTGAAACGCTGTCCAGGAATGTTTGCTTTCACACACCAGTACAGAAAAAAAAAACACACACATGATAATACACATACAGTATATTATTAAAACAATAACATAAAGAAAACAAGAGATATTGTGATCCTGCTCCCTACATACCACTAGAGTTGTCACAGAAGCCAATAAAACAGCTACTTTATGGGATTGTTTAGCGCTGCAGCAGTACATCTGGGGCCAGTTTTGTATATTTTCTTGGCTCGAACCACCTGTTGCATAACCCTACCTATATTAAAACCTTATTTATACAATATAAAACTATTTAATGCATCATTTCACAGACAGCATTCAAATTACAGCGCTTAGAAACATTCCAAAGTCTTTCTCTACAGTCCACAGCGCCTTATCTAACCCTAAAATCCATATTTCTTACTTATAAACGACTTATTTTACTCCACATGCATACCAAACATAGTCACTTTTTACTACAAAGTGTACAAAACGTGTGCATTTGGAGTCTGTTTTAGTCACAGGAATCTGCCATTTCCCTTTGAGAAAAGAGGAAAATCACAGTCTCCTGATAGTCAGTGTCACAATTTCAACCTTTCTCGAAGTGAAGCCCTGTAATGACCACGCTCACTCGCATCAGTGTTTCTGCTACGCTCTTGGCTCGCTGCGTTTTGGGCCGGACGCCAAAACTGGGTCTGATGGACGCTCGCTGTCGTCGGTTCATTATGTTAATTTTGGGGCCGGCGTTGGTGGTGGTGGTGGTGGTGGTGGTGGTGGTGGGGGGAGAAGGGAGGGAAACGCGATAGTCCGTTTGGGATCTCTTCTCTCGTGGTGATACAGTGATTCTCACATACATTTCACAGCTGTCATCAGTGTCATTGCATTGGCGCTGCAGTACAGTGGTCATCAGAGGGGGGAGGTACAGAGAGCGGGGGGTGCTGTCAAACATACAATATTGCACAATCCAGTGAGTATACACAGATGTGAACTCTGGCATACTTACATACCTCACACACACACACACACACACACACACACACACACACACACACACTGTATCCTTCACTGGCCTGTTTTGTGTGTGTGAGCAGATTGTTTCAGTGCCTTAGTGCATCATAAAAGAATAAAAGCTTAAGATTAAGTCTGAGTGACTTTGACCTATTTAAAGCTCATCATTTATATGTCTCTATATGTATAAATTACATACTCTTGAGCTGCGATTGGCATTTCACAAATCAGATTTGCACCTTGACGTTTGTATTATTGATGTTTTAAATAAAACATTTGACAACATTAGAAAATGGCCGCCGAGAAGTCTCACTTCAGATTTAGTTGTCTGGTGTTTATTTCCTGTAACCGATAGAATAACCGGACGCCTTCGATGTTGGTGTGGAGAGTAATCTGTGACATTTCTCCTTACTATTTTAAATTTGTAGGATTTTAAAACATCTGGAGCTCGAGCATTGTGAAAACAGTTCATACAACCAGCAATTAGTTAAATAAATGAAAAGAAATTATAAACTACAGGTACAGTTAAAGACACGCTGAACAAACACCCTGTTGGCCCTCACATAAACTCCTGGGTTTGTTTAATTTCTCTCGAAAATAATGAGCCTTGACGTAAGCTTCACTTTCTTTGGTTACATTGAATTGGAGACGTTTTGGTTTTCAGGGTTCAGTGAGGACACTCTGCGGTCCATTTGACTCCAGATCTGCAAGAGAAAGTAAAAGAGCTTGTTGCTGCTGCTGCTTCGTCTGCCGTGATCTTCACATTAACAGTGTAGTGACCTCTATGTTTAGTTTACATTCTGCAAAGTCCGAGGTTTTCTGGTGTCGGACAGGGACGATCCGGCCCTGATTTGCACAGGAGAGTATGTGAAGAATAACATTTGTAGTTAAAAGCGGGTACATCATGAGATTTGGAATTTCATTTGTTGGTTCTGTTTCCATGTTTTTAAATTTGCCACATTACGCAGATGCTTCCATCCAAAGACTGTTGTCTTTCAGGACACATTACTGCTGGCGGACACAGTGGATCAAACCTGTGGTCTGATTTGAGTCCATTTTGCCCCCACATGGATCACATTTGTGATCACCAAGACATGTCTCCTCTCTGCAGAGCTCCAGACTTTGTGCTCCAGGATGTCTTTGGTGCCACAAAACAGTTTCTACAGATCCTGGAGGATCTGGAGCGGTTTGTCTGTCTACAGATTCTGGTCCAGCCAGTGGATGTAGTTGTTCATGCTCCTCTGTCCAACGCTCGACATCATTGGCAGGAAGGCGAACACCATGCAGCCGTGAAAACCGTCCTCGTAGTGATCGCTGGTCACCGTGACGCCGGCGTCCCTCAGGCGTCTGACGTACATCAACCCGTCGTCCCTCAGCACGTCGAACTCGCAGGTCATCACGTACGCTTTAGGCGTTCTACCCAGAACCTCGTGCTCCCCCAGCAGCGGCGCCGCCCTCGCGTCCATCAGCGCCGGTACCGCGCCCATCACCCCCGGCGATCCCGTCTCTTTGACGACCGGACGGAAGTGCTTCCTGCGCTCGGCCGGCAGCAGAGCGGTCCAGTCCAGCTTGGAGCGAGTGCCGGCGCTGATGGCCGGCTGGTCCAGGGAGCTGTGGTTGTTGGCGAGCAGCAGGGGCTCCAGGGAGGAGTCGGCGCCCAGGTACTGCAGCCAGAAGCGAGCCATGACAGGCCTGTAGAGGATGGGCACGGCCCGGTTCTGCTGGTAGGACGGGGTGTAGAAGTCGAGCGCCTGCAGCACGGGGTAGATCAACGCCTGGGCCTTGAACTTCACCGTCACACTGTCATCTGAGCTGAGCTGCGGACACAGTCGGGTTTCAGATCAGATGATTATCAACCTGAATACTTGATTGCTGATTATTTTGGGCCAATATTTAACATATTCAGTATCTCTAAAGCCACTTTGAATAAGATTTTTATGTGATCGCAGCATCTTTTAAATAATTTGTATTGCTCTTTTCTGTGTGTCGCTTGGATCAGAGTATATTTTACTCTTCTGGGGGGTGCCGAAGTAAAACAAAACAAACAAATTCCACACATTGTGCCCTTTACAGGACCACTTGATGTTGATCATAGAGACCAGATGTGGCTTATTTACAACCGGGTAGGAGAAACCGCAGGACACCGAGCCTCCAAACTAGAACCGAATACCTCTCTGTCGTTACAAGTCATTGCGCATACCGCTGCTCTAAGATGTAGCGAGGTGTGTGTTGTGTGTGTGTGTGTGTGTGTGTGTGTGTGTGTGTGTTTTTCTACCTCCTGTGCCACGGCGGCAGCCAGGTTTCCCCCGGCGCTGTCTCCCGACACACAAACCCTCTGCGGATCGATGCTGTGGCGCTCTAAAACCTGAGGGGACAGGAAGGCCCTCGAGGCGGCTAACGCATCGTGGTACTGATGTGGGAACACCGCCTCTGGAGCGAGACGGTAGCTATAGCAACAGGACATCAAAGGGAGACAAAATCGTTATATTACTTAAAACATGACCAACAGACAGGGCAGTGTTGGTGCTTTGGGCTTACATGTTAAAATGACAGGATTTGACACATTTGTTTTCCAGATTTGACAGTATTTCCCCGAACATCTGATTTAAATCCTGATGGAAGCAGATACTGTTAACTGTAAGTACAGCTCAGATTATGCTTTAGTATAACAAAAAGTGAAAATGCATATAAAGAAAAGAAGCTTGACTACCAGAAGTAATTCATAAAATTACATTTTTAAATTCAGATTTTCTCCTTTTTTACAAAAAAAAAATCTTATTAAAAGGAGCTTTCAGCCACATCTCATGGGCTTCATCAGCTAAACCATCTCCATGACAACTGAACAAACATGAATGAACCTTCAATAATGACCAATCTGGGAAGAGTTTGATAGCTATGTTTTCAGATATTATTTTAAGAACTGGTAAATTTCAACACTGGCCTTTTATTTGACAATCATGAATTAATAGCAGATTGTAATGAACACATAAAAACCACCAATGTAGTTTCCACTTCACTAAAAACAACAGAAAACAACGACTCTTTGTCAATTTTGGAATAATTTGGCCATTTACTTTATTTACTGACATCTTGGAGATAATCAGCAAATGTTCAACAGCTAGTAGCTTAATTCCCAAATATCTTTCTTCTAAGTTCCTTAATTTGCTGTAATGTGACAGAACTTACTCAACAGACATGACGACAGAGTCCAGCTCCTCCGCCATTTTACGACACAGAAGGTCGTATGATCGCATCCCTGTAAAGCAGGTAGACGTGATCAATAATGTCAGTATTATATATCATATTGATTTTTCCACAGTGATGAATGTTAACCCCAAATCTTTTTCCTCCTCTGAGGCTTTTTTATTTATAATTGTGTTAAAACAAAACATAAATGTTATTTAAGTCAACACTTTTTCTTTTCTGCAGCTTTCACAGTTTTAAAATCCGCACTCACGTCCGCTGCCGAGGGCCCATCCTCCACCGTGGAAATACAGGACTCCCCTTTTCAGCCGCTTCCCCCCCTTGGGCTGGAAGACCCGGGTGGGCACCCCGCCCAGCGTGGAGTCGGTCACGTGCACGGCGGGGCAGGAGCGGGCCTCGATCACCTCCACCCAGGACACCACCTGGTTCAACAGGTGGACCCGATGGCACACACCCAGCGCGTGAGCCACGTCGCTCTGGAAACACAAACACAGTTAGACGGTCAGAGAGAGTTTTCTACACCTGAGAAGATGATGTTTGTGACAGAGAAATCACAACTTTATGACAGATGGGAAGTTTTTAGGTGTCAAAGCAACTTGAGGAAATGTTAATTATAGAATTAGGGGTTTGTTTTAGTGAAGAACCTCTGCTACAAGTAAAAGTACTTCTTTCAGAATAATATACATTAAACTATTGGATTATACCTATTGATGCATTAATGTATTCATCACTTTAATGTTGCAGCTGGTGAAAGAGGAGATGGGTAGTTTTTGAATTTCCACCTCAGAGATCAATAAGTTTCCTCTCAATCTATAATATTACATTAGAATTTATCTTTGAATATAGTTTGAGTTATTAATCTGAATCTGCAAAGTAACTAAACTTATCAAATACATATAGTGGAGCAAAAAGTACAAGATTAACCTCTGAAATGTAGCAGAAAATGAAAATGTACTTAGTTACTTTTCACCTCTGGTTTTACCTCTAAAACGTACGACTTGTATCTTGATATTTGTTGGTAAATCACAGACAATCTCTGCCATTGTGTTGCGGGGCGTGAAAACCTGCCCCGCGCATTAAGTGTGTGTAAAAACTTGTTGCACTGCAATGACGCATAAGATTACAAGGTTCGGGTGTGTGAACCTCCACTGAGCTTAAGAGCTGCTTAAGTTAGAACCAACATGTAACACAGGAGTTACAGCTCTGTCACGTGTGCACGAGGCCGACACACACTGCATCAAACAGGCCCAGCCGGCCCTTCAGCAGCAGGGTCAAAGGTCACTTACGCCAATCAACATCACTCATTGCAAAAATTCATTCCTCTATTATATTATTTTCTATCATAGTATAGTATAGTAGGGTATAGTATATATTATTATATTCTCCTATTATTGTGAGTTATCCAACTGTACTCAAATCCATTCTGTTGTATTCCCCTCTCCTCTACCATAGTATGTTACAGTATATAGTATTCTATTATATTATCCATTACTCCCCTCTTTTACTATAGGATATAGTCTATTCTACTCCATTGTAATCTACTATAATATACTATGGTACAGTGTGTGTATAGTATTCTGTTGAATTGTATTCTACTCTAGTCTGCGTTTCTACACTCAGATGTGTTTTTCTGTTGTAAGTGAATCTGTTATACTGAGTTTTACTGTGATCTCTTATTCTATTAAATATACTGAATTGAACAATTTCCTATTCTGTTCTGTTCTTACTTGTAAATAAAGTTCTATTGTATTCTCTTCTATTCCATATATCCCTTCTCTATACCCTGATGCCTGTATCATTATGCACTAGGCTACTGCCTCCTGTTTTATAACCCTCTTAGTATAAACA
>CM062210.1:2702500-2717500 GCA_031216445.1 Lateolabrax maculatus
TGCTTCAAAGACTGCTTTCAACTGAGCCATTGTATTGACTTTTCAAATTAAGAATAAACCTTGAATTAAGCAGTTTCTTTTAGAAAACAACTTGCTATTAGTATCTATGGTCTGTTTATGGGGCTGAGTTTACTATTGTGTGTGTGTGTGGCCTATTCTATTATTGTGGGTTATCCAACTGTACTCATCTATTGCTTTCTACTCTCCTACTATAGTATGGTAGGATGTTACTGTGTATAGTATATTCTATTATCCCTTACTCCCCTCTTTCACTGAAGTATAGTAAAGTCTACTCCCTTCTAAACTACTATAATACAGTATGGTACAATATGATTCTAAAAATCATGAGCTTTAATGATAAAATTCTAACCATTGGAGACAAAATTCATCATCTTGTGCCCTCAACCAGTTCAGATCTATTTTCAAGCACAGAAACCTTAGAAACGGCTGTACAACCTGATTACATATTTAGACTGTTTTTTTTTTTTTTTTCTTCATTGACCTTCACAAAATAACTTGAATGATTTCTTCATCTAAACCACCAACCTGTCTCTTAGACCCCATCCCAACTAGGCTGCTTAAAGAAGTTCTACCCTTAGTTAGCACTTCTTTACTAGACATGATCAATCTGTCTTTATCATCAGGCTATGTACCACAGTCCTTTTGAAGTAGCTGTAGTTAAACCTGTTAAAGCCTACGCTGGATTCAGGGGTTTTAGCCAACTAGAGACCTGTATCAGCACTGGTGAAAGTGACAAATGACCTTCTGATTGCATCAGACAAAATATTTGTCTCTGTACCTGTTCTGTTAGATCTTTTAGTGCCGCATTCGACACCACTGACCATCAGATCCTATTCCAGAGACTGGAGCATTTGATTGGCATTAAAGGATACTGGCTCCCTGTAAAATCCAGGATAGAATTTAAAATCCCCCTCCTCCCCTACAAAGTTCTTAATGGTCAGGCACCATTGTATCTTAAAGAGCACATAGAACCCTATTACCCCCACTAGAGCACTGCGCTCACAGAATGCAGGGTTACTTGTGGTTCCTAAAGTCTCTAAAAGTGGAACGGGAGCCAGAGCCTTCAGTTACCAAGCTCCCCTTTTGTGAAATCAGCTCCTAGTTTGGTTTTGGAAGGCAGACCCCCTCTCTTCATCTAAGAGTCTGCTTAAAACATTCCTCTTTGATAAAGTGTCTCGATAACTTTTAAGATTTGGTGCTATACAAATAAAATTGACTTGACTATTGTATTCTGTGATGTTGTGGGACATCCAGCTCTACTCAGATCTACTGTTGTATTCTCTCTTCTACAATAGTATGTTATAGTATATCGTATTCTATTATCCATTAATCTCTTCTTTTACTATATATTTACTATATATACTATGGTACTGTGTGTGTGGAGTATTCTGTTGTATTGTATCCTATTCTACTCTAGTCTGCTCTGTATGTCTACACTCAGATGTGTTATTCTGTTGTAACTGAATCTGTTAAAATGCACCTGCCATAATTCCCTAGTTTCGGACCTGCTGTGAGGGTGTAATTATACCTGAAATTTGTCCTAGTTTAAGAATATAAGTACAAAGTAGAATATTCAAGAAATCATGTTTTCCAGTAGTCACTCAGCCCTGCTGTTCTACCTGGACACAATCAGATCCCGACAAGTACCAGGTGTAAGGTCAGGTTTGAGCTCAAGTTTTTTTTTCTTTTTAAATAATTGGCCAATGAGTTGCTTTAGCTTGGTTAACGCGCAGTAATGGATGGAATCAAATTTGGTTTTGGACTGCTGATTTCCTTGGTAACGCCCAAGTGATTGTGATTTTTCTTTTTTTTTTAAGTTTTGGAAAAGTCCAAAATGCCCTCTGTATGTATTCTCAAATGTCAACCATCTTTGATTTCACACCAACCTCATGAGTTCCTTGTGTCTTATAATCTATGATCATTTGATATTAAACTTTACAGCACCACTTGCTGGACACTAGTCAATGTATTCTAATGTGCTGTGCTAGAATTGTTATAATACAAATATGAAATGTTTTGCATTAAATTCCAATTAGTTATTTTTCATTAAATATAAACAAAATCTTTAATTGTAACATGATGTAGGGGGTAGTATTAAATAGTATGTACTGTGTTTTTCTATTTGAGTTCTTTTTAAGGTATGTATAAAAGCTTTTTATGGCTGTTTCACATTAACTGAGAAGTTTGAAGTTTATACCAGGTGCCAAATACAAATATTACAGGCGACATCCGTTCCACTAGGGGCGCACTGCTGTAGAACAGAAGACAAATACAGCCGCTGAAGAAGGCTAGAGAAAAAAAAAAAGATTGGCACTGTGTTGCTCCAATTGAATTACAGAAGATCGACGCCTCGGCCAATCAGATGATTACATTCACCTCTTAAGGGCGGGACCAGAAGTGGATGGCTGGAAAAAAAAAGATTGGCACTGTGTTGCTCCAATTGGATCACAGAAGATCGACGTCTCGTCCAATCAGATGATTACGTTCACCTCTTATGGGCGGGACCGGAAGTAGCCGTTCAGAAGCTCTCTGAAGTAGCTGTCAAGTGAAACAGTTAGCCGCTACATCTCTTCTGAAACCGTCTGGAAACATTAATAAAAATATAAATTTGACAATCGGAGAATACGCAGTTTTTTGTTGCGGCTACGCTTACTACATTACATTCCTCCTCAGGTAAGCTTTAATTCAGATCTGCTTGGTTTGCGTGTGTGCTAATGCTAACACATATTGAATCACAAAGGAGACGAAATTTTTTAAACTTTTTTTTATTTTATCCTGATTTTGGGGTGAAAATGTGTCCCATGCGAGGCGACTGTCGTTCGTCGTCGTTCATATGTGCAGCGTTGGTACATTGTGGTACAGTGTTTTTGTCCCTCTGTGTGCTCCCAGCAGTCGTCATGGGCGAGGTGGAGCTGTCCTGTCGGGCTTACGTGAAGATGTACCTCCACTCGTGTCTGTTTCCACGCTGCGGCATCAACGGGCTGCTGCTGTCGTCCGCGTCGGCCGGCGGCGCCGTGTGTGTGACGGACTGCGTGCCGCTGCTTCACTCCCACCTGCCCCTGGCTCCCGTCACTCAGCTGGCCCTCACACAGGTAGGACACCTGCGGACAGGTGTAGTGCAGAGTTAGGAATCCTCCCAGCCTGTTGAACACCAGGCTAAATGTGCAAAGTCCAAATGTATACATGTCACCGTGTATTATCACATTTTAGACACACCTGTACGATTGTGACTCTATTTTCCATCCAGGTATCTTTTAAATTGTCCTTTCTGCAGAGCCAAACTGTGCAGCCAGGCTCCAAAATCTGATGGAAAACCTCCCCACACATGCAAGATTTGGGAAATTAGTGAAAAGCAAACTGGGATAACAGGGAGACACATGAGATCAGTCACTCATCTTTAATTTGGAGCCCTGTTGTCAGTGTTCTCTTGACTTTACTTAATATAATGAAAGGCAGTAAAGCCTGTTCTTAAGTGGAGTCATTTCTTAAAAAGAGGAAACTAACCGCCACTGTTAAACATTTCCTTTAACACCCCTGGCTCAGTTATTGACTCTCTTGTGCTAGCTGCAGAGGAATCTATGAATCTATGATGCGTCACTTATTAGCAGAGAAAATCTTTGCTCTTGCTGGAGGAGATTCCAAATCTATCTCTTGCGGTGCTGTTGTTTTAAAGTGACGGTCTGTTCTCTGGCTTCAGGTGGATGTGTGGTGTTCACAGACTCAGCAGAGGATAGTGGGATACTATCAAGCCAACGCCTGCGTATCAGATAGTAGGTGAGTTTCCTGCCCCTGATGCCTCCTCAAACCCCGTTTCTTATTTCAGCTATCTTTTATGAGCGAGTTCCTAAAATCTTAGTCTGTGTGTAAATTCTGTGTATACATAAAACAACATAATCTTTTGGACTTCACAGCCCGACGCCATGTGCACTGAAGATAGCTGATAAGATTGCTGAGCAGTTTGATAACGCAGTGTTGTTAATGGTAAGAATAAATAAAGTAATATGTTTTAACACCATCCCCTTACCTGTTGGCTTATAGAGATGAGAAATGAAACGATAAGTAATTGTAAGATACTCTTGCATTTGTCTGTTTTGTTTGAAATTTAGTCACTTTTGACATTTTCTAATAAAACAACAAAGAAAATATTCATGCTATCAGTTAAATGATTTTATTAAATATGTGTTTCTCTGCTTTGCTTCAAAGCTCGATGGCAGTAAGATGTCTCCAGACTATCGGGTTCCTCCCATCGTGATGTACGAGCGGAAAGATTCAAAATGGTTGCTCAAAGACAAACACACGTAAGTGACAGCCGGGGGGGGGTTGTCGTGAGTTGAGCCTCTCAGGCTGTAAAGAGACTCTTGGCTCTTCTCATTTCTCTGATTTGTGCCTCCTCGTCTCCTCTCTCCTCCGTCCTCCCGCCTGTGGCCCAGAAATTGATCCCAGTGCCACCTTGAAGGGAGTCTTTCTATCACCTGTGACGTATAAAAGAGGCGTGACACACAGCTGATACTGACAGATGATGCAGCTGTGCCACACGTCGTATTTCATTGGTACCTTAAAAATGACGGCTCCGAATGAAGGAGGAATCATTTTGCCCTGACTTTCTCGCCTCCTCTGCTCGCATCTCCGGTGGGAGGTACTAAGACGCGAGACGAGGAGAGGAGACGAGGAAAGGAATCGAGGATGTACAAACTGAGAGATGAGAAGCGGGGTATACCTACCTATCGAGGTTTAAAAGAACAACGTTTTGCAGCTGAACGACGTAATCGGCACATCACTTGGATAAGAGAGGGGAATAATTGAGAAATATGGCGATGTAGATAAAAAGACATAATCATAAGTATGAAACATCTTCACCTGATATGTGAAGTAATAATGTACGACTCATATTAAATGTTACGAAAATATTAAACATGAAGTTACAACACATGAGCCCACAGTGACACTGAGCCAAAACTACACCATTATTTTGTGTCTACAAAAATATCTTGTAATTTAGGCTTTTTGGACAATCCATTAATTAATTATTTTATTGTAACATGTTGCACACTTTTGAACAAAAGTATTACAGATTTATTAATAACTCACAGCCGTCTTGGACTTTTTATTTCACACAAATGACCAAAATAAAACTATTAAAATCATAGAGGTGTTGCAGTGCTTCGGCCCGTCTTGCTGTAAGTTTTGCAAACCAGCAGGTGTCAGTGTGCTCGCTGCCTTTTGAAGGCTTCATAAGGCTTCAACCGCCCATCACTAATTATTGGTGATTCATAATGAAAATATACATACTAACACTACACAAATGTGTTTTTTTTTTTTTTTCTTTTTCTTCTTTTCCCATTTGAGTCACATAATCATCATTTAGTGGTTTACAGGCACCAAAATATATATTACAGATTAAGAGTGAAAGCACTGTTTAGTCATTAGGTTTGTTTCCATCCACCTGTAAATGGAAATGGAAATTCCAGAAAAAAAAAAAAAGTCTTCTGGCACATAATCAATCATCATTTGACGTTGCCCGGATCACGAACCCTAACCTTGTCTTTTGGCTCCGTCCAGGATAATGCTGCGACAGTGGGAGGAGACTCGGGCGATAGCCAGTCAGATGCTGGAATCCGGCGATCACACACTATTGGTGGATTTTGACAGCCACTTGGACGACATCACAAAGGACTGGACCAATCAGAAACTTAACACCAAGATAGCAGAGCTCGCCTCGCCGGCCAATGGGAGCATGTAGGCCGAGAAGTAGCGTCCATTTGTCCACATTTATTTATGTCCTGACCCAACGTCATCGTCATGTACAAATGTGATTTTTATAACCCGACACAACCACACGGTGCACACAGAGTTTACAAATGTGTTTATTTTTAATGCATTTCTCGACTGAACAGGGACATAACATAGAACATGCATAAATAACAAAATATTTACAGTTTGACAGATCTCTGCAGTCTTCCACTCCCCCCTCAGAGTGTGCCTTGTGGTTCAGCCCAACACCCTGTTGATTTAAATGGAAAAAAAAAAAACCCCACCTTAAAAACACCTTCTAACACTATTACAATGCATCTGTGGTATTTCTGGTCCCCTTTTGTTGCTGTTATTGTTATGCCTATATACATTACAAGCTCCAGTGGTTGGACAAAATAACAAACACCTTACCGTACAAAAGTCCTGCAGTAAATACAAATTTGTTGAAGCTCAAAATGTTTTTGTCAGAATGTCCAGGTTCAGGTTGATGATCATAATAATTAAGGTGGTAGTTTGTGTTTTTAAGCAGATGCTGTCTTCAAATGGAACTCGTATTTTTGACTTTGCGACTGGTCAAGTTGTTCAAACCTTGGAAACACTGTAGGTTGGTCACTGATGATAAGAACAGATGCCGTCTTGTTTTTGCATTTATAAGCAGTATGTAAACATTGTATAAATGGTTTATAACACACTTTAATGTAGTTCTAAGCAGGTAGGTGTAAAAGTGTCAACAACTATAAATCCTCCTGTGTAGACTGCTGTATAAACAGATAAAAAATGTAGGAAAAACACAGTTGTATTCATATAACATGTCTTCATAGTTTGTAATAAATAGTGGGTTTAAGTAAAATGCTACTATCTATTGGTAATCATGACCCCACTTAAAGGCAATAATAAATCCTTTCAAGTGTCTGTTTTGCAGCAATTGCAACAGATGCACCAAAAATGTCAGGCAGCAACTATGTGCCACATTGTACCTCTGTGTGTTGCCTCAAGCTGCCCTTTTGTAATGTACAGTTCAGTAGTTCCTCAAAGATTGCTGGTGCACTTGTGGCAAACTCAACAAAGTTATGAGATTTGTCAAAAGGGAAATGTCTTAAAAATCATGTCAACTTTTGCAAGTTAACTGGCTTTAATAAAAAGAGGAATGAGCACGTATAGACAGACACTTAACGGGATATTTGCTTGACAACACGCCAAACCTTTAAAAAAATGACCAAGTTGAAAAACGTCAACAAAAACCAAATATTCTGAGCTTCAACAGACTATTTACTGCAAGACTTATGTAGTGAAACGTAGGATGTTTTGTACTTTTGTTTGCCCCTTACACATCCAAAACAACCTTTTAAAATGTCTATAGCAGTGTCAGAATGTGGTGTAACTCCTCAAAACACTAATCCAAAGTGTACAATCATTCTCTCTCAGACGCTAAAGGTCTCTTAGAACTCATCCGTCCAGAGTACAGAAGGTTAGACATCCTGTAACAGTCCTGACTGAGCACTGCTTCAAACCTCAACTCTGTGTGAAACTTTTTATCGATCAAAAGGCAACCATCAACGCACATTTGTAAATGTATCAATGTCTGTGTTTAACAACATCCCTAACATGAAGAAGGACAACTATAGAGTTGGATTTGAGTAGAATAACAGACGTTGCATTAAAAAAAAAAAAATGCTGAAATTATTGCAAAATACATGTTTGCTCACTACGCCTACTTCTCTACTGAACTATAGTTTGGGTTTTTATTGCAGCTTCAACTGCTAAGAACAAGGTTTATATAGCGCTGTAGTACAAACACATTGTCATCAGTTCCTTAGGGCAGTGGTTAACTAGTGACCCCGTAAAACAAAGCAATGTCTATAGTACATGTGAGGCATGTTACTGGCTGAACTTGATTCATTTGCATACTTCTTAAAAGGCCTAAACCCTTCCTGGGGGTACCACTGCTTTAGAGGAAAACAGATGTGCAGCAGCCATCATAAGAGCACTCATGTTATCACATTTTCAGGTAGACGACTAGAGCTGCAAATAACGATTATTTTCAGATCTGATTTATCGTTTAGGCGAAAAAATGTAAAAAAAATTCCAAAACCTAAAGATGTTAAATTTACTGTCATACACGACAAGGAAAAAAAAACAGATTGTCACATTTGAGAAACTGGAACCAGAGAATATTTTGCATTTTAAAGTGAAAAAGGATTGATTTGTTAATTGTAATCATTGCAGCTCTGAAGACAACTCATCAGTTTACATGTAGTGCTTCCAGTCACGATGAGGTCACAAGGGTCCATCCAAATAAGCTCAATATTCATTTTCAGGGTTAAAAAAAATATATTTATATAATATTTAAGTTTGCTATTTAATCTCCACCAAGTGCTATAAGATCTGTTTTGTGGCGTCTATTAGGGCTGAGTGATATGAAAAACTACTGCGCAAACTAGAGGCTCTTATATTCATATCAGATATTATCTGTTTATCAGAAATCTGGGAGAATTCAGACTCTTTATTAAAAAAGAAAACCCACTTTAAATGACATATTTACAGTGATAAGTGATAAACATGTCGACATATCGCTCAGCCCTGTATACCTGCAAGTGGGGATGTGTCTTATTTTGGGATGAAACCCTCTCACGTTGGACAAAGTGCTCAGACGGACCTGCAGGTGGTCATCTAAGACGTCGGCGAGGGCACGGTGACCAGGTTTAGAGTGATTTCTCCCAGTGGAGACTGACTGGCCAGAGACTGGAGGATGGTGATGGACTCGAAGATGGACTGAGCGTTGTGGACCTGCTGCTCTGCCCAGGGTAAAGAGATCTGCACGGGAGAGAACAGACGAGGTAACGGTGGTGGTATTACCTCCTGGGAAGCATTTGTGTTGAAGATTCTCACTCAAGTTTTGCGTTAAAGTTTAGTTTTAATCCCACGGTTGTTTTTTTTTCACTTCACACTACTTCAGTAAAAGTTCTAACTTTAACTAAATACTCCACTACAAGTAAAGGTCCTGCATATAAAACCTTACTTAAGTAAAAGTATTTAAGTGTTATTTACTCAAAGTCTCAAAAGTAAAAGGCCTCATGTTGCAGTTAACTCCTTTAAATACTGTTGGGTTGTTTAATCTACAGCAATGCATCATGGTCTATAAGATCCTCATGTGTTTGTAGCCACACATCTCTGAAAAGTCAACTTTTCAACAGAAAAAAAACAGCCCGTTTTCAGCTTTGTGACGATGCATGAACCAGCTGATTCCAGAGGGTTTGAAACAGTTTATTTAGCTTCAGAAGGAGGAGAATTCTTCATCCTTCACTTCATCACAAACGTTCAAATCAAAAGGTTTTCAGTGGACAGGAAGGGGATAGATAGTGTTAATCTGTAAATAACTAAAGCTGTCGGACAAATGTAGTGGAATAAAAGGTACAATATTTGTCTCTGAGATGTGGAGTTATAAAATGCATAAAATAGAAATACTCAAGCAAAGTACAAGTGTTTCAAATTCAAAAGTACAGTACTTGAGTCAATGTACTTAGTTACTTTCCACCGCTGTTTATTTGACGGAAACCTGTTCAATATGAATGTGACTATAGCATCTTATTAATTATTCTGATGATATTTGGTGGCAAAGTTTCAAACTGAAGCTTCGTTCTGGCGCTCACAGCAGTTACGAGTACACGAGGAAATTATTTGATCTAAAAATCTGTCCACGTGGAAAAAAAGCAACACTCACCTGAACAATAATGAGTTTCTGTGACGGGTCTTCGGTGTTGCTCAGCTCTTCTCCGAAACACAGAGTGACGCCGCACTGAGGAGGCTCGCCCCCGTTTGAACGGAAGTGGTCCAGCTCTGATTATGAAGTGAAGTGAAAGTGAATTAAATACATAATCAATCGTACTTCATCAACACTGTACTGAGATTACTGGCCTCATGTATTTTCAAACATTTTTTAAGGTTGGACAAATCACTGATAAAAATGGCTGCCAATTAATTTTCTGTTGATCAGCTACTAGATTGAATCAACTGATCGTTTCAGCTGGAGTTGACGTGTGTGTGATAAATTGTTCTTATTCTCTCACGTTGCTTGAAGGCGTCTTTGCTGAAGAGCAGCACCGGCTCCATGTTTCTCTCCATCTTGTGCAGCCCCGGCGAGGTCGTGTGCGGCCCCGTCCAGAAGACTCGCCCCTGGCAGAACCGTTTGCCGTAAACCCCCTGCTCCGTGGAGGTCAGCAACACCCCCTTCTCCATGAAGGGCAGCAGGGTGAACAGGGCCTGCAGCTCCGGGCCGGCCGGCAGCGTGGACGGCGGCTCCGGCAGCGGGATGCGAGGAAAACCGCCTTTCATGGCGACTGGAGTCGGGGGGACGAGAGACCGAGGCAAGTACAATATCCTGGCGTCGGGGCCAAGGATTTGACGTCTGAGAACCTCCTGTCCTAAATATTGAACCACCACGCTGAACGAGTCCTGGACTGGAGAGACGCAAACGCAGACGGTGGGGGGGGGTTAAAGTAGACACAGAGCAGTGAAGTTCAGCCAGAAACAGCTGCTTTGGGAAAATAATGAATTAAAATAAAGAAAGTTCAGTCCATCACCTTGAGTCGGAGCAGAGACGCTCTCCTCGATCCGCACGTCCAACCTGATCTCATCGACCACTGCAGACGGGAGAAACAAAAACACACGTGGATCAGCTGGTTGAGTTTTGTGTTAGTGGCCAGAGTCGGTTCTCTCTGCAGAGTAACCTCAACCCACAGCAGCCTGGTTACTGTTAATCCTGACAATCATGCAGCACGTCAGTAATTACATTTCCCCCCCTTTATTTTGGAGGCACTACTTATTTTAACAGAAGTTTTTTGTGGGTTTCAGTTTTAGTCAACGTCGCTTTGTATACGAGAAAGCTTTGTAAATATCACGATCCCTCCTTTCTGGGGTAACTCCCCCGTCTGACGCATGCCCACACCTGAAAAGCTGATAAGCTTGATATGTGTGTTTTGATGACTAAGAGATTGGCAGAGAAATATAGCAATCTGGATCGTGACACATCTGAAAGGTAGGCAAAGAGTAGCATGTGGACAAACCAAACACCCCCCTCCCCCCCCGTAGGGAAGCCGGTTTGTAATGTCCACAAATGCTTTGCATCTAAAAATAGATGATCTAACCTTAGGCATTGTCATTATTCTGCTGGCAGGTATGGTGGCGCAGAAACCAGTGAACCCAGTGTCATTATAGAGTGAGATGGCTGGTTAGTTACTGGCTCATTTAACTCATTACTGGTCAGGGGACAGCTGCATCGTCTGTTATCAGACTCACCGTCTCTCTGTATGGTGGCGCCGAACTGAGCAGGTTCTTCTGTCAGGATGGGGATGTCACTCAGCAGCAGAGCCTCTTCCATACACTGAGAATCACAAGTTAACAGACAGGTCTTTATCTCACTGAGACTTGTGGACAGACCAAACCGTCCTGACTGAAGTCGAGATTTATGTAAATTTAAGGAAATCTGAGTCGTCTTTTTCGTTTTTTTCTAGCAGTGTGGCTCTGGCGAGGGTACGTCTGTTGATTTGATAGTCCATAGTAAATATGTAAATATTTCAAAGATAATTGGATGTGTTGCAACTAAATTCATGGTCCTCACTGGATGTATCCTCGTGACTTTTCATGTAGCGCCACCAGCAGGTCCAAATTTCCACTTTCTGATTCACATTTTCAGACTTTTGCAATTTAAGTGCAACAAAAATGACTTAAATGGAGGCAAAACATTCTTCAAAAACCGCCGATAGGAACCTAATTTACATGTAACCGTTGGCCTTTCTGACCGTAATAACGATATAAACTCCACTAAAATCCATAAAACCCAAACTACATACGGATTCAAACTATAAATTGTGAACGGAGGTGAAACCGCTCCAAAAAAACTCCTTTTTTCCTAAGTTTCCTGCAGTTTGATTGACGTCACACACATTATATAATGTCCTGTTACTGTGAAGTGGCAAAATGTGTTTTTTATTTTTGTATACTAACTTCTAAAACAGTACACTGATGATTAGTATGTGTATATACTGTTTAAAGTTAGTGTAGGTGTATATACTGTATGGAGTACTGCTATATTTTACTGAATTAAAAGTAGCAATACCTCTCTGTAAAAAGTATAAATACTCTGTTACAAGTAAAAGTCCTACAGTCAAGATTTCACCTAAGTATTAAAGTAAAAGTATTTGTTTCAGAGAGTTATACTGTTATATTTATCATATAACTGTAATAATATTACTGATGCTTTAACACGTAAGCAGCATTTTAATGTCACAGCTGGTTTTAACCACTTTATAAACTGTTGGATAGTTTAATCTACAGTGTCACTTTTTATTAACTGATTATTATAAACATAACGCCGGCTGTCAGATAAATATAGTGGAGTCAAAATGGCAACATTTCCCCCTGAAATGTGCTGGAGTCGAAGTATAAAGTGCTACTATTGAACACTAGTACAGTACTTGAGAAACATGTAAAGTTTGTCCTGAAGGTGGCACCAGTTGCCATTTTTGGACTAATCAGACTCATCAGGCTCAGATTTCTCTGTTTAGGCTTCATGGTTTCCAATTATTCCAACTCACTGGTGAGGTGACTTCTTCTGTCTTTATCTGTTTGACCTGACTGGAGTCCTCGCTGTCCGATTCACTGCTGCTGCTACTACTACTCCTCCTCCTCCTCCTCTTCGGCCTCTTGGCGGCTTTTCCTCTGGATTTCCTTTCAGGAACCACCACACCTAAACACACAGAGTTAATTTGAGTTCAGTTAATAACCAATACTTCAGGTTTGGGATACGCAAGGATGAACAAAAGAGTTTTTTTTATTCATTTTAAGCTGTTACAGTAAAGCAGAGCTGCAGTGCTGCTCCCATCACTAGTTTCTCCCAGTGAACGTACTCGTCCCAGTTATTACGATGACACTGGCTGAACTTTCTGGCCCCAGTATCAGCTCACTGCCCTGCTGACTCAGCATAACAGCAACAAGTCACTTGATCTGTTTTTGCCTTCTCCGTCCTGTGGTTTTGATAAATTCACTCGTTTCCAGTGCAGGTACATCCCAGAAAACAAGAAATAATATCCTTAAATAAAGTAGATCCCTCCACCTTCGTTCCAACAATGTTCCCCAAAAAGTTTTTTTTTAAAACTTGATTAAAAGGAGATTGTTAGATTTAATGGAAGAAATATTGATAAAGAAGGAAAAAAATGCACCAAATGAACATCAGTCAGGCTCTGCAAGAATTGGACTTTGGCCTTTTCTCATTGGATCACCATGTGTGTTTGTACAGCAGCTTGAAACACAAAAGCAATGCAAAGTGCCCTATGTAAGACCCATAAAACAGAGTTAAAGTGCAGTGATAAACAGTAACACATTCAACAGAAAGATATTAAAGTGCAGGGACAAATGTAATCAATCCTGTTAATAAACTGAGAGGAACTTCTGTCTGTCATTGAAGCAGGAGAGCAGAAGGATGTCAGCAGAGAGCGAGCAGCAAAGCTTGTAAATACGTCTCAGCTGGTATCAGCCAGGTACACTACAGGTCTGCAGATATTTAACATTTCAGATATCAAGTTGATGTTTCTTATGACTTAAAATGAGCGAAAAAAAGCAGAAGAAATTACCAAACACTCTGGGAAGATGTGCGAGAAAAACCAAGCGACTAAAGCAATAGATCTTATGAATTGTACAATATAAATAGATGGGGAGTGTCAGGGAGGAAAGTTCATTGCAACGCAAGCAGAAGAGGTTTTAAAGCCGTGTTGTGTAATGTTTTAATCAGTGTTTTGTGCGGGTGGTTTCAGTGAGGGTGTGAGTCTGTGTGTCTGTCTGTAAACATCAGTCACGACTCTCACGACTTCACCTCTGAGGAAGTATCCTCAGGTGTGTATTTGCAGACCAAAAACTTGTGAATCAGAGTGACTGAACCTCCATTTTCTCAATTACTGCGAACCAATTTTGAATTAGTGTTAATCTACGATAAAAATCTAAATATAATACTGTGAAAAAAATACCCATAACAACAAGCGTCATGTTTTGTCCGACCAACAGTCCAAAACCCAAAGAGATTCAGTTTACTATCAATGTCAATCGACTCCAATTCTGTTCAAATGAATAATTATCTGCAAGAAAATATCTTCTATGTCCAAATGAATGAATCCAAGCAAACTGCCATTAAAACAAAACAACAAAATGTGTTAAAGTTCTTCAGGTTTCTCTCATGAAATGCAGTTGAAATTGAATAAAAGCATCAATTTCATTATTTTATTGCTAAACTTTGCATATATTTGCTATCTTGTGATATATTTTGATATTGGAAGAATCATATTAAAAAGAGCTTTTTTTCTTTTTGTAGAACTTTTTACAAACCGGCTGACTAAACATAATGCTGCGGCTTTGAAGCCTCCAAGTTTCTGCTGAAAGTCTTATCGGAATATTTCAGCCCGGTGGGTTGTTGGATAAAAACTCTAATATCCAGAGAAATTGTGTGTGACAAGTCCAGTATTTTGGCACAACTGGACGACAACTTGTTATCACGAGTGAACATTCACCGCACTCTTCTTCCAATGTGTTTAACACAGCAACTCATTATGAAACACTAAAAGCTTTTAGGTCAAGCTGTGTAATACGTGTCAACAACACTGTACTGAATACAAAGCTTTTATTTTTATGTGTTCTCCTACTTGAGTTTCGTTGGTTATTTTGTAAATGTTTAAGAACAAGCAAAGCGAGAGCACGGTAAAAATAAGTTTTTTTTGAGTCACCATTGACTGTATCAAAATTTCTTCACTGTGGAAACTCTGTGACTTTGTTTTATGGCCTGTGATTGTGTCTTTACAGCGCTTTTCTTATCAAGCGATGCTACTGTGTCCTGTGCTATAGGGTTAAGACTGACATCTGATATTTTTGCTTGATAAATGAAATAAACGATGAAACGTTTATCAAAATAGTTGGAGATTCATTTTCTGTAAATTAATAATCAAACAATAGTTAGAGCTGCAACTAACAATTATTTTCATCATTGATTCATGTGACTATTATTTTAACTGTTTAGTCTACAAAATGCATTTTATTTTGTTTATTTTGTCTTTAAATCCTCACGTCTGAGGAGCTGAACTCAGGGAATGTTTAGCAGTTTTGCTTGATAGAAATACGATAATCAAAATAGCTGGAGATTAATTTTCCATCGTTTGACACTAAAGGCGCTGCAGGGGCCGCCACGCC